>JAWNNQ010001556.1:0-15363 GCA_035044765.1 Leucophenga montana
AAGATAACAGTAACATTTCAACGCTGAACAAATGGAAACTGGTACAGAAGATTCAACGTGATTTTTTGAATCGTTGGAAGGACGAATACTTGTATACTCTTCAACAAAGAAATAAATGAAAACGTTGCTGGAAAACCAGAAAGATTTAAGGAAGTATTCCGACAACCAGACATCAGTGATAGATGCAACAAAAAATTTGGTAAAAGAGACAACAGAAGAAATCAACGCGAACTTCAAAATAATGACTGAAAAGATAAACAACATAACTAATGCGCTCAACGAAGAGTTCTTGGTTTATCGCGAATCCATCAAGTTTTTCAGTTTTAACAAATCAATTACAACGTTGGGTCGATGAAGCAGAGAAAATTAAATTAGGAGTGATTGGTTTATTGATGGACATTAATCACGAAAAAATTAATCAATTTTAATTAAGCCAAATTAAGACAACTACTGGAAGAATTGAACAAAATAACGCATGCGTTGCCACAAAACTATGTCCTTCCTGGAAGAAGTTCCGCCCACAAGTTGCAAGCCGTGTACATGCTTCTTACCGCTAAAGGATTCTTCAAAGATGGTGTAGTCGTAATTACAGCAAGAATACCTATATACGTGAATCAACATTCCGACGTATTTAAGGTAATTCCAATTCCATTGCTCAAAAGCAACTCCAAAGTGATGCCCAAAGTGATTGACAGCTTTCTAGTTTACAATGTAGCGTTGAATTCATATCACAAGATGTCAGAAGCAGAACTAAATAAATGTCATCGAGAAAATGATCAAACGTTGGTGTGTGTGAATGTAACTGGATTAAGTCTTTGATGTTAAACAACACAGCTGAGCTTCAACAACTTGATCAGAATATTCAAAAACTGAACAAAGAAAAAGTTCATATTAGAGATCTTCATTTTTACACAATAAGTGGGCACTCATCATTGATTCTAATCGTAGTGGTAATTATAGCTATTGCAGTTTATGTCAAAATAAGGTGCACTCAGAATAAGAAATCAATTAAGATGGCATTTTCTGCCAGCCGGGAGAATGTTCACGCGTGAACATGAATCTTCGCTTAAGTCGTATTATGGCTTGGGTCATAAAACTAGCAACAACAGATAAAACGGACCAATGCAGAGATTATAAAATGTACACAGATAAAATTAGAAACTAAATGTACAATCACATTATTGTATATATATTGTATATCCACACAGCTCTAAGTATCTTTTAAACAGATTGTCATAAATCAGTGAGCTGCTGATAAGCACTAATAATAAAAAGCGCACGTTGTAAGAGTAGCTCATAGATTTATTTAGGCTGCACATGTTGAAAACGGCCAAAGCAGTGGTAAGCGAAGCTTGGGAACATGTGTGCAGCAATAAGTAATTTCTATATTTTGTTTTAAGATACAATATTCGAAATAGTATATAAGTATGTATTTCTGTTAAATAAAATCAGTTCTTAAAAGTACTCGCAGAGTGAAATATTTTGAATT
This sequence comes from Leucophenga montana, assembly GCA_035044765.1. Lineage (NCBI taxonomy): Eukaryota > Metazoa > Arthropoda > Insecta > Diptera > Drosophilidae > Leucophenga > Leucophenga montana. The sequence continues at coordinate 1,490 of JAWNNQ010001556.1, forward strand.
CCAAAACGGTCTGCTTATTAATAAAGTATTAATAGTTTTTAATAAAGTCCATATAGGCTAAGGGGTAACAAATTATGAAACAATGAAATTGCAACTAATCATTATAACGATATTGTTGTGTATTAACCTGGGAATTAAATTGTAGTCACTGCATAAAAAGAACTTGCCGAAAAAGTCCTGTAATCCAAAAAGAGCTGTAATTGGAATAACATCAGATGCGAAAGGAAAAAGAGCCGAAAGAGCAGCCGATGTGCCCGAACTACGTGAAGTGCGTTTAGCGTAGTAGCACACGCCGGGTATCCGCTAGTAAATTATATAAAAATTAGTATTTGCAATTAGATATTTGCAATTAAAATTAAGTTTCACTTTTCTGTGGTCTACGCAGACTTTTCTGCCCAGTGTATAAGAATTGAGCGAACGACCTCAACACCATATTCTTTTTTAAATAACTACACTATAATATTTTCTATTGTATATAGACAAACATTAAATGACATGGATAGAAATCTTACCGAAGCTATGAAAATTTAAAGAAAGCTTCGAGAAGTCATAGGCAACCAGGCCCCGATATGATAAACATTTATGCATATTAACGGAGGTTTTAGAGAAGATTGAAGTCCTAATAAATGTTAAATCGAAATATTAACGACAAGGAAATTAATTATTAAATTAATTAAATGATTCAATTCTGTCTTGATACCTTCTATACTGAGGGAACCATTCGCACGAACAGTACGTTACAAGAGTAACGTAAACCAGGTTTGTAGTATACAGGTCATCAAATTCTTTCGACCAACGCTTTATAAAATCAAGAGTTCCTTTTGCTTTGTTTACGATATTTAAGATAGGGGAAAGCACACCAAGATCATTCACAGTTGAGATAAACTCAAATGTGTAACTACTAAAGGAATAAAAAACTAAATGTGACTTTACACAGTGAAATGTCATAATCTTGCATTTTGAATAATTCAGATACAAAAAATTATGCAAACACCAGAAATGTAACTTTTCCACATCAACCTGTGAACGCATGTGCCCATTACAATCCGGAAACGTCAAGCAAGGTATAGCAACATTGGCGTACATAGTTCCTTATAAGAAGACAGCACAAGAGGAAGATCATTAACAAAAAGAGTAACAAGAAAAGCATTAACTTCGGTTGAACCGAAGCTCTAATACTATTCTCACGAAATTGTAAATCGTATTGTTAAACAAAAACGTGGGGGGCTTAAATAGGGGATACCCCTAAAAGTTGGCGGTATACGCCCACTAGCACTTGTGTATGAAGCGACCATCTATAAGATGCACAAAATTTCGAATTTCAAGTTGATATTGCCGTTTTTTTATACAAATGCATAAAAGTGTATTTGTAGCTCAAAAAGGGGGCGGCCTATCCACTAAATCGCATTTCAACCTAATATTGACTTTTACAATTAAGTTTTTCATACAAAAACACAAAAGTTGGCGGTGGCTTTGTATGGGAGCTATCCCAAAAACTGGACGTGGCGGGTGAATCTTGATATTCTATTAAAGTGCAATAAAAAGAAGTGTATGTCCAAGCTCTAGTACCATTCACACGAAGGGGGTGGGTATAATCTTAATATCTTAAAGATGCCATACATACATCGACTCGTCTCGTCGAGCTGATCAAGAACATATATACTGTATGGGGTATACGATGTTTCCTTCATGCATTACAAACTTTCAGACAAACTGATAATACCAACAAAATAAAACGTTAACTTCGGTTGAACCGAAGCTCTAGTACAGCGATGGGCACGAAATTTTGAATCGGGAGCAGTACAGAACATCTACAACAAACAGAGTTGTTAAAGTCATAAATCTAAGCAAAATGAAAACTTTTATGATTCTATGCGTCGCGAAGAAAATAGAGCCTTCGCTGTATTGTTGTTGTTTGGTTTATTAAAGTAAAAAATTCAACACTGAAAAAAATTATTGAAACCATTTCAATTTATTTTATTCATTTATCAATTTTTCGAAGTCTACTTTTTCTTTACTTATAGAAGTGCGCAATAAATCAGCAAGATTTATGTCACTTAACTTATTTCTATAAACATTTTTAATATGTTTTATATGCGAAAATGCAGCTTCACACACATATGTACTGACAAAACTTGACTCCAACTTAAGCATCGAAGATTTTAAAACTGGATATTTTTCTTCTGACACTTGCCTCCAAAATTCAATACCAGATTCCTTCACTGCAAGTATTTGGTAGTCGGATTGCAAATCGCAAAGCTCCATTTGATATTTAGACTCTTGGCTTTCTATGTCTATATCTCTTGGGCTCAAAAATATTCGAATCAATGTTTTGATTTCGTCGAAATTGTTAAATCGCTCTGCAAATAAATTCCTCTTTTGTTGAATGGAGTCACAATAGGAAGCAAAACTTAGAGTGGGTTCACAGGGGGTGACTGACCTGTGTAGACCAAGCGACGGATAATGCGGAAGTCAAATGCATAGAAAAACATCATACAAAAGCGAACGAAACTATTTGTAAGAAAGCAGACCGATCCTTAGCAGTATTTCTACGGAAAAACTGAAACACTACCCCCGACAGAGTTTGGTTGTATATTGCTGATGCTGTTGTTGTTATCGTGGCTCAGGTGCGTTTGGCCTATTGTTAAATGTAATTTATTGATTAAAGTAGGAGAGGCTATCAATTTTTTAATTTATATTAATGTGAAAAGACCAAATGTGCGGCTGAAAATATATGTCATTGTATTGTATTGTATTTAAATCAATTTTTTTCTTTGAGACCGTGAGAACGAAAACGTGGAGAAATTTTGTTTGCTGTTGTTGTTGATGTTGCTGTAGATGCTTTTTTTTGTTCTTTCATCTTGTGAAAAGGGTATTTTGTGATGTCAATTTTAATTTATATACGTGTGAAAAATGTTTTTAAGACCTGTTCATTCATTTTTATGGAGACAATTTTGTTTGTTTTGTTTTTTGCAGTGCTTGGGTTGATTATGCAGGTTGGTCATAGAAAGTATAAAATCGGCATGCTCTCTGATTTTCATTCATTACAGTCTTGTGTGTTATCAAGTGCAGTTTTATTTAAAATTCTCCAGTCTTAAGCGTTAAAAAATTAATTAATAATACTATTCAAATAAAAAATGAACAACTACATTTATAGAAAAGTATAAAAGGAGATTACATCTCTGATTTTCAATCATTCCAGTCTTCTGTGTCATCAAGTTCAGTTCAATTAAAATTATAAGAAAGGAAGTTACGGACACTCAAACTCGTTAGAGGAATTTTCGTTGACACCAGATCGATCAACTTTTTAATAAATAAACTAAATAATATCAACCACCACCAACAACTACAATAAATAAATAAATAGTTTAATGATACTATTTAAAAATAAAACAATTACAACAAAATAATAATAAATAAAATAAAATAGCATGATGGCATGTAGCCAATGCAATGCCACTTATAAGAATAAGAGCTCATTAAATCGCCATATAAAGGAAAAGCACTCACCTTCACCTGAAAAAGGTTTAAAGTGCAGGCTTTGCGCCAAAAATTATTTATCATTAAGATCCTTGACTCGACATATAAAGAATGTCCATTATAATGTCAAGCAAGTTGCAAATAATTTGATGCCGATACGTGGAGAGCCCTCTACATCTGCTGCCGCAGCCTATACAAATTGTTCAGACTGTAGTGTGATGGTACCAGCTATAAACTAAGTAAACCACCTCCGCACAAATTCTCACAAAAAGAATGTGCTGGAGACTACAAATGAGTCTGCCAATTTAAAACTCATAAGAAATGGCTTTAAGAATCGCATTAAGTCATTTTCTTATGAGAATAAAAGTGAAGGGTGTCTGCTTGCAAACACATTTTTGTTGGAAGCTGAACCAGACATAATAAATGTTTTACAAAAGGAGCTTCGCACGCATATAGCGATAAAATGCAATTTCGAAATATTTGCAGAATATATGCGTGCAATAAAAGAAGATGATGCTATTAGCATCAAATCACACCAAACAATGATGAAACCGATCATCAATGAAGATGATTGTGATGATGTGTATAAGAGACACATTGATTTGGTGTGCGAGAAAAGGGCACAGTTCCAAGAAAGGGACTCAGGATGAACACTGCTAAAGATATTGAGGCTGGAAGGTTAATATAAACAAATGTGATCCTCTAAAGGGAGGCTCATACCACTCCCAACATGCCTGATAAAAAAGAGAGCATTAGTAAACGTTCAAAATAACGACGTCTATTGCTTCAAAGTGCGCCATTATATCGGTTTTCATTCGATTTGCAAGTCGTGCGGTACGGACGTGTAATCAAAGTGTTAAAGTTAAAGATAAATCTGAAAACTTACACAATATTCAACAACAGCGAAAGGACGCTTAAAAAAGTAAACAAATTATCAGATGGTTTTGTTTAAAACAATTAAAGTGCAATAATATTTATAAACATAAAAAAAAGTTAAAAAAAACACATAAGTGCAAAGTACAAAAGAGTACTAACTAAAAATGAGTGCTCTTCGCGCTCCTAATATCGTTGGTGAGTCAAACTCACCGCTACCTAACAACAAAAACATTGGTTACTTCACCATACACTCCGACACGAACATTAAAAACAACAATGTAAGTGCAATACAACTAAAAGTAGACACACAGAGAGCAGGATCATGCTCTCCCCACCTCAACGGTAACGGCAACGCGCATATCATCACTTAATCATGGAGCGAGCAGTGTGCAACTCCAACAACACCACTCAACGGAGACTTCTCTTCCTCGGCTGCACTAGCTTCAATTCAAACGGTCATGCTCTCTAGTACAACCGCTACTACTACATCGCCAGCTCTTCAAACCTACTGTGTTAACCCAACTGCATCAACAACTAGAACACCTGCAATACCTTTCACCGTGTCACATGCATCATGTTCGCAACGAATTATGTCAACACAAACAAGTATATTAAGTAATGTAAGTGATACTAACATAGTACAGTAAGAGAAATGCAAAAAAGAAAAATATCTTCTCCAAAAAGCTCTGCCAGTATGAGTAAACAAAAAAAGCACAAAAAGAGCTCACAGAACCAAAAAACTTTACAGTCATATTGGCTAAGCAAACCGGTCGCATCAAACAGGTTCCAACTGTTAGCAACAGAAGACGGTGATGAACATGTTCAAGTCATTAATACCGAAAATGCTAAAGAACCTAATAATAGTGGTCAAAAAAATAAAAGTAATAAGAAACCGATTTATATTCAGGGTGTGGAACAAATTAATGTTCTCAGCAAAGCTTTAAAAGACGTTATTCAAGAAAACATCATTTTGAAAACATTGCAAAATAACGAATTACGTGTTCAAGTAGCAGATTCTAAAAAATTTTCGGAGACAATAAAGATGTTGCAACAGAATAATACAAAATATAACACGTTTAAACCTAAAGATGACCGTGGTTTTAAGGTTGTACTGAGAAACTTACACCACTCGGCAGACATATGCGATCTTAAAAACGAGCTAAACGAACTTGGGCATGAAGTAACAAACATACATAATGTTCAGCACATAACTTCAAAAAAACCCCTGCCTCTTTTTTTCGTAGAACTGAAAAATAAGAATATTAATAAAAATATATAGAAAATTACAGCGCTTCTCAATACAAAAATAGTATTTGGACCACCCCACCATAAGCGAACAATAGCACAATGTACTAACTGCCAAAAGTACGGGCATATAAGAAACTTCTGCACTAAAGATCCAATCTGCGTCAAGTGTGCAGGAAAACATAAAACATTAGATTGTAAAACGTTAAGTGATAGCTTAACGAAGTGTGCTTTTTGTGGAGGGGCTCATACTGCAAACTACAAAGGTTGCGTAGTTTATAACACGCTAAAAATTCAAAGATTTCCAACCCTAAGGGAAAAAATTCAGCTCAATAAAGGTTCAGAGGAACAAGGGATGAAGCAAATGGAAAGTACGGTCCAACATGGTTTGACTTATGCTCAGGCAGCGGCGAAAACCAACAATGCGGTTCAACAAACACAACAGCAAAGTAACACAATCAACAGTTCTCAAACGAATAATGATCTGGCAGAGCTCAAAGATCTTATGAAACAATTATTTCAGCAAAGGTCAAGTATGATGAATGTAGTTGCACTGCTGTTGTCAAGGTTAGACACAAACTCTGATACGTATCGTAGCCTGGAATGCAAACGGTTTGAAAAACCATGTCAACGAGCTTCAAATATTTTTACAAGAAAATGAGGTTGACATAGCACTCATCACGGAAACACATTTTACGAAGAAGAGCTACGTTAGAATCCATGGATACAAAGTTTACGCTACTAACCACCCGGACGGCACAGGACATGGGGGTACTGCTATTATAATCAGGAACAATCTGAGGCACAATCTGTTAGAAGACTACCAACTTGATCATATTCAGGCAACTATCATACAAATAAACGACCAATTTGGCCCTTTCACTTTAGCAGCTGTATATAGTCCAACGCTAAACACACCATTTTGGGTTCCAGACTCTCTAATAATAAAGGCAAAAATCTTCTTAATGCTTTAAACAGACTTAATATTAAGCACTTAAGCACTGGAGAGCCAACATATTGGCCTACAGATACGAATAAAACTCCGGACCTGGTGGACCTTTGCATTTTAAAAAACTTTGACATAAATAAATTTACTATAACGTCTAGAATGGAGCTTTCGTCAGATCACTCGCCAGTACAAATAGATTATAAATCTAACCTAAAAATACTAAATGTTAACCCCAATCTTGATAATAAACAAATCATTGGGACACTTACAGAGAATACAGAAGCCACTCTATCTGTATAAACATTCCACTGCAAACAGAGGACAATATTGAATCAGCAATAATGTATCTTAACGACATATTAGAAAATGCTGTTCATCAGTCGACTCCACTTTGTCAAACGATATCCAGTAAAAACGTTGTATCACCTACAATTCGACGTCTTATAAAAGAAAAACGAAATCTAAGGAAAAACTGGCAACTAACTAGATCACAGGAAGCAAAATTTAACAGAGCAACGAAAACCTTAAAACAACATTTTAAAAATATTAAAAATGACCAAAATAACAACTTTCTACAAAACTTGACCCCAACATGCAGTACGGACTATTCTCTATGGAAAGATACTAAGAAAATGCTAAATAAGACAGAGCACCAACCTCCATTAAAAAATAAAGATGGCTCGTGGGCCAGAACAAACCTTGAAAAAGCCAAAAATTTAGCTGACTACTATGAAAATGTATTCACAGGTATACAAGCCAGTCCACTTAGAGGCATAGAATATCTACCCATAAAAAGCGCTTTCATTAATGAAATACGAGACTGCATAAAAATTAAGTTACGCCAAAAAAAGCTCCAGGGTATGATAAAATTAATGGACGACTGCTGAAAGAGGCTCCAGACTTAGTAATAAAATATATTCGAAGTTTATTTAATGCAATTTTCAGACTTAATTCCTTCCCAAAGGCTTGGAAAGTTGCGGAAGTAATTGCTATCCCGAAACCAGGTAAAGATGCATCATTTGCATCCTCATATAGACCAATTAGCTTGCTTCCGATACTGTCCAAAGTATTTGAAAAGCTTTTTCGATCCAGACTAATTCCCATATTGTAAAGTACGATTACCATACCAGACCATCAATTTGGCATCCGCCGGAATCACTCGACTGTACAACAAGTCCATAGAGTTACAAATAAAATCCTAAACGACATCAACGACAAGAAGGTCTGCATAGGAGTGTTCCTAGACGTAGAAAATGCATTCGATATGGTCTGGCATGAAGGCCTAATTTTAAAGCTCTTCAAGTGGTTTCCAGAAAACATAGCTCAAATTCTTACAAGCTATATCAAAGACAGAGTTTTCTTTGTGAGGTACAAAGACGAATATTCCACTCCCAGGCAAATAAATACAGGCGTACCTCAAGGAAACGTGCTAGGTCCGCTTTTATACACCATTTTCACAGCAGATATGCCAACCCCATCTGAAAACTCTTCAATGCTAGCAACTTTCGCTGATGTATCATCATCTTGCTAAGTGCTGACTTCAATATTAACACTGCAGTAGCCACATTGCAAAGAATTTTAAACTCTACGTTAGATTGGTTTAATAAATGGAAAATTAAAATAAACAACACTAAAACGGTACAAGTGGTATACACTACCAAAACCAAATTTACTCCAATCCACTTGAAAATCCATGGTAATGACGTAACTATTGAAAATATAGCAAAATATCTAGGCCTATATATTGACAAAAAGCTGATTTGGAAGTACAACATTAAAAAAAAAACGTGATCAGATCAAGCAAAGAAGTAAACAATCATATTGGATTTTAAATAGGAACTCAAGCCTATCCCAAAAAACAAGCTATTAATCTATAAATCTATAATAAAACCAATTTGGACCTATGGCGTTTATTCAGAGACAACAATCAAAAATCCTCCGTCTCATGACGAATGCGGAGTGGTATATCACCAACATGGATTTACATAGAGACTTAGACATCCCAACGGTGGAAGAAGAGGTTGTAAACATAAGCAGAAAACACCAAACTAAATTACATTTACATTCGAAGAAACAAATAAATGACCTACCCGTGCAAGAACTATTGCGTAAAAGAAGACTACGAAGGACATGGCCTGTTGATTTAGTTTAGTTTAATACATATGTATAACTTAGTACAATAATTAATGCTTATGTTTTAAAATAAACTTTTATGAATAGTCATTTAATTTAATTTTAGCCCACCTAACTCACTTAAATCATGAACTTAAAGTCAATTTATAATTATTTAAGACAGACGTACAATAAAATTGGGAGAAAGAAAAAAAAAATATCGGTTTTAATGCCGATTGAAAAATACACACAACGCCCTCAAAAGTACAAAATAGGAGGAAGTATCGACCGAGTTGAAATTGCCATCAACTCGGAGAACTTTGCTGCACTGACGTTCCCGCTCGAATTAAAGCAAATACGACAATTCGAGCGGATGAAGAATCAAATAAGCATCAACGTATTTACGTATGATGAGGAAAAGAAGGCGATCATCGGGCCACTTCATCTCGCGGAGAGTGAGAAAAGTAAGCATATAAATCTTCTCTTTCTACAAGAGGAGGAGAATTATAATTTTGCTTGGATCAAAAATATGTCTCGGTTAGTATTTTTTATTGCAATTTTATTTATTTTTATATATTTTCTAACTAATTTTCATTTTGTTTCTTTTAGTCTTCTCCAATCTCAAATCCCTAATCATCACGGCAATCTGATTTTATGCAACGCCTGTCTTCAATACTCTCATGACGAGAGGATGATGCAACGCCACAAGGAGAGATGTAAGCGGGTTGTCAGTGCGCTGCCTACTAAAGATAAGTCCACATTAGAATTTAGAAATTTTAAACGTAAGTTAAATGTCCCATTTGTAGTTTATGCAGATTTTGAATGCATACTAAAAACTCTAGAGAATAAGTTAAGTGAAAATGTAGTAGCTGTACCAGAGCACATTCCAATTGCCTACAGCTATTACATAAAATTTAGTTGAATCAGATTTCAAAATTCTCAGGGAACATTATTTGGATGATACCCAATTTAATCTGATTCGTAGAAAGGGTGTTTTCCCCTATGACTACCTTAATTCAGGTGAACGACTTGCAGACACTAGCCTCCCACCTCGGGAAAACTTCTTCAATAGTCTGACATATAAGGAATGCTCAGCTGAGGACTATGATCATGCAAATAGTGTGTGGAGTACAATTGAATGTACGACTTTGCAGCAATACATGGAGTTATATCTGAAAACAGATGACTGAGGTTTTTTGAAAACTTTGGGCAAATTTGTAAAAATATCTATAAGTTGGACCTATGTCATTATTATACAGCTCCAGGATTATCTTGGGATGCTAAAGTACACAAAAATGGAAATATAATCAAGGCAGTGTGCGTAGAGGCTTAGGTCAATGCTGTAAAAAGTATACAAAAGCCAAATATATATATATATATATATATATATATATATATATATATATATATATATATATATATATATATATATATATATATATATATATATATATATATATATATATATATATATATATATATATATATATATATATATATATATATATATATATATATCGATATCGATCGATATATATATATATATATATATATATATATATATATATTTGTCTGATTTCGATCCATCTAAGACATAAGAGTTTCTCGTCTATGTATTACTTCAAATTCCTCAATTGGATACATGTTCGAAGTAGATTTAGAGTATCCAGATGGCATTCACGATGATCATAATGATCATTTTTATTTAAATAAAAAAGTTACTCCAACTAGCTGCACAAAATTAATTGCTGTTGTCACAAACAAAGAAAAACACACTATTCGTTATAGAGTTCTCCAACAATGCTTGAAAAATTGTCTCAAATTGAAGAAAATTCATCGCATTCTCCAATTTAAAAAATCACAATGGCTCAAACGCTATATAGATTTAAATACTGAATAATGCGGTTTACGGGAAAACAATGGAAAATGTTGACAAAAGGAAAGATGATAAAATAGTTACATCATGGGAAACGCAGAGGTGCAATCATTTGGGGGCTAGAGCAATAATAGCGAAACCCAATTTTCATAGTTGTTCTCAGTTTGCATATATGATGAGCCAATTATTGTGGGGGCAGCTGTATTGGAATTGTCAATACATAAAATGTTTGAGTTCCACTACAGCTATATGAAACAAAAATATGGTAGAAATTTAGTTTTGAACTACATGGACACAGATTCATTCATATATTCCATAAAAACAGAAGATTTTTATGCTGATATTCAACCTGATTTACGCTCAAGGTTTGATACATCGGAATATTCGATTGAGCGATTACAGAAATTCAATTTTGAAAGCTGTAATCCTAAAACCTTGGGCATGATGAAGGACTTATGCGTGGATTTGTAGGTATAAGATCAAAAATGTATTCTTTTAGTGTAGAAGGCAATAAGGAGACCAAAAGGCCAAAGGCGTTAAAGCTAGTGCATTAGACAAGTTAAATATAGCAAGCTATAAAAATTGTTTAGAAAACAATGAAAAAATTGTAGATAAGATGTCTGTTTTTAGGTCTAGATTGCACAGGTTATATACTGAGCAAATAAGCAAAGTAGTTTTAAGTAATAGTGACGATAAGCGTGTATTAATACCAGATAAAATGTTTAATACTTACGCTTATGGTCACAAATCCTTAAGATTAAGCATTGAACATCAGTTTCATATGGAAACTGATGATGATGAAATTGAAGCAGCAACCATGCTGATGCATGAAGAAGGTAGACTTAAGGAAAGAAAATATAGTCAACTAGTTTCTGATGATGAGGAACTTGAAGCAGCTAGCTTGCTATCACATGCAGAAGATATCGTAATTATTAAGAAAAGAAAATAATTCTACATGTAAATAATTTTAATAATCTCTATTATAAGTAATATGTAAATAATTTTAATTAAAAAAATTGTAATAAAACCAAATGATTTTGTTGCAATATTTCGTTTTTTATTTATCTTTTAATTTTTTGAGATAAATTAGCATCCAATAGAAAAGTAGCAGAAATCCCAATATCAAGAAGAATGCCAAGCTATTGGTTATACAATCACCCCACAATCTCCAACTGGGCAATAAATGATGATTACAATCATGAGCCTCAATCGTAATTCGTATTTCATCATTAATATTATTGTTCTCCGACTGAATATTCATACAAAATTAATGTATTTTCCTTGGTGCATTGGAGACTTCAGGATACGTATTCATAGTATTATACACTCTTTAGAACCAACAATAAAAAGACGAGTTAATATAACTGCAACTGACGAAAAATTGATCAAGACTGCATTGACTTGATCATGTTGGCTCAAACTAGATTCAACTGAAACCACTAGTTTCACTTTTTTGTGAAATTGCTGATTAACTTTAAAAGAATAAAAACAATTTTATTTTTATTTTAAATTAAATATTGCGTTTTATTTATTCACACGAGTACTTAATTTTTACAGCGTAACATTATCTTTCTATAGCGTGTTATTATATTTAAGGCTAGACTCATACATCGTTGAGTATGACAGCAGTGGCAAGTAAACATTTCCTTCTATTCTTGTTTCTGCATGTATTAGTCCATTTGATCGTTTTGGTTCAGGTAGGCAGCTATATTTATGCTTTGTTTCTGTTAAGGAAAATTTAATATCAGGTAAGAAGTATGTAAGTATGTCAGTATGTCCTATTGTATTTATTTTTTTTTTAATCCTATTGTCGTACATATAGCGGGAAAGAAATCTAAGAAATATTGGATACCGGTTCTCGCATGTAAACGTAAGAGAGAAAGAGAGAGAATGTGCGTGGGTGTGTGAGAGAGAGAGAGAGAGAGAGAGAGAAAAAAAGAGAAAGTATGAGTTCCTATTGGTTTGTTGCGGTCTAGCGACACATTCAAAGACAAATGTGGGTAAATTTAATTCTTTTGCTAAATTTTATAGAAAACAAGCTATTTTTCTTTAGAATTGTCAATTTTTGGGGCGTGTTGTGTCATTTTTACCTTAATAAGTATGTGAAATTTGTTTTAAAATTGTATTGAAGGATTTTGGATTTCATAGTCCATTCTTGTTTTTAGTTCATAATTTATTGAATGCATATTTAAAGTCGAGTGATATTATACAGCAAACCTACAACTAAAGGAATCACCTTCGAGTATTCACACTCATATGAACGAGCGCTTACCGAAGTCAGTCGCTTGATGACAAAAATAATCAAACATTTGAATTACTTGGTTGTGGTGTTTTTGTAATTTATCACACTTTAGAAGTTTTGACTCAGGCATTGCTAAGAGTAATACAACATTACATGTGACAATGCAAAGCGCACACATACACTTCGGGCTGCTTTCCTTTTAACCAATCTTGTTATTGAGATATATTGTCTCATTATACGTACTTTGTGTCTGATGATCTACAATGTACCTAGAATGTTACCGCATAACAATATTAACGGGGTTGAGTTCAAGTTGACTAATATGAATTATTTTATTTGTAGTGTCAATCCAACATAATCGTATACCTATTATTTTTTGTACAACACTATTGAGTAAAGGTTTCAGAGATTGGGAGTTTAGTTAATTAGCGATATAATAAGGCTGTTTTCTATGACTGTGGAAATGTGGAGATTGAATATGTTATTATATTATACTAAAATTATGTTCTTGAGTAAATGTATTGCATTGTAATCATAGGGTAAGGACATAAACGTGAGATTTTTTTTAAACTATTGAACAATGGCAAGAATTCTAACAGGTATATCTTAAATTTTAAGAGTGAATTAGGTTGATGGGTACATATTTTTTTGTGTGTTATTAGTGACATTTTACCAATTATGAATAAAAAATTGTAAACTGTAGCTATGTTACCCAAGATTATGAGAGTTATTGTGTATGATATATGCGTATTAATCGCAAATGAAAATTAATTGAATATCTTTAGTAAAATTATAATTTGCTTCATTATATACTAATTTCAAGTACCATGCAAACCTCATAAACGTTCATGATAAGATATAGTACTTCGAGGTATAGAAAATGAGCACTCTGCAAACTAATTAACATAAGTTTGTCACTTCTTTCCCTTATATTGGCTGAAAATGGGGTGAATTCATCAAAAAGTTTGGTGTTTTATTGAAAATAATCCTCAATAAGCTGTATTTTCAGTAAATTTTGCTTAGTTTGATTGAATTGTACTAAAAATTCTATAAGAATTGTGTAATTATTACTGCCACGACCACCATCAACAGTT
>JAWNNQ010001557.1:0-11518 GCA_035044765.1 Leucophenga montana
TGTTGTAAATCTGATTCAATTAGAGTCCGTCCAATTTGTAACTCCGAAGGTAAAGGATCGTCCCAGTTGAGACGATGCATCCATAATGTCTGTACAAAGATTTTGCAGCGTATTATTACAGAAGTCAATAATCCAAGTAGATCATATCGGCGCGCAACGACTGATACTACAAACCGTTTTGTAGCACATTGACTTGTAGGTAATTCGTAGTGAAAACAGAAATTATCTGCCTATGGTTTCCATGACATTCCAAGCGCTTTAGCAATGTCTTGGTCAACTAATTTAAAGTTAAATTGTGCATCAGAATCTGTTAAGTGACTTATATTCCATTTAGCAAGTTCTAATCCAGCCTTTGACAATATTTCACATACTTCTAAAGTTTTGTGCTGTAGTTCTGCCACACATTCTGCGACAGTGAGAAGGTCGTCAACATACATGTCCTCTTGTAAAGTTAGAGCTCCGGTAGGAAATTCATGCTTGTACTGGTCTGCGATGAACTTCAAGCTGCGAATGGCTAAAAATGGTGCGCAAGACATCCCGGTATGTAAATGTATTTAACTGAAATAATTGCAAAGGGTCGTTAATAGATGCTCTCCAAAGTATAAGTTGGTAGAATTGCCTATACATTTTAGAAATGTCAGCAGTTATTGCATATCTGTGAAACCGAAACGATAACAATGTATATATAAGGTTTTGTTGAATTGTAGGTCCAACCATTAAAATATCATTAAGAGAATGTTGTGATGACGTTTTCGCTGACGCATCGAAAACTACGCGCAGCTTCGTCGATATTGATTCCATGTGATTAAGTTGCAAATATTCATCCATGAAAGTTTTATACAATAGTTTAAGTGGTGTGTGCCTTTCAAGGCGCCGTTCTATTTGTAGGAAACGACGTTTGGCAACTTCGAGTGAACTGCCAAGAGTCTCCGGCGGTTGCTTTAATGGCAAGCGCACTTGTCCACTGTCAAGTATCTTGGTGTATTTTGTGAAATATGCTCCACAGAACTGCTCCTCCTTAGAATGAGCGCGAGGTTTACTATTTATATTGTTCAAATCCTCGATTTCACAAAACCGCTTTAATGCATTAACCAAGCCGTATGAAAATGCCATATTGCATTTAAATGTATTGGTGCGAATGCCATCATCAACTTTGCCACCAATAATCCAACCGAGTGATGTATTGAGAAGGCACGGAAGGCCAAGGCCTAGTGCAATTTTGCCTCCTGTTAGCAAGTCAAAAAACTCTTGCGTACTAATCAACAAATCTATTTTATGTGGCTTAAAGAACTCAGGATCAGCCAACTCAATTTTGTCGGGTATGTTCCAACCGGTGGTGTTTACACATTTTTCAGATTGTCTGCGCGAAATTGATTTTTTTACAACGAAATTTAATTTCCATGCATCACTAGATGATCTTGATTGAATGGTCGTAGTGACAGAAAACTTCATACGCGTTCGCACATCTGCGATACCTGCAATTTCATAATTTTGTCGGTGAAATGGTAATTGTAACCGCTTAGCCAGTTCTTCAGTAATAAAGTTAATTTCCGAGCCGGAGTCAAGCAATGCACGTGCGGACTGATATTAGCCATATTTGTCCTGAATGAGAACAATTGCCGTAGGTATGAGTGCTCGACGCGAATGACGTGAGAGTAAACAGCATGATTTCTTGAAGTATGCGATTGATGATCTTGATTTGACACCTGCGCATGTGCTCTTGCTGGTATAACTTGCTCTGAATCCGTAAACCGATGAAGAGTCGTGTGATGAAGACCTTGACATACACGACAACGAGATTTTGATGGGCATTGAGCTGCCATGTGGCTCTTGCGCAAACAGTTTAAGCAAAGTGACGACTGTTTTACGAATTGAAATCGTTCAGCAACACTCAATGATGTGAATGATGAACATGATCCGACGAAATGATCCGAAGCAGAACATTTTGGACATTTACCTTGAGTAGCTACGAACGCCCTTTTGCTAGTGTCCCTTTGTTTCTCCACTTTTGGTTTCTCTCCTAAAGACAGTAAAGATGCTCGCAATGCGGAAACCTTGTCTAAAATGGTACGAAGTGATACTGCATCAGCCTTTGGCATACTCGGAATATCAAATAAACTAGAGATATGTTCATTAAAAATAAGAACCTTTTTGTCATACCGATCACTTGAAACGAAGACACAACGCTTAATGCAGCACCTGACAGGCATGTCACCAAATAGTTAAACTTATCAACTGTTGAGATAGTATGATCTTCATCCACTAATGGGTAAATGCTGATATGAAGCGCTTGTAGTTGCCGTACTTGCCATCAAATTTCGGCAACTTTAGCGAAGGCGGACGATTGTAGTGTCCATTGATACTTGTAGTATTCAAAAAACTAGCTTCATCCAGTTTTTCCTTCTTTCCATCTTGCGTGAGTTTTTGTATTGCAGCCTTTGCTGCGACAAAAATGTCTTCAATTTCTTCACGTTGATTATCACTTGGGTCCAACTTCTCGATGCCTGTCTGTACTCTGCATATTTGTTCAAAATAAGAATCTAAAATTTTAGAACGGCATTCTAACGCTGCTAAATCACTGTTAGATTTATCAGCTTCAACGCGAGCTTTAATGTTAATAATGTTTCTTAACATAGTCGAACGTTGTTGTATGTATGCAGCCAAATGCTGCTGTGTCTCCGTTGAGCTCATATTAGCAACAGCGAAAATAACCAAACGCAGAATAAGTGTAGTGAGTGGACGAGAGGAAATTATTCAAGTGTGAGCGAGAACGTGATCTTGGATGAGATGCGAATCTCACTCATAAAATGCAGCGAAAACCAATGTTAATGTTGAGTGCTTTCGATTGTGCTCACTCAATCAAAGTAATAACGAAGAAATGATTACCGTTGCGAGCGAATGACTAAATGTTCAGCAAATGTTATATATTTTAATAAATATGTAAAATATGTATACTGTTTTTTTTTTTCAATCGAATGATGGTCAAGCTTACGGTTTTGAGTAACTGTTCCGATGTACGATTTGTTGTTGCCCAAATTCCACTGTCTGCATAGATATGTATGTAGCAGCGCCGACGTTGGTATGATGATTATACGTACATATATGTATGTATGTATATGATGCTTATTCCGACAAATCTCTTCTAGCGTTCGAATGATGAATTTGTTGTTGTTGCTTTCGATGTAACACCACGTTGATTGTGCAGCAATAAATTCCCTGTAGACGATTTATGTTGATAATGCAGCTACTCTTCCAGGCGATGTAAGAATCCCGTGGCCAAAGCAGTTGCGTCTTTACACGAAGTATTTAATTTATTTTTGCAGAACGGCCGCACCGTCCTGTCATGGTCGCCAAATGTTTGGACTCAGCTTGTCTGAGTGCATAAAAATAGAAATGTAGCCGCATTTTAATTTTCTATGACCAGCCGAATGCGGTCTGCTTTAATTCACTTATATTTTCCAACTAACATTTAAATTGTTACAATAATTATAATTAGCCTATGATTGCAATGTTATAATAACAACAAAATATTAATCTCTCACTCTCTTTAAGAGTAGGAAGCAAATATGAAGTTAGAGATGTGCAAGGACAATAAGTTTTATATTGAGATAAAGATAATTCAAGAGTAATTTAACATGACTTAGTTCTAACTTATAAATAAATTGATCTCCTCCGACAAACAACTTTAAAACATCTCTGACACAATTTTTTTACTTTTTTTTTTTTGTACTAAAACATGTAAAAATAGTATTCTGTTGAAAGGAATTTTTTTATGAATTATGTTTGGTTAACGTTGCCTTTATTTTATGAGAACTACTTACCTTTTGATAGTTTTTGTATTTTGTGGAAGGTGAGCAATCTTAATATGTACAGCGTATATGCTTATGTATGATTGCTGTGTTATATATGCATGCATATATATGATATGCATATATTTTGTTTTCCACAGTTAAAGAAAATAATTAAAACAAGGTTTATTACTACAATTGAATATTAATTTAGTTTAATTACGAATTTTAAATGGAGCATTATAAAATATTGTAAATTAACTTGTTTTCTAAACTTTTTAATTCGTCAGTCTTTTACAACATGCAAAAGCTTGGTGAAAAATGACTTTTTCTCTGGATAGTCGCTAATGCATATTTGTATAACGTCCTGGAGAATATCGTTCATTTCAACTTGCTTTTCGGTTTGTAACTGAATAGTTGCCTCTGATCGGGGGGCCTTTATAGGGAACTTTGCAACGCTTAACTTTCGATAGGCCTTAGCCCGGTTTTGCTTGCGCACAATTTGCTCTAAGTTGGCGTGTTTAACCAAAACGCACTCTCCTATTTTAATGCATAAATTTATATCTTCTTCTGTAACTTGTTTTAAATCTTCCTGAATTTTCATTAGAATATGATCGATTCGCTCGATTTCAATAATAGCTTCACCTAAACGCTCCTCGGTCATTAATGACATTTCGCTGTGTACTAATTTCATTTTGTTTCGCAAATCCGTGAATTTAGCTTGATTTGGTGACACCGTTTTACCGCGCATCATTTTAGAATCTGTGTGCTCTTTAACAGTTGCGGAAACGAATATTTGCTCACGATGCATAACGCAATGCTCCAAATCTTGAACAAGCTTTTCTTGAGCTCTTTTCAACTGATTATATCGTATGTTCATGCGATGGATTTCAGATTTCATCGATCCAATTTCACTGTCAAGCAAACGTTCGGTCTTCGACCATCGGATAGTTTCTTCTATCAACTTGTATTTGGTCTCCCATGAGAGTGCCTCTCGATGTTTATCGAGCACAAAATCCTTATTAAGTTCAATATCATTTTGCACATCGTCAATTTCAGCCTCAATATTAAGTATGTTCATTTCTGTATCCTGCAAAGAGCGTAAAAGTAAAAATTAGGTACTTGACGTTATCAGAGAATAACATTAACATTACATTACATTACGAATGAATTTTCAATAGCTACGACGCATACAAACGCTGTACACACACTCATTTGACACAAAACTACTAGCGTAGTTTAGGTTTGAGGTTTTATCTTATAAAGTCTCTGAAATCTCACTGTTTAACCATACGTAGAACGGATTTTGCAACATCGACTCAACTTTCGACGCTGATCAAGAGTCTATGTACTTAATATTGTCTGCCACGCACTCTTCTGCTTGTTACATTTATTTGCACAAACTTAGTATTCTCTTCGCCTTCGGGCAAGATTATGAGCATCTGAAGAGCTACCAGCTGAAGTATTCAAGACCGATGGCGAAGAGTTGGTAAGGAGTATCACCAACTTTTATATACTTTACTTATTTGTATGCATGCCAGTTTTCCTTATCCTAACTTCAAGAAAGGAGACCCTGCGTACTGCGTAAATGGTTAGAGCCGTACACGGATACATTAATAGAATAGTATCAGTGTGACTTCTGGCCAAAGAGGTTGACCAGTGACCAAATACTCTACGACAAATCCTGGAAAAGGCCCGAGAGTACGACAGAGACACACACCACTTATTTGTCGATTATGAGGCCAATTTCGACTCGCCGATAAGAATATAATAGCTTCACCTACGCCCTATCTTAACTTCAACGCCCTATCTGAACTTGATATCCCAGCAAAGATCGTTCGTCTGTGCATGATGACGTTGTGACACACTCTAAGCGTCGTCATAATGGGGAAGAACCTCTCCGAGCCCTTTGATACCAAGAGAGGTTTCAGGCAGGGTTATGTTTTAACACTTATTGCGACAATTGAATATTTCCTTATTTTCATCTTGCATTCATTCTTCGGAATACTGCCATTGTTCCATATGACATTTCTTATTTGTGTTGCCATTACTTGGTAATTTGATTTCTTTAGATTTCCTAGATTTGCGTCGTATTGAATGTAGTTGATCGAAAATTTACAAAGTGTGCAAACGTCAATGAGAGTTTGAGTGCGTGAACACCCAAAATAATTAATGCTACGTGTGCGGTGAATATGTTGTCATATGTCTTTTTCGCCATATGAATCTTATGGGATGGGGTTCTGGCTCGACAGAGTATGTATTCAGTGATGCATTATCTCATATCAATATGAAATATTTTGACGGATTACAACCATTTGTTTTTTTTAACATTAGGCGACATATGAAATTCTCTGAGCCATAAAAGGGCAAAAGTCAGCTTTAACTTTACATTATTAGAGAAAAATGAGTTTCCACAAACACATTTGGTTCGTGGCTATTTTCCCCATAGTGCCCTTCTCACAAACGATAAGGTTCTAGCGGCCATTGGGGCGCAGAACAAAATATCAACCGCGCTGTGGCTTGTGATACAGCATGGTGTATTCGGCCATTTAGGCCAATCCGAACTGGCACAGCAGCAGACGGACCCGCAGCAACCGGATGTGCAGTCGCAAACGGCGGAACCACAGCCTTCCACCAGTAGGAAAGCTGCCGGCAATGGGTGCCAATACGAGTGCCATTACGACGGCATTAGGCACACCTGTTAAACATGTATCACGGAAGGACCTTTTAAAAGGCTGATCAAGCAGCCTACAGCAACGTCCTGGCCGGCGTCTGGCCAAACGAGGAAGGAGACACCGAAATATGTTTCCTCACCTAAAGGGACTCGGGGAAAGGGGTCCCGATAGGGCCAGAAGGAGAGTTTTGTCCATAAAAACCACCAGCAAATGAGCACCATAAGGGTGCTTCAGGCGAACCTGAACCACGCCAAAGGGGCAACGGCCACAGTGTGCAGTCTCTTCGCCGAGAAGGAGACCACTCTGGCCCTAATTCAAGAGCCTTGGGTGGTGTGTGGTAAAACTCGTGGATTTAACTGGAAAACTGGTAAGTTAATCTATGACCACACTGCCCCGTACGACAATTTTAATTGACAAAAAGATCAATTCCGTTCTACTAACAAACTTTATTTCCAGGGATTTAACAGCTGTGTTACTGGATATCTCCACAGGAGTAGGCACCTATTAGACAAGAGGTTCTAGACCTCACTCTAACTAGTAGAAGGGCAAACTGGCAAAAGTACAACCAGCTCATAGCATCAAAAGTTGGCGGAGTCCTCAACTTGTGAGCTGGAGCTGGCCGCGGACTCGATCCTCTGTTACTTCTCATGAGGGCCAGTTTCAACTTGGGTTATATACCGCGGTCATGGAGGAAGATGACCGTCTTTATCCCAAAGCAGGGTAATAGACCCATGGAACTGGCCAGTCTATTCGCACTGAACACTCTTTCAGTGCGGTCTATTCGTACGAGTGCGTCATTTAAAGTTGATTCAAAGTCCTAAATAAAATTTAAATTTCTTAAAATATACCTTACAATATCTTTTAAAGTTTTACTTCTTAATTTGCAATATATAAATCGCGTTTATAGTGATATTATTCATTGTTTAAGTTTAAATATGGTTTACTTTGTTTTAATTATTTACGGCAAGCGTCTATTTTTGCGAATTTTTGTTTTCGCTTTCTCTGTTTGTTTGTTTGTTTACGTTCTCTTGCTAAACAGACAAACATCATTTCTGCTCTAATTTCATTTTAATTTTTATTCATTTTTTATACAGCATACTTTTTGGCACCAATAATTTATTCCTTTTGGTTCTGATATAGGCACATTTTATCTCCACTATGTTCGAATTCTATCCAAGCCAAACTGAGTTTGCTTAGCATAGCGTTGAATATGTTAATGTTGCACCCAGCGGGAGGGTTATGACTGTAATTGTGCATACGCGTAATTGTTGCCTTCGAGCAGCCTCTTGATTGTATTAGCACCTTTAGCTCTTCCATTGTGAAAAACTATCTTAAACACTTGAGAATTAACACACAACGAATCCGGTTTGAAGGATCAGCAAACAATGTTGATGAATCAGCGGGGCGATGAAGAAGAATAAACGGTATTCATTTAATTAATGCGTTTTATTTAAAGTGGACTGTATTTTACATATAGGACGTTGTGCCCGTTTCGATCCGATGCGCTGTTAATACTAAATGGTTATGTCATACAATATTAACAAAAGTGTGCTGACTGTCAGTGATGCCAACCAAATTGATTTTCGATACTAAGCAAACACTCATAAAAATCATTTCAGTTGTTCTAGTGATGTGGAAAACCGATATAGTGATGCATCATACAATTAATACAATATACAATACAATTATTGTAACGATATTTAAAATAAGAAACAATACGCAGCCGTTCCTCAACAGTAAGAAAACTTCTTTATTAAAGTCAATATTAGGTTGAAATGTAATGTGGTATCTTTTCATGGTCAGCCACTTAACATACATAGACCAACGGGGGTGGCCCGCCCACTATTTGGGGTAGCTCCCATACAAACTTATGGTCCACTTTTGACTTTTTGTACGAAAAACTTTTTTATTAAAATCAATATTAGGTTGAAATGCGATATGGTGCCTTTTACGAGAGAGCCGCTTAACATACATACGCGTATGCCCACTTTTTGAGGTAACCACCATACAAACCCACCGTGCCATTTTGTGTTTTTTATGAACAAATCCTTCATTTAGATCAATATTAGCTTGAAATTTGATTTTGGTAATTTTAATGGACTACCACTTCATCTACATATACAATTGGGCGCGTCCCGCCCACTTTTTTAGGTAGTCCCATATAAACCCACAGTTCACTTTTATGCATTTGTATGGAAAACGTCAATATCAACTTGAAATTCGATATGGCGGCATCTTATACATCTACTACATCGCTTCACACACATCTACTAGTGACTTAACGTTTTTTCTTGTTATTAATTCCTTTGTCTATTAATCATGCCCATACACTAATGTTTGCTGATGATTTTAAATTATGCTTGTCATTTTCTGAAGTTCTGCAGCACAGTTTATTGCAGACTGATTTAAATTCACTAAATATATGGTGTCGTCTAAATTTTCTTAATCTAAATTTCTCAAAATGCAACTGTATGACGTTTCATCGCAGAAAACCATTTATAGTGACATTTTTTAAATATCATTACGCTCACTAGAAAGTTTTGTTTTAATGACCTAGGTGACCTTATGGAACCTTAACTTATTTATAATAATCACATTAGTTCAATAATAATTAAAGAAAAGGTGTCCTTGGCTTTGTTAAGCGTTGCAGTCTACGGAATTTATACCACTAAACTCCTCTATACTTCTCTTGTTCGTCCGATTTTAGAATTTGGCTCCTGTATGTGGAACCCATTGTTAACGCTAGATACGTTTACTCAACTAAATAAAATTAACTAGTTTATTATAATCACATCTCTAAATGTATCGATATATAAAATCTGTCAAATAGTTAACTGTTCCTCAATTTTGTCAACCCTTCCTCCTTTTCCCATTTCTGCTTTTCGTGCTTCTTGCTGTAAAAAACCACCCTGAGCACACGCATTGTATCAATAAATATTGTACATTAAATTGGTAAGCGAAAACTATGTGCGTTTTATTGAGCCAACTCTTGCTCTTTTCTCACTTCGCAGATTGTAGCTCAACAGCATGAAGCAGTGCTCTGCTTTTATAAACAAGCACTTTACAGGTACACTGCACCGCTGCCCATAGCTCATCAGTAGTTGGGCAGGCAGCACCCTCTACTTATATTGGAAATATGCAAGTACTCTGTCTCGCTGCCCATAATTCCCAGTAGTTTGGCAGCACCCAATTCTTATCTTGGAAAACACGGCTCTTACGCCACTCTTGCAAGTAGCTTCAATCTATTCCACCTGCAGTCAATATACTTACGTATTTGGCTGCGCCTTTATTTAGGGCTGCGCGCCCTATTTAAACAAAACCAACATCTTGCAGGTTATGCCAATTCCGCTGTACACCTGATCTACAATGCAAGCTTTCCTGCTGCACGTAGAAATAAACACCCATAATATGCTATTCTCGAAGATCGTATTGAGTCAGTTCAAAAACAGTTTCTTCTCTTTGTTATTAGAAGTCTCAACTAGTACCCAAAAAAAATATGTATTGCATTTAGCAACTTCTATTTTCTTTAATTTTGTAGTTGCGCTCGCTTGGACCACTGCCCATTCTGTGAGTAAGGGCACTGTAGGTCAACCTGGCGTGCCAAACAAAAAAATCCTCCAATGGGTCTGAGTGTCCGCAACTTCCTTCTTCTAGTTTTAAGTTAGATTAGTTAATGTATAAACATAAATTGTTATATTATGCGACTGTTTTTATATGTATTTGCAATTTAAATAAATAAATAATTCTTACAGACCTAAGACGAACGGTCAGGAAGCTTTTCAACTGTGCGAAAAGACTCGGTAGGTAGGAGGAATATGGATCCTTTAGAAGGTACTGTTATGGTTTGCAAACCCTACCGGAAGCAGCCCGACCCATAAGGTAACCCCAAAGGACATATACAATGACATCGAACTCTTAAAGAAAGAGAACGGTCTTTATACCAATGGTAGACAGGAAACACTTGAACACCTGCTTCAAGTACATTTTCCTGGGTCTACACTTCAACAAATATCGTTGAAATCTCTCATTATAGACAGACATATAATAAACAGACGGAATTGCAGCCTATATGGCGTCATTCTTGACAAGGCCAAGTACAAGGACCTTTTAAGCCCCCAGGGGGAGATGGCATCTTCCCGGCTCTGCTTCAGAACTGCTTAGATGTCGTGATCGACTCTCTGATACTTCTCATGAGGGCCAGTTTCAACTTGGGTTATGTACCGCGGATATAGAGAAAGATGTCCGTCGTCCTTATCCGAAAGCAGGGTAATAGACCCATGGAACTGGCTAAATCTTATAGACCTATTAGTCTTACTTCCTTCCTTCCCAAGACAATTGAACGTCTTATTGACTGCCACATTAGGCAATCATTCAATATATCATATATTCATGAACAACACTTCGCCTACATGAAGGGTATATGAACGGTAGGAGCACTTCATAATCAGGTCGGTATAATCGAAAGAACATTTTGATCAAGAGAAATAGTGATAGGTGCTTTCCTTGATGTTGAGGGTGCTCTTGATAATACGGGCTATTGCTCCATCACTCGAACACTTGCGCAGAGGGGTATAGATAAACTCACCATTGCCTGGGCTAAAGCCATGTTAAATCAACGTGACATACCTTCTGCTCTTGGTAATATGACAGTCAGTATTAGGGCGATCAAGGGGTGTCCTCAATTAGCAGTCCTATCGCAACTTCTTTGGTCCCTAATGATAGACGAGCTCCTAATCGAGCTCAGTTCACAAGGGTACAACGTCATTGGATATGCTGATGACCTGGCGATCCTGGTCTCAGGGAGATTGGAATACTGTCTCGAATATAATAATATAATGTGTTCAGCCCTTCGGATTGTGACCAACTGATGTGCCAACGAGGGCCTCAACATTAACCCACAAAAGGCGGTCTTGGTACCCTTCTCAAGGAAGTACAAATTGGATCTGGGTCAAGTGTACATCCAAATCTCTGCTTTGGGACTTTTCGATGAAGTAAAGTTCTTGGGGGTCACCCTTGATCAAAGACTAAATTGGAATACCCATCTCAAAAATGTAC
>JAWNNQ010001558.1:0-63090 GCA_035044765.1 Leucophenga montana
TCTTTAATTTATCCTGTCAATACTTACAATACAAATAAGTATATGATAACTTACATTTCATTTAAATATGCAGCCGCTAATTAATTCAAATTAGTAGGCAGCACTAAAACTCGTCATCTACTGGATAGTAGCATAACGCTATTTTGACAGTATACCCATCGTACAATTCTCATTGATTTCCAATTTACATATCGATCAAAGAGAAAGTTTTTCCGATTGAGTGACAAAAGGAAGTTACGAGAGCACGACGAGCCATACAGACATTCTTTTCGATTCTGGATGCGTTCGTGATAATATCTCTCAAATTGTGCTCATTTCTTATCAATTTCTTGTGTGCCTAAAGTTGGCAAAACTAATGTTAATATTAATTAACCAGTGCTTTATTATATTTAAATTATTATAAAGTGCATAAGAAAGTGCATAGAATACATTTGGATGATCGAGATGTAAGTTTTCTAAATTCGCATTTGTTAAGTATATCATAATTGTCAAACATTTTCTTTATCACCTGCTATATATTTAATCGGAAGCAATCCGCTTCAGAAATATAAAGTTTTGCGATTTTTATTGAATTAATCGCTCGCTTAACCATTGAGACACTCGGTGACATATTTATTTGTCAGGAAAATTTAATTTTATTCGTTTCAGGTGCCTTTTTGCAAAAGGGTAAATATCTATATGTGATTTTAACCTATAATCAATAAGAGAGCTAATTAGGCTTTTATTATTTTCTATTATTTCCCATTACGTTTTTGTTTAGAAAATGGCACCTAGTATGGCACCTAAATATATTTGTGCATAATGATAGCATAAATATCGCCCACAACATATATATTTGTTGCATTGTCTCGGCTGCATGCCCTACACCAGCTGAAAGAGTCAGCATATTCGATTACCTAGCATGCAGTCGTAATCGCCTCATCACAGACGCGCATAATTTATTTTGAAATTGAGCGGTACCCTACTATACACAGCTCGTCGTACTGGCAATGCATAAGCTGTCGTAGCTCACCTTCTGTGCAAACCTCGCTTAAACGCTATCACTTCATATGAATACCCTACTTAATGCATTTCCAATTTGTACGAAGACTATATGTGCAAGTGATTTTATTTTACCCAAAGTGATAAAGAAAATTTTTCATGTGTCAATTGTGAGAAGTATGGCTCCGAATTTCCATTATTAGTAGTGATGTTAAAATTAATTATATATATATATATATATATATATATATATATATATATATATATATATATATATATATATATATATATATATATATATATATATATATATATATATATATATATATATATATATATATATATATATATATATATATATATATATATATATATATATATATATATATATATATATATATATATATATATATATATATATATATATATATATATATATATATATATATATATATATATATATATATATATATATATATATATATATATATATATATATATATATATATATATATATATATATATATATATATATATATATATATATATATATATATATATATATATATATATATATATATATATATATATATATATATATATATATATATATATATATATATATATATATATATATATATATATATATATATATATATATATATTCTTTAATTTATCCTGTCAATACTTACAATACAAATAAGTATATGATAACTTACATTTCATTTAAATATGCAGCCGCTAATTAATTCAAATTAGTAGGCAGCACTAAAACTCGTCATCTACTGGATAGTAGCATAACGCTATTTTGACAGTATACCCTATCTACTCTCATTGATTTCCAATCGCCACATATCGATCAAAGAGAAAGTTTTTCCGATTGAGTGACAAACGGAAGTTACGAGAGCACGACGAGCCATACAGACATTCTTTTCGATTCTGGATGCGTTCGTGATAATATCTCTCAAATTGTGCTCATTTCTTATCAATTTCTTGTGTGCCTAAAGTTGGCAAAACTAATGTTAATAATAATTAACCAGTGCTTTATTATATTTAAATTATTATAAAGTGCATAAGAAAGTGCATAGAATACATTTGGATGATCGAGATGTAAGTTTTCTAAATTCGCATTTGTTAAGTATATCATAATTGTCAAACATTTTCTTTATCACCTGCTATATATTTAATCGGAAGCAATCCGCTTCAGAAATATAAAGTTTTGCGATTTTTATTGAATTAATCGCTCGCTTAACCATTGAGACACTCGGTGACATATTTATTTGTCAGGAAAATTTAATTTTATTCGTTTCAGGTGCCTTTTTGCAAAAGGGTAAATATCTATATGTGATTTTAACCTATAATCAATAAGAGAGCTAATTAGGCTTTTATTATTTTCTATTATTTCCCATTACGTTTTTGTTTAGAAAATGGCACCTAGTATGGCACCTAAATATATTTGTGCATAATGATAGCATAAATATCGCCCACAACATATATATTTGTTGCATTGTCTCGGCTGCATGCCCTACACCAGCATGCAGTCGTAATCGCCTCATCACAGACGCGCATAATTTATTTTGAAATTGAGCGGTACCCTACTATACACAGCTCGTCGTACTGGCAATGCATAAGCTGTCGTAGCTCACCTTCTGTGCAAACCTCGCTTAAACGCTATCACTTCATATGAATACCCTACTTAATGCATTTCCAATTTGTACGAAGACTATATGTGCAAGTGATTTTATTTTACCCAAAGTGATAAAGAAAATTTTTCATGTGTCAATTGTGAGAAGTATGGCTCCGAATTTCCATTATTAGTAGTGATGTTAAAATTAAGCTCACAGCCAAAATAGTGCATCAAAAATAATTATATGCGTTGTAGTTATTTTTTTTTATTCTTACAAAATCTAATATTGCAATAATACTCTACTATTACATTTTTTTTTTTACAATTTTGAAAGAATAATAATGGAGTTTTAATTAGTGAAGTGTGCAAGAACATATAAAGTAGTGTATGCAAAATATCGTCAGGCATAAAGAAAAATAGGCTCAATAATTCTATGCAAAAATAAGACTTATTTTTACATAAAACCAACAACATCTTATAAAATGTGTAAAGTTCAATTTGGCAATTAACAACTAAATTAATAAAAATCAAGAGTATTTTTTTTTTTACATATAAAGTAAAGCCAAATCAGGGTGAGATCAAGTGATACGCATATGTTCGATCAAACATGCTGCAAATAATTAGGCTCAATTTCTCTTTAAATTAAAATTCCAACAGGTTCAACTATGACGGAAGATATCTTTCGGCGATGGAACTGTAATTAAATGAGTAAGTTATTCTCTGTGTTTGAGTATGTCTATTTCATGTGTGTGCATAAGAAAACCATTGCTTTATCATCTAGAGTTTTATTATTCTCGTTCTCTCGCTATGCATAAAGTTCTATCATTGATTCTAAGCGTGCAGCATATACACATCTCGAAATAATTGTATATGCATTGTCAAATAATTAATTTATATATGATCAATTATTGAACTTTGTTGCAATGTATTTTTTTTATTAAACCATAAATTCAATTAAATAAATTAAATAAATTAAAAGTAAGAAATGATATAATTCCTGGCTTAAATTATTAAATGAATTTTTGTGCAATTAAAGTTATTTTTGAACACTTCTCTCCCGCAGTAATATGAAGTTGATTCTACCATACCGCCATAATTTCACGTGCACCTCTTCACATTAGATTAATTAAAGCTACTAAATTTTTATTTCTTTGCACACTAAAACTAAAACCATTATTTAATATTTACCTATTATTTTTGCATACTTATTATATTTATACCTACATATTATATAATTACATTTATATTTATATACTATATATTTTATTTATTCTTGCACCCTCACAGTTTTAGGTTGAAAATAATATGATGTATTAATATGTTTAAATTTGAATAATATGTATATTGAAGGACATTATTATTATAGATTTTAGGATTCAGAATTTAAAATAGTAGAATTTCATATTGCTAAATTATATGAATTTAATTAAATTTATATGAAATGTTATCTAAAATTTTAATATATTTGCTTTATTTTCTCAATATGTGCTAATATCTTTTCTATGCTGATATCAGGCAGTTCTAAACCATGTTGTTGTAAGTAGGTGTCGTACATTTATTGTAGCGACCACTTTAACACATTCATTTCTTCAGGATATAGTGGTCTTGTGCTACAAGATCTAGGCACAACCCACTTTATTTTGTCTGCCTTGAAGAAGTGATCATAAAACAGCAGTGCAGATGATCAAAACATTGAAAAGAAAATATTTAATTAAAAAATGTCCTGTTCCGGCTAAATTACCATTATCTAAAGACGAGTCAGATGTAGTTGATTTTGAGCATGAAAGTTCAGATTTACGATTTGAAGAGAATGTTAATGTAGTTAATTTGAACTGCCGAAATAAGAGCATTGGGGAAAGGTTGACACGCTGGTCTGTAGAGCTCTCGGCTAAAAACATGTCCAATTTTAATTAACGTTCACGGAAGCCCGAAAATGACAATGAATATTTAAAAGTTTTCGTACAAGAACTACACCAATTAGTAAATGAGGGGCTTACTTACCAAGAAAATTATTATGAAATAAGAATAAGGGCTCTTATTTGCGACGCTCCCGCAAGAGCTTATGTTTTAGGTGTTAAAAGTCATAGCGCATACTTTAGTTGCATAAACTGCAAACAACTAGGCGAATATATTTAAAAACGAATTACTTATAAGCTGCAGGATAGCAATATAATTACCGATGAACAATTCCGAAATAGATGTGACCAAAACCATCATAATATTACTACTGAATTAGCTATTGAGCAGTTAAATCTTGATATTGTTATATGACTATATGCACATAATTTGTTTGGGTGTGGCTAAAACTTAATTAAACGCATGGATAACAATCAGGCGCAAAAAATATTCACTACCTAAGGACGATATCGCCATATTAGAAAAGCGGTTACGTTCCTTGAAATCAAATATTTCAAGAGCATTTTCAAGAAAACCTAGATCAATTTATGATCTAGAAGATGGAATGCTGTTGAATTTCGGCAGTTTCTGCTTTACACCGGTCCTTCATAAGACATATTGCTTATCTAATAATATGTGTGCTAGGGAGCTTATCACTGATTTTGTAAATGAAATCCCTGATCTGTATGATACAGCATTGCTCAAATATAATTTCCATTGCCTTTTGCACTTACCTGATGAAGTGCTGCATTTTGGTGAAAGCCTGGACATATTTAGTGCTTTTAAATTTGAAAACCATTTATCTAAAGTCAAGCAAATAGCTAGGAAGGGGAATTTTGTAGCGACTCAAATATATAATCGTCTCGTTGAGCGTGTTGGCAAACAATACTGAAGTCAAAGAATTGACCGTAACTAATGAAATGTATTGGTCCGAAAAATTTCCAGATAATTTTTATATCTTTGAAAACAAAATTTTTAAAATTCAATCATTTGTAACACAGGCAGAAAAAAAATTATTTTATTCTAACAAAGTATTAAATTTGAAAGATTATTAAGAAACACCAATTAAATCAAGTTCTTTGAATATAAAATGTTCTGAGTCGTTTTCTTTTAATTCGGCAACCACTCATTGCCAGCTAAAAGAAAAATGTTTGTTATTGCACAGCAATTTAATTTCTTTTCATGTTTTTGTACCACTTTTGCACAGTATATTTTAAAGTAAAATGACAAAGTTTATGATTTTCAGATGGAATCCCAACAACTTTCACCTACAATTATGGTTAATGAATCTGAGTCTTTAACCCAATTCCACGAACATACCACGATGCCACGAGCAAATACATCCAACATGGAAAAGAAATTGGACCTATGCCTAAAGGAAATTCAATCCCTAAAGGAAGAAAGTAGAGGTAAGTCTTAACTTGTAAAATGGCATAGTAATTAGTTTAATGCACAATTAGTTTCGCACAAAGTTAATAAGCCCTTCCTTAGCAACAGAGGTGCAGGGTATAAAAATAACCAATGACAAAACTACATACAAATTATGTAATAACTTGTTAATATATTTTTAACATACATAATTCGTGGTTATATATATTGTAGATTTGAAACGTAAACTGTTGGATTCGAATGAACAATACAATAAAATCCAAACCAAGTTGTTGACAGAAGTTTTGAGCATTAAGCCACTTCTTACTGACCATACAGTGGCTTCAAATCAAAGACAAACTGCTCTACCAAAGGCTCCTTTTACTACCAAAGAAGATTTCTTGGTGTTCGAAGACTGGAAGACAAAATGATGCGGAAAAATTTAAAATCATTGTAAGACAAAAAACAATCGGTCACTCGTAAATTAAGGCAATTTTTGTGTCTACCATTTTAGGAAAACGAAATATTTTCAATTGGGATCCCCGACTCTGGGAAATTTTTCAGATCTATTTGGAAGCGTCTGGTCACAGATGAGTTAGCTTGTGCGATAACGTGGAAAAACGTGGAAACAAAACAATTTAAATTTTTCCTGACAAAAATTGCGGTCGTACCATACTTTATTGTCAGAGTGGTTTGTACAAAAAATTTTAAGTTAATAATTTTGATGAAGCTTTTTGAGGTGAAATGTGTCTCAGATATTAATATTATGTCAATAGACATGTCAGACAAGAAATTTTTGAGCTCTAAGTAATGTCTACTTAGACCGTTAGCTTTCC
Source organism: Leucophenga montana (assembly GCA_035044765.1). Taxonomy (NCBI): domain Eukaryota; kingdom Metazoa; phylum Arthropoda; class Insecta; order Diptera; family Drosophilidae; genus Leucophenga; species Leucophenga montana. The sequence goes on from JAWNNQ010001558.1 coordinate 6,709, forward strand.
AGGAAGCTAACTTAACATTGTTGTGTTTGTCCATCAAAATTCCTAACTAGTAATGTGGTAATGTCTATCATATTAGCCATTTGTGTGATTAATTGTTTCATCATTCACTTCAACTCAGAAAGGTTGTCGTTTTGTTCAGAATGATTATGGTTATTCATTATAGCTGGTTGTGGATGTTAAGGTGTGGAAATCTGGTGGCACTGATTACCGACCGGCTTCCGACCTGCTGCGAAGTGGATTACCTTCTCTCCATTATTGGAGATAGCGTCGAGAAGGCTAAATTTTCTGATTGTTGGACCAAAAACTCATTTCATCACAATTTTGGTGTTAAAATCGCCAAGCACGATTTTGACATGGTGATTGAGGCAGCGTTCGTAGAGACATTCTAGACGCTCATAGAACTCATCTTTGTCCACATAGTATTTGTCTTCCATCGGTACAAATTAGGCTAATGTGAAAACAGTTGATACATATCGCGACCAGGCGCACGCCAACAGGCAGTTTTTTACTAATCACGAAACCGTATCCAAATTCAAATGGCAACTATAATAGTTATCAAAGGATAGTATCTTAGATGACCTTTTAGAGCAGTCTTGTCCTATCCATCACATTTCATGCATTGTGGTGATAGCAGCCTTGTTTTTGCAGTGGATATCAACCAGTTGGATATATTCTCTATTGAGGATCCGGAAATTACAGGTTCATATCCGTATTTCTTTTTCCTTAAATCGTTTGCGTGGGTCATCATTAAAGGGGGTACCCGAGGCTTCCTCTGTGTCTCCACTGCTAAATGTTATTTGCGGTGGCGCACACCAACCACTAACTATATGAAGTGGGTTGCCTTCTCAAATTTAGTTTATTAACTCGTCAAAAATTAAAAAAATTCATAATTTTTGAACGGGTGTACCGATTTTTCTGATCATGGGCTCGTTAGACTTGTCGCCAATAAAAAATAAATTTGGGGTGATAGGCCTCCCCACGAGCTCTAATTCAGCATGGGGTGGGTATTTTCAACCCCTATATTTCGGACTGGGGTGATCCGATACATGTTGTACATTTCTGAATTTACGTTTCAAGACATTTTTAACAAGTTTCGATCGGACTTATCAGTAAAAATTTCAATATTGCGCGTATAATATAGTGCTTATGCTGCAGCCACCCTGAGATGGGCCTTCGTCATTTACGTAGACTACCGTCTACAGTTATATTAAAAAAAGATTTTGTTTTCTTAAATCAAGATTTTAGTTTTAAATTAAGAATCGTGTCTTGTTTCAAGAATATTATGTGGCGTTTCCACGCATTTCACATTTCGCATCCGCTCGCATGCCGTAAAAGTATTTCCACCAAATGCATTTCGCATCTGACATCCGTTCAACTGCTGATTTTGTTTTTGTTTTATATGATAAAAAGCAGATAATTGTAGATTGAAAAAAAAAGATAAAAATGACTAATATGGTGTACTCTAAGGGCCGTTCTCACGACTTACCGATACATAAGAAAATACAAAACGGCAAGATATGCTATAGGCGGAATAGTATTGAGTAGTGCATGTCACGACATCACAATTATAATAAATCAATTTTGAGTAATTCAAATTTGAAGAGGTGGACAGTCCAATTGCAAAAATTTAAACACAATAAAATTATAAATTAGCAAAAAAAAAAAAAATGGATGAGAGTGAGCGCCGCCGCTGTAGCAAAATACGAGCCAATCTATGAATGTAATGTGCACGTTTGCATTTAAAATTTTAATACAAAATTTCAATTTTATTTGTTTTCATTTTGCTTTTGCTTTGGTTTTTTATCGATCGAGTTGGCAGGTATCGGCGATATGGTTGTAGTCTTAATAAGAGTCGTGACATTGAAAACTAGTATATCGCCTGAAAAATATGAGCGGTAAATTTATAGGCAAGTCATGAAAACGGCCCTAAGACTTTCAAAAACGGAGGGTATAAAATTTAGGGCCTAACAACTTGGTTTTAGCGTTTGAATGTACAGTAAGTCAAATAGAACGTTTACTTTTTGACAATTGTTTAACTCTACAAAATAAAAGTATGTTGTATGTATGTATATCAGTTTCAATTGGAAAAAAAAAATAAACAGGTGCACGGTGCAAACGACATAACTTACTTTGTTCATTTTCAATGAATATTATACAATAGTTTAGCAAATTGGAATGACCTGGTCAACTCATCAGCTTTTAAAAATACATGAATACCTATGTATGTACATATATGGTTCCATTTCATTTTCAGAAGAAAAATCTCAAGTTTTTAAATTTTTCTTTAGTCAAGGACCGGCTTCGATGTATATTTACATACTTGTATATAAATATATATGTATGTACATATGCACATACTTATATATGTATATACTCGTACAATACAGACTTCCTCAGTCACTCATTTATTAGAGAGGAAAATGAGTAGTGAAAGAAGCTGAAAACACCATACAAAGACAGGAAAAAAAAATAAAGCTACCAAACCGGATCGGATCGCATCTTGCGTTGTGTTCGGTGGGCCTCGGTAGTCACCGTTTGAGCCGAAAAAAAATTGTGGTAAATCAGTTCTGACCGAACAGTTGAGTTGTGTGCGCTTGTTCGCTAGCTCGTCCATAATCGACGCTAAATTTTAACACAGCTTGCCTAGCTAAGCTTAATTTTGTGATAAGTTTATATCATGACTCTCCAGCTTGCTGCCGGCTGCGGTTAACAAGAGCAACGAATAAATAAAAACAAAAAAAAAATATCTAAAATAAAAAAATTGGAGAAGAAATCCGGTTATATTGTACAATAGCGACATAGGAATTTTATAAAAAACTGCTAAGCAAATGTGTTAATTTTGTGAAACAAAAATAAAATAAATATATAGTTGAAATACTCAAAATAAATATTTTCTCCATTCGATTACAAGTATTTAAATAAATTTATAGAAATTCGACATTTTGATATCAAATCGCTTACATAACGATATCAACCATTTCGACAGATTTTCAGGGACAATACCTTGCTACCCTATTTTTTTAACAAGTGGATAAAGTTAGAAAAATGCTGCAGCCTCGCTGGCCAACACGGCCCCAACCTCAAACTGCTGTCTTACAACGACAACAAATCCAACACGGAACTACAAAACTTGGAAAAAGTAGGAAAGGCCATTCACATTTGCGAAATGTCACCGGAGCGAGTCGGGCGCTTGCATTGCAACTATTAGTCGCCATTGTTTTTTTAGCTGAGTGGTCGCTTCAATCAGCACAATATATCGGTAAGTCGTTTATAGGATCTGACCACTATTAGTTTTAGCTATTTTTATCGCTATTGAACCTAATTTCCATACATACATACATATTCGTGCATATTTACAACTTGGCCGCTTAAATAAATTGCACAGCTCCCTCTGTTTGTGTTATTATTGGCGACTGGCGTTTGCTACCGCCTCTCGCTACTCTGGATAAATACATCAGGTAGATTTCTTCGAATAGGAAGAGAAATTGCTAATGGTCGACTTTAGAAATTGGGGCAACTTATTAATCTTAGCACTTAGTGTGATCAGCAATCAATAACCTCTTGAAATTAATTTACTACTATTTTTTTTAAATTTATTTTTATTTTTTTATTTAGTTAGTTTAGTTTTATTAGGTGACAATCATTCTGATATGCCTTGCCTATAACTTTAAAACTCGCGACTGTTATTAAGCCAATAAACGTATTGCCTACTTCGATGAACCAATAAATTGATTTCAAAGTTAGTTACCAACTTGTCTACACAATTTCGATCACAAACCAAAGTAAAAGCAAAATTAAAACAAACAAAATTGAAATATTGTATTAAAATTTAGAAAGCAAACGTGCAATTTTTTCTTCTAATTTATAGTTTTTATCCGTTTGCATTTGTGCAAAAGTTTTCTGACTATCCACCTCTGCAGCATTTTGCAGCTGACCGATAAATAAGACAAAAATAATCGAGTTTCAAAATTAACAGAAAAACAAGTGACCGATTTTCAACGATAGCAGACAAAAAAAACGATTTATACTGCAGGTCTACTCGAAATGGAAATATTACAATTGATGAGACTGGAGTATCTGCTGGAGAAGAACATGTATGACCACTGTGCCAACTTTGCGGTAGCAAATACTGATTTTTTTATAGAAAGAAAAGTCTGGGATGCTATTAATGAAACTGTTACCGTTCTCGAACCAGTTAAAATTGCAACGAATAAACTTCAAAGTGAGCAGTTAGTTTTGGGCGACTATGACGCTATTTGGCTTCATTGTAAAATTCAAATTGGTAATAAAGCTATTACTTTAGCTAAACTTTTAGTCTCTGAATTTGAAAAACGTCTACTCTAATCTAGAATAGTGCCTTTTTATGTTCCATATTTTGAGACCCCGATATAATGTAAAGCTGAGTTCTGAACAGGAAAGTATTTGTATAGCTACTTTGACAGATTTATATTCCAAGGTTTTATCTGTTGCTGAAAAAGTGCAACTACTTGAAGAAAGTAGTGGTAGCTCAAGTAATTTATCAGGAACTGAAGACGAACTCGATGCATACATGGACTTGTTTAATAAGAAACACGAAGATACAAAAAATAATGTATTAGCTTCAATTAAGGTTTTTCTCAGACTAAAACGATTAAACAAAGAAAGTGTATGGACATGGTGGTTAGAAAATTCCACAAATTTATTAGAACTATTTGAATTGTCAAAAGTTACTCTCGGATTTCCAGCTACTCAAGTAAACTTAGAGCGTTTGTTTTCAGGCGTCAAGTTTATTATGAATCCACTTAGGAAGCTCGCGGGACAAACAAGCACACTTCTTCTGGCTACTGACCACGTTGACCACGCAACTTATCTTCGAAATGCGGGAATAAGAAGAAGTCATAGCGCGAGACCGATAAATAAACGGTTTTTCTTCTAAAAAAAAACCAAAGTATGACTCGATGTGTGAGAGCTGGCATTGCCATTATGAAAGATGATCTGTCGATTTTCCGTTGGTTTCCCTCCATTAACTTAAGTCTTCTGCTATACCATTCGGAATTAACCGTCTTTTAATTGTCTAATTCAACAATAGCCACATGCCGAGAACGAAAAACTTTCGTTGGCTTTGACCGTCTTGGAAGACATACGACGTCGACTAACCATTTCCTTCTGACATCATACGCGTCACCCGTCATGAGGTAATTTACCTCTACGGATAAAACGAGCCTTATTTGCTCATCGCGCTCATTGCTTTCACCCATCTAAATGTTTATGCAATATTTTACGTGTGGGAGGAGGGTGAATGCTTAAAGATGTCGCAATCTCACAGTGTGTCACATGATATTGTCTTATTCACGCACAGCATCGTTTTCTGGGACAACAACTGAGTTTGGACAACCCTATCTAGATTCGTCGTTAAGCGAACGGCAACCCCTTTTGAATTCCGCATACCAATTTTACGATATAAACGTCCGACTTGAATTGACAACATTAGTTTTGCCAATTCCGGAAACTTTTCAGTGTCCCACGTAATACACCAATAAATTCTCCCACGCAATTCTCCCAATTTTGAGGTATCGGTTGAAAAATTATATAAAAGCTTTTGATTACTAGAAACAACATACTAGTGGAATTGTCCAAGATGGTAGACTCAATGCTATTCATATTTGTACTAAAGATTCCCATGATTCATTGGGCTCAAAATATTTCCATTGTTTTGCAAAAATGTAGCGCGGGCGAATGATTGTGAGAAATAGTTTTCTTAATTCACACGCACTTACGAGTATACGGGTATGTACATGTGTTATTTCTATGTCTAAGAATTACCATAGTCAATTCGCCTAAAACAAATTCAAAAACTTGAAAGCTTTTTAGTTATAAATAAAATGCAATGGTTGTGTATTATTTTTCATCTGATAACTATTATTTGTAGTTATAGTAAATGAGCAGAAAGAGTAAAGTCTACTTACCTGATTTATTCTTTCTTTACTTGATGTAAATTGTAAATTCATTCTTGAAATATTTATCAATAATTCAATATTAATGTCTATTACATTGTGTCAATGGTCTTGGTATTGATCTTTTTGTTGCCTAACTGCATTAATAGAATTTCCAGTTTAAAATTACAATTTTTTCTCTTTAACGCAAATTCTTTTGGTATACCACCTGACGTAACGTGAATTACCTTATGAACCGGTTCGGCGGTCTTAGTTAGTTACAATTTGGTGTTTCTTTCACTCTCCAGTGTTGAATTTATAACTTCGCTATGTATGTAGAGGGTAACTTTATAATGTTGTGAAGTAAAAAGTATGTAACTTTTTACAAAGTTTTCTTTCGGTTTGTCATATTTGACATTTATATGTAAGCTTAGTTAGCTCATCTATTGCCTAGCTGATTTTTTCCGTTTAATTTGCAATTTCAGAAAATCGTTTAGCTATTATTGCAGCTTTTCACAAACCATGCAAATTTAACATTGCTAGGGTGCTTATCATATCGCACTCGAATATTTCCCGTGCCCTCAACTTGCCATACCGTTCAGGAAGATGTAGAAAACGCACTATTTGCACCTACACTGATAAAAAACCAGGATTTCCGTACTTGAATTGATCGTTAGTGGTAGCAAAAGGATGGTGGGTACGCATTTTCTTAAACCAAGTAGATATTACTGTCGGTGCGAAGAAATTGGAGCTGATGAGAAAGTAAATTTGATTTTGCTGTGTTTTTTTTTCGTCTCATAGAATGATTTTAGAATTTTCTACTTATTCCAAGTCCAAAATAATTTATTTTATATTCTGAAACATTTGTATTTGACTTGAGTACAGATTTGTTATTAGGGTTGGGAATAAGGGTTGGCTCATGGGGGATTTAGACACATTTTAAATAAAAGGAAGACTGAATCCTTGACCCCCTATCTAAGCCATTCTCTGGTTTTATATTTAGTTTCTATGATTAGTTTAGTGCGTTAGTTTATAGTTTACAGCGAAAATATAGAAACTTTCTTTTACATTTTTGTACACTTAACCTAAAAAGGCAAGAGTATAATTTATCTAATTGCAAACCCACAGTCAAAACATTCATTAAAAACGCCCTGATACGTACATTCAGAAAATGTTTAAACATACACTTGGATGACTGGAAATATAGGTGGTAGAAAATGCTCACACCAAGGTGTTTTGGAGCTCGTGGCGACCTATAGCCCCAAACTTATTTTTCACATATATCACAATATAGTCAATATTAAGTTGAAATGCGATTTAGTGCTTTTTTATGGACTGCCGCTTAACATACATAGACTAATGGGTATTAAATCAATATTAGCTTTAAATTCAATTTGATGGATTTTAGTGGACAACCGCATCATATATTGTACATATTCAAATGGGCGTTTCCCTCCCACCTTTTGAGGCAGTCCCATACAAACCCACAGTTCACTTTTATGCATTTGTATTGAAAACGTCAATATCAACTTTAAATTCGATATGGTGGCACTTTATAAATGGTCGTTTCATATACATCAACTAGTGGGAGTATACCTCCCACTTTTTGGAGTGGCCCTTATTACCCCCCTTCGTGCGAATGTTAGTAGAGCTTCGGTTCAACCCAAGTTAACATTTTGTTTGTTTTTAATTTTTAGCCGAGTTAAACGATCCCAAGATCAAGAAAAAATTTTAAATTTTTGAGGATTTAATGAAATAGTTTCCTTGAGTGAGTGTATGTTAGTTAATCAGTTTGTGTGGGGATACCCAAAAAAAGTGGACGTGGCATGTTAGTATAAATACTCTATTTTATTGCAACAAAAATAAAATTAAGTGCCGGGTTACTGCTGGTTATCTTAAAAAATTATCCCAAAAAAATGCACAACAACTACAAAACAGACAGACGGACGAGGCTGGATCGACTCGTCTCGCCGAGTTGATCCTTTCGTGCGTAGTAAACTGATAATACCAATTCACACTGTGTGAAATATCCATGCTTGGAATATTTAGTTGTTATGCAAAGCGCATTCAAAAGTAACCAGAATTTTTGGAGTAAGACATTTTCTGGTGTCGCTACCTATATGTGACTTACTGCGTTGAAAAGCTACATGTTTTGCCTACTTATTTCCGTACTACTATACTTATTTACGTATTTCCGTAGACCGGGGTGTCTTTCCGAATGTCGATACAGGCCTTTTGGAAGGCTAGTACGTTCATAAAACGGCAATTGCATTTCACCGATAAGGTAAAAGTTGCGCGGTGTCAAATCAGGATATTATGGTAAAAATTCAAATATTTCTTTCTGCGTAACATATCTTTCGGTCAGAATGCTATAATTTGTTGTTGTGAAAATGCTTAATTCCAATTCCATTAATTTCACGGGATTAAAAGTCATCACAATAAACTTGGTTCATCAATTGAAACGATTCGATGAGTTTTTCCAAAATTAAAACAAAATGGTATACTTTGCTAATTGCTGAACCTTTCTAATGGACTCTGCCACATTAAGTGCCGCTACCGGAAAATGCGCAATTTCAAAAGTCCTGTTTACTTTGGAACACACCTTGTAACCTCTGAGATCTGTTTTTTCATACACCCGGACAGACTGATATATGGACATACATGGATATATCGACCCGGCTTTCGATGACGATCAAGATACTTTATGCGTTCTGGCACGCCTCTTACTGTCTGTAAATCAGCAAACACATTATACCCTTATCCGTTTGGATGTTTTTTGTACCTTGATACTTCAAATCGATAAATAATATATGACTTACAGCAGGGGCGAAAATAAAAAAAAAAAAACAGTGAGATAACAAGAGAAAGGGATAACTATACTATTCGTTTATTTAAAGTTAATATTGACAATAATAAAAACAAAATAAAAACCAAAAGTAGGGTGTTCACATCTTTTTATTGAAACTATAATATAATATTAACACTGTGTAAATCTATATAATCTATATAGTGTAGCAGGGATTAATGGGTAGTTGTGCACAAACACATTTTTTTTTGTTGAGTAATTTTCGGATATTTTTTCGGATATATTAAACTTCACTTAAAACTTAATAGCATTTATAATTCACAAATATTTGTTTGCTGTATCTTCTTCGTTTTCGTTGTTTTTTTTTAATTAATTACACAGGTCTACAAATACCAGGGTCATGTCAGTTGTTGGAAAGCTGTGGGACATTTCCGAAGCAATTTGCTGCGTAGAATCCGAATCCGTTTTTCGGGTACATAACCTCAAATATCTCAAAATCCTGACGTGATGGGCCAATTCTGACACCGTATTTGGACTCTACGCAGCAAGTTACTTCGGAAAAGACCCACAGCTTTCCAACAACTGACATGACCCCGATATTTGTAGACCTGTGTAATTAATTAAAAAAAAAACAACGAAAACGAAGAAGATACAGCAAAAAAATATTTGTGAATTATAAATGCTATTAAGTTTTAAGTGAAGTTTAATATATCCGAAAAAATATCCGAAAATTACTCAAAAAAATATGCATATAGGTTCAGATCGGACCATTATAGAGTTTAGCTCGCATATAAATTTGTGTTGATCCACTCTTCGAATATCTCATTAACAAATGTAATGTAATGTACATAGTACATCGCAAGTAGTTTTTTAACTGATGTAGCGTTGAAAAGGATCATTCATTCATTGATGTTGTTACCGGTAACACTAACATCAGTTGCAATCGAACTTTAGCTTCACTAATACATAATTTTGGGGAATCGTCTTGTAAAATTGTAGCATATATCTGAAGATTGAAGTTTTACTCGATAATAGACATATGAAGTTCGAAACAATATCACAGTGTTTGAAAAAAAAGATCTTGGAGATGAGTGACAAGTAAATCGAGGTATGGAATATGAGTTGAACTACGGTAATAATCTTCAACATCAGTCCCCATCACATTTCAACATTGAGTTTGACGTGAAGCGAGTCTCAGTATCTTGATTTCGATATCGTGTTCTTCGCAAACTTCACTACCAGTTCGAAAAATTGTACCAACATTATTGCTTATTCTCTTCTGTCCACTGATTCGGCCTTTGCAACATATCCCAACCCAATTCTTAGTTTGAAGGACGCGACTCCATGGTGGAGCTAAATAATGAATTGAATGGAGAACATGTAGTGATACTTGGAATTGCAAAGTTTGTATTCCTGAAAAGCACATAATGTTTTCGGATCTGTCCATGTGCTGGAAATAATCTCTAAGGTATCCATAACTGGCTATATCTTTATCTACAACAGCTGGTTGTCGATAAAGTTACTGTCTCGTGTTATTCTATTTTGCATCACAATTCAGATTTTTATATTTTTTTGCAAATGTGGTTATTTTTATCAACTGCGTCCTGATGTGCAAGCTGCCGTTCTGGATGATTAAAAAACTTGAAGGCGCTCTGAATTTTACCTAGGCATTTTTCATTGGCGTAACTTTGCATGCATCATGTATTTAGGGCTAAGGTGTATTTTGGCTTAATATAAGCTTGAGGTCCGTTTATATCACCATAGCTCTGGTACCATTATAGCATTAACCAAAAATTGTGATCATCGACCTCGTATATTTTCTGCACTCCTGGAATTGTTGGAAATCTCAGATTAATTTAATTGAGCTTGTAATAACCCATCGACGGAAATCGTGCAATTTAAAATGTTTATTATAACATCGTCAGAAAACAAAACAATTTTTTAATCAAAAATTAAGTAGCCATGAAAATATCTGGGGTCAGATATAGACCCCCACAACCTACCACCACCCCTTCGTGAACACGGTCCTCACGGGTGTGTTAGAAATAATTGTATGTACTCATGTGTGTACATATGTATATACTCGTACATATTATTGAAGTTGCATGTATACACAGATGTACATATGTATACGAGAATCTATACATGCGTCGTGTCAATGACTTGTCTACTTTCTGCAGATATTGTTGTTGTAATTGTTGTTATGTTTCATGGTCGTCGGTTAGTTCAGATATGGGACTGTGTCCGTATGAATTCACTTACAATATCAGCTCACCACTAGCTCTAACAGCAGTAATTGGCAAACAAAAACGGCAAATAGAGGTAACAAGAATTCGAGAAACAGCTTTCACATCATTGAAAAGCAGCAATGGCACAAACAATATTAACAACCAAGCCAACAACAACTGAGGCAACGCTACTTCAAGACGACGACTTTGTGGACGTACCGAATCGGAGAATGAATGGAGATACATAATTTGGGTCATCAGGTGAAGATGAGTTTTCCGGTTTTTGTTGCTTTTGTTTCTTCTGCTGCTGATGCTGTATCACAATATCTCATGAATGCGATTGAATAAAATTTGCGCATGTATGTATGTGTGTATTTTGCGACCACAAACAAAAACCCAAATACCAGTACATGCAAGATTTGAGTACTGCTGACCAGACCGGTCACTGTCTGATCTCTCCACCCGAGTGTTACAGCGTATCTGTGCGATTACTTTGCTTCACAAATTTAACGACATGGTGTATTGTGTGTTGAAACGGTATGGTTTCACGTTACGGATGCTGCGACAGCGATCCATTGTTGCGGATGGGGCAAAGGTAGGAGAGCGCTGAAGTTGGCATTGAAAACTTTCCCAAAATAAAATTATTACTGTGATGGTCGCAAACAACTACATATGTATATACTCGTACGAGTATATTGACAACAGCCAATAAACCAACAGACAGGCAAAAAAGACTTTAACTTCTTAGCTGCCCTCGCTTTAGGACATGCCGGTTTAAATTTGTTTATTGTTGAACTTTCTATCGACTCGTTTTCACTATGCCTAGCCCACACAAGGTGTTCAGATATTTATTTAATCATCTAAAAACAAGTGCACTAATATACCAACAATACGTTAATGTACGAGTATGTGTTGATTGAAAGATACAATATGATACAGGGTACGTTGCTCAATTTGTGACCATTTCAACATGGTGAAGTCTATGTTTGCTTTTATATATTACATTTTATTTATTTATAATTATTTATAATATTATTTCATAACAATATTTATTTTGTAAGCACTATTTCATTATTTGGGTTGTTATTTCCTAAACAATATTATTATATTTATACACATAGTGTGAAAATCGTACTATTAGTTTGTAAAGGAGGTATCGTAGACCCCATTAAGTATATACATCAGGGAATAACACCCAACGTACCGAAAAGAGTGCTGTACCGGTTACAATTTATTTCGCTATTCGGTTTCGGTACAGTTCTTGGTATACCGATACAAAAATTTATCAACATTTCATTGAAATTCTTTTAAATAAACTATTCTTTATTCAAAAGAAAGTATATACAAACATACTACAATAAAATTTGTATACACTTCACACATAGTCTAAATATTATTATATTTTTGTTACGGAGTTTATAAGTCATTAAACGAAGCATCGAATATCCCAAAAACTTTTTCATTACAGTTGATATCAACTTAAAATTCTATATGGCAATATGAACATATTGTATATTAAAAGTCGTGTCGCGCGTACTTTTAGAGATAGCCCTCAAAAACCCAACGGTCTTGGCACTAATTTGTTCAATGCGTGTGAAAAGTATTGAGGTTTCTGTCCTACCTAAGTTAACGTTTTTTCATAATAAATTCCTTTTTGTATCTTCGCTATTCTTATTAAACATATCCATGTGTGCATCGAGTTCTTCGCCAGTTCCCCATAAATTATTTGAGTAACACTGCTTTCTTTAAGTAGTTGCACTTTTTTAGCAACGGATAAAACTCTGGAATATAAATCTGTCATATCATGATAAATTCCTTTTTGTATCTTCGCTATTCTTATTAAACATATCCATGTGTGCATCGAGTTCTTCGCCAGTTCCCCATAAATTATTTGAGTAACACTGCTTTCTTTAAGTAGTTGCACTTTTTTAGCAACGGATAAAACTCTGGAATATAAATCTGTCATAGCATGATAAATTCCTTTTTGTATCTTCGCTATTCTTATTAAACATATCCATGTGTACATCGAGTTCTTCGCCAGTTCCCCATAAATTATTTGAGTAACACTGCTTTCTCTAAGTAGTTGCACTTTTTTAGCAACGGATAAAACTCTGGAATATAAATCTGTCATAGCATGATAAATTCCTTTTTGTATCTTCGCTATTCTTATTAAACATATCCATGTGTGCATCGAGTTCTTCGCCAGTTCCCCATAAATTATTTGAGTAACACTGCTTTCTTTAAGTAGTTGCACTTTTTTAGCAACGGATAAAACTCTGGAATATAAATCTGTCATAGCTATGCAAATACTTTCCTGTTCAGCTTTACATTATATCGGTAAACTAAAAATATGACATATAAAAGGAACTATTCTCGAATAGAGTAGACTCACGTTTTTCTAATTCAGAGACTAAAAGTTTAGCTAAAGCTGTTTAACAATTTGAATTTTACAACGAAGAAGCCAAATAGCTTAAAAATCGTGAAAAACTGTTCGGTTCGAAGTTTAAACGTTGCAATTTTAGCTGGTTCGTGAACAATTTCATTAATAATATTTCAGACTTTTCTTTCCGTAAAAATATCGATATTTGCTACCGCAAAGTTGGAGCATAAGTCATACACATGCTTCTCCAGCAGATAATCCAGCATCATATAGGTCGAGTTCCAACGAGTAGAACTATCAATTGGTGGGTTCATTAACTTCTTATCTAGAATTAGGTAGCTTATGGACGGCGTGCGAAGCACCTAAAAAAACCTGTAATGTTAAAAAAAGCTCTTCTGTGGGCATTATATTCCTTTTATAGTATAAGTGTTTACTATGGTGAGGTTGTGGCAATTACTCCCTTCCTCCCCCTATAGATGAAAATGGTGGTCCATGTTCGATGTCTAATTGTACTCTGCAGTAAATTTAATTAAACATATATTTCGCCGATTTTGGAAAACTTCTCATACATATACCAATGGGCGTGTCCCGTCCACTTTTTGCCCCCATACAAAGCCATCGCTCATTTTTGTGCTTTTGAAAAAAGAAACTTTTTTTGTCGAAAGTGAATATTAGCTTTAAATTCGATATGGTGGCTTTTTATGAATAGCCGCTTTATATACGTATACTAATGGTGTGCCCCGCCCTTTTTTGCCGTAGTTATCCATAGGATCCCTCCGCTCACTTTTATGCTTTCGTATGAACAACTTCTTTAGTTAAGTCAATATCAGCATGATTTTCGATATGGTGGGTTCATATGGATGATCGCTTAACAACCATGTACTTATATGCATGTCCTGCTCCTTTTTATTTAAAAAAAAGTAAAATTTTTTTTTTAGATTTTAAGTTTTAAATTCTGCATAGGTCTACATTGGCAAGGGTGCAGGGTATTTCGTAGCCGTTAGTAAATAACTGCTCCATTCATACTTGCTTTACTCAATAATGTTTGATCGCCCAAACATCCGTATTCGGTTCATCAAAACTAATGAAAATATGGATACAGAATACACTTGTGATTATGCACTCTCACTCTATTATTGTGTGTGTATGTGTGCCTTTGTGTACATACCTATACGTACAAATAAAAGTTATTTGGAATTCGCTTTCACTCTCTTATTTAGTAGAGTCGTTTGCATCGTATTGATTATTTTGTATAGATTTGGTTATTTTTTCGCTAAACATTTGTGTCTGTTCGGCGGCTCAGCCCTCAGCCAACAACTTCAACTGCGAAAAATGTCAAACATCTTTGAAACGGATTTTAACCGGTAATACCACCTTGATACCAACCAGTTTGTTAAATAAAAATTGTTGATGTCTGTGTTTAATATAAATTTTTAATTTTTTTTTTTTTTATAGTTTTATACTCTTTGCACGTAGTGTAAATAGTACGATATTATAATTTTTTATCTAAGTTGGCAACACAAAGAAATTGAAAACTTAGTTAAGCGTACACATAAACATAAAGAGTTGAACAATGTCGAGTTTTAGTTGGATGCGGTACCATTCCTTTTAAAAACCGTTTACCACCATAAACACTCTTATTAAATATAATTTTTTAGATTTTGATTTCGTCAATGATCCCATTGTTCAAGTTCTGCTAAAGAAAGGAAAACCATGAGCTCTACGATCCTATCGAACTAAATATGATGTGGCTTTTATAATTCAAGAGGTGTCCGTAAAGTAAGGTCCCTAAATTTGATCTTAACCGCGGTTTTGTTTTTTAAAAAGCCAATACTAGTCTTCACTTGACCTTAACACCAGTTTTGATTTTACTCAATCGAGGGCTTAAACAAAATTCAAAGAGTCAATTGCAGGTATTGTTGAGTTGCACTCAAACAACAAAAATTTTGATAAATAAATTAGTTTTGTGTGCATTGAGGAGGCCCTACCAGACTTGGTCATTCCAACGTATGCTCGGTCGCCCTCTCTGACGTTGTCCACCAATTAAGTTTGTCGTAAATCCTCCGTAATGGATCTCCGCTGTCTATTCGGATAAGATGACCAGTTCATGTCAACCTCATCCTACAGCTCAAACAGTTCGTGGTTCATACGGATCTGAAACTCTACACAACCTGAAGAATGTTCGAACACTCCCAATGACGCTGTATCC
This sequence comes from Leucophenga montana, assembly GCA_035044765.1. Taxonomy (NCBI): domain Eukaryota; kingdom Metazoa; phylum Arthropoda; class Insecta; order Diptera; family Drosophilidae; genus Leucophenga; species Leucophenga montana. Next base: position 22,244 of record JAWNNQ010001558.1, read on the forward strand.
GATTTTGTCAGGGTCCACACTTCTGCGATATTTAGCAGGACCGTATTAACAGCGCCTTATAGATTTTTATCGTCGTACTTCGACAAAGGGCTCTACTTCTAGCTTGCTTGCTGAGCTCAAAATAGCATCGTATTGCAGGCGTGATTATTCGCCTGATCTCGAGGCCAACGTTGTTGTTTCTGGTATCTCTGTTCTCAGGTAGACATGGTTTTCTACAAATCTGAAGTTGAAATTCTCTATACTCTTACATCGTCCACGATGCGACGTTAGTTTGACAGTGGACACCAATTACTTCCTATTATGTCTGTACTTTAAACACACTTCTTTATATTTTCATGATTCTTTTAATTCAATGATCGCGGCTTTATATTCATCTAAATACTAGAACGAAACAATACTTCAATACTATGATATACAATTAATCGTGTTGTTAAACTTAAGCTAGTGTTATTAAAATATGTTTAAGGCTGGTTTACAAACATAACAATTCTTGCCCTCTCTGGTGCATGTTAAGGCGAATACATAATGCGCTCCTTTCGTAGTCTGGTTAATTTTTGTAAGACTGGAGCTTCTGCTTGGAGCCATGTTAGCCGTGGTGCTCGCAGAGTTAGCCGGTTTTCCGATGAGGCCAGTGTCGGAGTGTTCTCGTGTGAATTACTTGAAGTTCCACTCTCAAACAATGTCGTTTTGTTCTTAGTAGGTGTTCCTGTCCTCTGCGATGACACATCATTGCTCGGGTAGTAACGAATGAAGACTCGCTATGATTTGCTGTGCGTGCTCTTCCTTGCTCTGTTTCTGGTGTATGGCCTGGTTTCATATCTGCTGACCTTTAATTCTGCACAAACTGTTTCATCTGGACGATGTGCCCTTAAAGGTTTTGTAACCACGTTCAATTTCATTATGGAGATCTCCTAGTCGTCGCTTGATCCTTCCTCTTACCCACCTTTCCATAATCAGTTCTTGTACTGACAATGGTACATCTTGTGGGAATAACAAGTCAAGACGAGTACGGAGGGAACGTCCTAAAAATAATTGTGATGGCGGTTGTGCGGTGGTCGAATGCGGTGCTCGTTTATATTGGTTTGCTTTAAGTGTTGCTTTAGTTGTTTCCATTGTATTAAGCGCTTTTTATTGTCTGTACTGATCGCTCTGCTTGTCCATTAGTTGACGGATGATATGGCGCACTACGTTTGTGGATGTTCACTCCCACTTTCTTTAAAAAATCTCCGAACTCTGAAATTTGTGCCATTGTCCGAAACAACTGTGCTTGGAACAAAGTTGCTGCGAAAATTTCATCTAAATATTAATAGTAGCCGATGACGTTGTTGAATTAGTGGTTTTGACTTCTAACCACTTACTGTATGCATCTGTTATGGTCCTGCATAGTCGATATGCACCCTTTCCCAAGGTCCTTTGGGTATGCCCCGTGATGGTCTCTGTATTTAGGTAGGTTATGTGAATTCTTTACACAATTGTCAGAGCTGTTCGCTACATTCTCGATATCAGCATCAAGTCCTGGCCAATATACAAATGAGCTTGCCAATCCTTTCATTCTTACAATTCCTGCGTGTCCTAAATGTAGGTCTCTAAAAATTCTTTGCTGAAGTGAAGTGGGTATAATTACTCTGTGTTCAAACAGTAGGCATCCTTCTATCATTTCTGGCGACTTATATCCAAGATTTTTGTTTTTTCTGCTATGTGTCGTGATTTTACTGGTAGTTGTTCTATTTGTTGTACGATATATGTATCGAATTCGTCGTAATCCCAAGGGTCGTCCATGTTGCACTCAACCTTTACTCAGTTTATTGTGTCGGTTTTTAAAGCACGAGAACAGTAATCGTTGGCCTTAGTTGGTTTAAAAATGACGTCGAAGTCAAAATTTGCCAAAAAATATGCTTAGTTAGCCATTCGACTTTTACATGAGACTGGTATAGACTTCTCTGGATGAATAATTTGTGTCAATGGCTTATGATCTGTAATTAACGTGCAATGATGCACGTAAAGATACAAGAAAATTGGTTTCACTGCCCATACTATGTTCTTTTCTTTTGTCACTGTCAATGTAAAACTGCTCCTAAACCAAAATTGACTGGCATCTGTTGCCAGCAATAACTAGTTTCTGATCGTAGGGCATCAAAACTTCTGAGGACCACAATGCATTTTTAATGTCCATGTAAGCCTTATATGCTTCTGGCGTCAATTGAAATTTTTCTCTTTGAAGCATCTTTCTAAGTGGTTTACTTCTTCTAGATAAGTTTGAAATAAATGAATTGCAATAGCATGCTTTTTCACGGTGCATCTCGAATGCTTTAACATGATCATCTGACTTATGAATTCCTTTGGAATCGATATTGTTGCCCAGAAATTCTACAGAAGGTGCCGCAAATACACATTTCGATCGGTTGAGTTTTAGTCCATTATCTCTCAGTCTGCTCAAAGTACTTTTAAGTGCATCAATTAACTTTTCAAAGTCACCTGCGTAAACCAATATATCATCAAAAAAACTACAAACGTTCGGTAGCCCCTGTAGTACGTTTTCGATGCGCCTTTGCCGTATAGCCGGGATGTTTGCCGCGCCATATACCGCACATGAAGGTCGAATCAATCCGTTTGTTGGTGTATTCAAAGTTAGGGCATGGTCAAACTCATCGTGAATAGTTAGATGTAAATAGGCATCCGTTATGTCCAAATGACAAAATAATTTGGAATCGTTCATTTTGTTAAGCAGCATCTCTTTTTTAGGTATGGGGTGCTCATCTATTATAATTTTTGGAGTTAACGTTGTTTTATAATTTCCTGTGATTCGTATCTTCCCATTTTTATTAGTTACAATATGTGTAGATGATGCCCACTCTGAATATTCTACTCGTGTATAAAAACCTGATGCAATCTTAGCGTACTCATCTTTCAGTGCTAGCGGTATCCACATAGCTTTAGCAAGTTGGCCCGCTTTCTCGCTGAAAAATCAAAAATTATTAATTAATTTATTATTAATTTATCAATAAGACAATAAGTAAGTTAGTTGAAAGTTCATAATATAACAGAAATACCTGTACTCCAGTGAGAACAGCTATTATATTCAAAATTCTATAATTAAGAGTTTATTTACAATATATACAAAATTTAATCTCTAAAAGGTAAATCTAACACATGATTTCTTTTAAGTCTTCGAGTTTATCGCTATTATCTAGTAGGCCTATTGCCAAAACATTTAAATGATCATGTAGTCTCTCAACATACCTTGTGCTTATTCTACGTATTTCATCTTTAATGTATGGAATATTTAAATCTTTGTGAATTTGGTCATTAGCCACAAACCAGGGGGCGTCAACAATAAGTCTAACCGTTTTGGACTGATATCGTTGAAGAATTTCTATATTTGATGGGCTTGCAGTTCCCCATAATTGGATAGCATATGTCCACACAGGCTTTAAAATAGCCTTGTAAAGCCGAACTTTGTTCTCTAAACTAAGCTGCGATTTTCTCCCAAGCAGCCAATACATTTTTTTTGTTTTTATGTTGAGTTTCTTTGTTTTGCCTTTAATATAACTTTTCCAAGTTACTCTCCGATTTATATCGAGTCCAAGATAATTTGCGGAATCACTATGAGGAATTTGTGAATTATTTAAAAATACTGACGGACAATCTCCTCTTCTCAGAGCAAATGTGACATGTTTCGACTTCTCAGTATTAACCTTTATTTTAAGCCATCGCTCTATTTCAACTATTTCATTTTGAATATCTTGAGATACTTCTGCCGCAGTGTCTTTAGATGCAATTATAGCTGTATCATCAGCATAAGTGGCTACTTGAACATCACTGACAACAGGAAGATCGGCAGTGAAAATTGGGTAAAGGACAGGTCCTAGAACACTGCCCTGTGGAACAACAGCATGGATACTATATAGTTTCCATGTTTTTCCTTCCATTTGAACATAAAAGTGTCGATTGCTTAGATACGATTTCAATAAAAGGAAAAATGGAGCAGGAAGCAGTTTTTTTCATTTTATATAACATGCCTGGATGCCACACTCGGTCAAATGCTTGTTGTATATCAAGAAATACTGCCGCAGAATACAGTTTCTTCTCGAATCCACTTGTAATTATATCCACTATACGATGACATTGCTCTGGAGTCCCATGACCTCTTCTAAACCCAAACTGATGTTCCGGTATTATATTGTATTCATCCAAAATTGGTAACAATCTACTCATAAGTATTCTTTCGAATACTTTGGAGAATGTCACCAGCAAGCTAATAGGACGGTAGGACGAGAGAATATTTTCAGGCTTGTTTGGTTTTGGAATCATTATCACCTCCGCACATTTCCATTGTGTAGGAAAGTGATCCAGCCTCAAAATCGCATTGTAAATTAGTGCTAAAAATTTAATACACTTTTGAGAGAGCATTTTCGTAACTCTTCCGTCTATTTTATCATAGCCTGGTGACCTTTTTTGATTCAGTTTTGCGAATTCTTCTTTGATTTCAGACACAGTAATTCTACGAATTGGCATGCACATTTGACAAGGTACATCCAGAAACTCTATTATTTCAGTATCTTCAGGCGCAAATTTTGAATTTGGTTGAAAAGTTGAGTGTAAATGTTGTGCAAATGCCTCAACCTTCGCTTTGGCGGTTTTACACCATTCTCCATTATGATTACGTATAGCAACATTTCGTTTTGCATGTCGTTTTAAATATTTGGTAGCTCTCCAAAGGCTGTATTCATAGTCTTTCGTGTTAGGATCCAGACTTTTGAAAAACTCTACAGTTGCTTCATTTCTTACTTCGTGCAAGCGTTTTTTAAGTTGGAATGATGCTGTATTGTACCTAGTTTTATCTGCTGGACATCTACTGGTTTGCCAATTTTTCCGAAGCTTTCGCTTATTAATTATAAGGTTCCTAAGCTCAGCTGATATAAAAACAGTATTCGCTATAGAACTTTTGGCTGGTGCAGTACACAACAGACCTGCTTCATGTATAATGTTTGTAAATGATTCCACAGCCGTATATTAGTATTTAGTTTCGCATCTATCCAATCTTGAAATGATAAAATATCTGTCCTACATGTGACAATTTTATATTTATTTGATAGTGCTGGAAGAGCAGTACCATATGTAATTATAATTGGCGAATGGTCTGAACTTAGGTCATAGTTGTCCGAAATTTCCAGATGATGCCGTGGTATTCCAAAATAAACTGCAAAATCCAAAAGATCCGGTATTTTGCGGGGGTCTGATTGCCAATACGTTGGTTTTCCCGTAGACAGTGTTGAAAAATTATTGGTATTTATGCATTTATATAGCTCGTTTCCTTTGGGATTTGCTAACCTTGATCCCCACCAAGGGTGTTTGGCATTATAATCTCCACCAACAATAAATTTACAACCAAGTTTTTTGAAAAAGTTACAGTAATCTTGTTCTTTAAAACAAAATCGTGGTGGAAAATACACTGCACAAACTGTAATATCAAATGACATGCATTCAACATTAAGCAGCCTGTATAGCATTTTCTTTAACTATTTCCATGATATTTATCTTTTAATTACTATTGCAGAGCCGCCATGAGCTCTATTATCTGGATGATTTGCAACTATTAGATCATATCCATGAATTTTAAAGTGTGTCCTGTTGGTAAAATGAGTTTCTGATACCAAGAGGATATCAATGTAATTAGATTTAAGGAAAAGTTTTACTTCTTCTGTGTGGTTGGAAAGCCCATTCGCTCTTGTTTTGACGATCTACTTGCATATTTTTGATACTAACAGAGATATCATGTTGAGGAGGCTGTTTGTTAATTCAAACTGTTTGGCTAATAAGCCTTCGATTCTTTGGAAACGGTCCTCGTCATTTGAACTTCTGTTTTCTCATAGTACTTGTGCATAAGATGAGCGGTTTCCGCTCATCTCATTTGGTCTGTGCGAAGATGAAAAGCTATGCTCCTGAGGTGGTTTGCTTGAATGCTGATTAGAAGAATGGCTATTAGGCTTCTGCATTGCAACTAATTCTTGATAAATTTTGCATCACTTGTAGCTGGCAGCGTGATCTTGTAAGCAGTTAACACATTTGGCAGGCAAATCCTTGTCTTTCTGACACTCTGAAGTAGGATGGCACATTGAACACTTAACGCATCTAAATGTTTTTGTACAATACGTCTTGGTATGTCCAAACTCTTGGCATCGAAATCATTGTACAATGTCAGTTACTTTCCTGGGAGGCTCTACTTTAATACTGCATTGCTTAGGTATTTCAGGTCATAAATTTCTGCATTGTTGTTGTTCGGTTCCAGATCAATAAAGAATATGTTCAATGGATGCTTGGTAATACGACTCCTAACATTGTTTATATTCCTTACGCAATGACCTAACTCTTCAATTTCATTTTTAATTGAGTCAATTGGTGTAGAAAAATGTAGATTTTTAACTACAACTCTAAAAGAACGCTCTTGTTTTAACTGGTAAGTGTGAAACAAAGCCTTATCTCTCTTAAGTGTTGTTATAAACTTTCTATAACTATCCACAAATTTAACCATAACGCGTATTTGACCGTTTCTTTGGGAGTTATAGGTAAAATCTTCTTTCGAAAGAGTTTTGGTAATATAATTTATCATACCATTTATGTCATTAACATTAGCCAGTATTATTGGCGGATGCTTCGGAGTAGTATTTCGCTCAGTTGATTCCTCTTTGTTTTTTCCTATTTTCGCTTCAGCATTTCCAGTTTCCTCTTTATCCTCCTCAGTCACCATACTGCTATCAAGAATCTCGAGTTCAGCAAAACGGTTTGTGCTTTTAGATGTACTATGTGTTGGGTCTAACAGCAGTTTTTTCTTCGAAACGTTTGGCGAGCTGCAGATTGACCGTTTGCTTGATTTTGTTGTCTCAATTCTTTGCCAATCCATAGCTGCTTCAATCCCGGCGCCGCTACTCATGATGCTATTTTTAGCACAGATGCAGCAGGTGCAGGCGAACTGATAACGGAATTTTTTTTTATTTATGTTGTTTTTTTTTTGCAAAATAAATAGTAATGTGTCGTTTGATCGCAATACAATACGACTTTGCACTTTGACAGTCCGATTGTAACTAGAATTAATGTGACTGCATGGCGTAAATAGTTTGATCAAATTTATCTCGTTAGGAAAGTGTGTAATCCATTCTCTTCCGAAAAGTGAGTCAAAAGGTCATTCCATAACATACACATTTAGCTTATGCGTTGTTTGGCCTACTTTGACGGCGCTCTTCCTAGGCATAGAATTTTAGGACCAGTATAACTTGTAAACTGTCTGTTTGTTTTCTGCTGTTTGATTTTCATGAATGTGTTCTTACTTATTATACCACATGGTGCTCCTGTGTTCAATTCCATTTTTACTTCATATCCGTTTATGAGTATATTTATAAAGCCCTTACTTGCGCTTTTATTTTGTATAACATTGAAATTTTTCCTTTCTTCATCTGACTTGTTATAACTGCTTCTTTGATCCTCTGAAATTCCATGTGTTCTGACACTGGACATTTCTGCAATATGAATTAAAATTTTCTTTATTTCATCGTAGCCACGTATTTCAGGCACTTTTGGATGTATTAAACATTTTAATGCGTCATTTTGGTATGTGGCAATATGCACCCGCGCGAATTTCTGGTAGTCGTGCTATGCTACCTTGCTGAGAGTTAGTGCACATTCAAACCTTTCGAAGTAACTCTCCACTGATGATTCTGTAGGTTTGCATTCTCCCATTACAAATAAAGGAGGCCTGACTAAAGTACTTGCAGCTAGTTGTGCAGTTTCATTTTGCCCAGAACGTTGTTGTTGTTGTTGCTGCGTCATCGCTATGACCGCAGCTTGTAACACTTCCACTTGTCCTACGCTAGTCCCGTGAGCCGTGACTGTTTATCAATCTTAGAGAGCGCCTTTCTAGCTCGACGTTCGTTTTCGCTGGTGATGCCACTGTCATCAGTATACGCAAGTAGCATCACTTCCTTATGGAACATGGTGCCCTACTGTTCAATGTATGAACTCCGACATGGGGTGTATTCCCTTACGGGATTAAAAAAGTCCATATAGTAAAGCATCATCCTGGCTGAAATATTTTGTGGTATCAAAAGTCCTTTCCTATTCTGACGACGTTTTGTAAGTACGTGTGTGAGTGATAGCGTCAGCATAAACCGACGGTACTAAGTTCAGAAAGTATCCACAGGTCTTTTCCACTGGCTTTTTGCTCACTGGTAGGCTTTTTCGGCTTGAAGCAATACTAAACTGTCCTATCAGTGCATCCTTAAATGGATCCAGTTGTTCACAGAGTACGTGGAACAGAATTTTACATTCAATTGAAAGGAGACATATTCGACGGCAGTTCACGCAGATTGCGAGGATTTCTTTCTCGAAGATAGGACAAAGAACACTGAGATTGTAACGGATGGACATTCATTTATCGGATCATATTTTGCATAAGCAATGGTGCGTACGCCTTACTAACTCTTCGCCACCGTTCATGAATGACTCAGCTCGGAGTCTGTCGCTTTGTTATTATTATTCAGATAGAATTCCTGTTCAGATAGAAATATCGAGTTCAAAACCTTCGGTCAGACCCTTGATCTTTCATAAGATTTTCCAGCTTCGTTTCTATCACAAAACACCATAACATCTTTAAGCTCACGTCTTTTTCATGTTTCCGTTTTTCTCGATATCGCTCTCTAATAGCTCGCGATGCTCCCGACTGCAGAGTTCTTCTGTAGCCGGCCTCTTTTCCTGCACTCTACACTCCTCGTCACAGACTCCTTCAAAGGTCTAGTGTACCCAATGACCTCCATGGTAACCGTATCCGTATGCAGTGGAAGATATGTCTGTACTGCTCATACATATCTTAAGTAGCCGGAGCGGACTCCAGGAAAAGTTAGGAGAGTCTGGCTGAAAGGGATTCGGCAATCTGTTGCGATGAGTGTTGGGACGTGCGGCGAGCACCACGCTGAGCCTAGTGCGTACCTTGGCTGCGATAAGATAGTGGTCCGAGTCGATGTTGGTTCCGTCGATCACAACATGAATTATTTCATTGATTGATAGCCTTGTGAAAGTTAAAGTGCTATTGGTTAACATGTTCCTGCGGTGAAGTCGATGAGTCTATTTTAATTGCCGGAGGGAGCGTAGTGAAGGCTAAATTTTCCTACTGTGGGCCCAAAGATTCCTTTCTCCCAATTTCGGCGTTGAAATCGTCCAGCACGATTTTTTAGATGATTGGGGCAGCGTTCGAAGAATCGTTCCAGACGCTGGTAAAACTCATCTTTGACCGCATCGTCTGCAACTTACGTCGGGGCATGTGCACAAAACAGTCTTATGTTAAAGTACTTAGCCTTGATCGAAGATAGGCGCCCGCCACCAGTTACGAAACTCGATACGAGACTGCGTAGTTTCCTTCTAACCACGAAATCGCATCGAAATTCGTACTTCCTCGCATTGCAGCCATATTAGTCTCACATAATCCATCGCAATTTCTGTATTCTTAATCAGTCAATCAGCTGGATAGTTGCACCTTTCCTATAGTGGGTCCCGACATTCCAGATGCATAAACGTAAGTTTTGATTTTTAAATCGTTTGCGGGGATCGTCAACATTTTTTTTTTGCGGTGGTGGGAACCAAACCCAAGCCACCAACCCTTAATTAAGAGCGTTGTCTTCTCACAGTTTACTTAACCGTGGATACGTGGCTAAAAGGCGGTTGTGAGCTGATTAGGCACTTTGAAAAAAATCATTTTGGTTATTCGCAAGTGAATGACAATTAATAACTACCCACTAATATAGACTTCTGCAAATGATTATATAACTAACTATTTCCCACTGTTAGAGGTAAATTACGACCACTCATACCCGTTAGACGATTTTTGTTTGACCGACCAGGTTAACCAACTGGGCCTCGACTCACAGTCATGGAAGTGGTCCAAGCAGCCATAATTACAAAACGAAAGAAGAAAATGTAAATATGAAATTACAATTCACATTATAGTTCAGAATTTAGAATTGGTTTTTATCACGGACCGAAAATTTAGTTATTTCCATTTTCAAATAAAACAAGTAAGAAATGAGCAGTCGAATATTCACAACTACAAAATACCTTGCACCGTGGCTAATATAGGTCGCGCAGCCTTTAAAATTTTAAATAAAAAAAAAAATTGTTTTTTTTTTAATAAAAAAATAAACAAAATTTAAAGTTAAAATTAGTTAAAAAAAATTAAAATGAAAAATAAATGAATCAAGAAAAAAAAAACAAAAAAAAGAAGAGAATAACATTTTTTTACCGGCCATACGGCCTTTAAAAGTGTGAATATACGAGTTAAATGACCGTATTATGGACGTGGTGGGCGTTGTGGCTGTGGCATCTACAAAATTTAATATATGACATCTGCATCAAGGAGAATATAAATGTCCAACTTTGAAATCTCTAGTTCTTATAGTTTCTGAGATCTGTTTCATCCAGACGGATGGATGGACTAGGCTAAGGGACGGAAGGTAGGCTAAGGGGAATGGGTCAACCAGCTGGAAGTAGGGGCAGGGTTAAGAGCAGCAAACGCGCCGGGTACTAGTTAGTTTTTATTATAAAAATAAGGAATTTAAATTATTTTGCGATTTTGATTGTAAAATTCGAATTAAAATTAAATTTCAGAATCGCAAAATAATTTTTAGTTTTTAAATAAAAATCACAAATAATCAAAAACTTTATTTACGATAGAAGAAAATTCAAGAAGATTTCTACAACTGGATCTGCCTTTAACAAATACATATTAAGTGGGCTAATAACTGACAATAGCGATTTATCAGTAATAATTTTTTCAAACTGTTTAGCTTAGTTTAGCAATACCTTTATAATTCGAAATATCAGAACTACTGTCTTTCTTGTGTAATGGTGTAAATGATGAAAGATTCTTTCCAAAGAGTCGGAAATTTGATTTATTTCATAGAGTGTTAAAAAATATTAAATAAAGGAGCACAGTTCAAGTATACAACTTGGAATATTATGCAGAACCATGCAGAAATGAAATTTTAAAATATTTAAGAATTGTCAACACAGTAGACATGTTAGTATAGGAGATATTAAGTCATAACATGGGATAATGTAGGGATAAGATACACTAATTAAGATAGCCAGCTTAATTCTGTTTAGTTAATGAGTTGAAATTGAAACAACTGACTTTTGAACTATTTTGTTTATAAATATCAAGAGTCAAATTAGACACAATAGTGTTAAGCTTTTGACACGATGAATAGATGTATCATTATGACGTGAACATAAAATAGCTGAATAAATAGCTCAGGATATGTAAAAACCATTGTCAACATATACAATATCTAGAAGTCGTCCTGAAATGGTGCAAATCTTATTACACTGTTGCAAGGACAAATCAAGAAGGATACCTAGAAAATCATGGTGGACAAATGGTTAAATTTATATAACACTTGTTTATCCATTGGAAATGTATATATAATTATATTTTAACACATATAAATTCAATAACCATTGAAAGCCGCTTACAATTTCGGTTACGATCGTGCCGACTATTAGAATGAGAACTGTTTTAGCGTAACAGTTCTGTTAACAGCACAGTCATGTCAATGCTACTAATAACACTTCATTGCGTATCAATTTAATAGTTATTTAAAACTTAATTTTAACTAAATAATTCTACATAGAGTTTTATAATATTGGTAAGTTTTTTTAAAAGAGTAAGTAGAGAGCTTCATCTTAATTCGTGTATAATAAATTTTTTGGCAAATTTATTAATATATATGGCGTAAGGAGACCTGTACAAGGCCACAAAAATCAAAAGGTTGTCTTTAGAAACTTCATTACTAAATTTTTGTAAAGGAAGTTAAATAAGGGAGATTGAAATTCGATGACCTGGGTTGTGCGCACAGGTCATCGGATTTCAACATAACCATTTTTTGTTATCGGGAGATGAACTTTCGATTATTATTTTTTTTTAGTAAAACAAACATCAGTCATGGATTTATTCAATTCCATCGGACTTCTTGTTTGTGATAGCACCAAACATATATGGGCTAAAAACAGATGACCAGCGGATGTAATCAACCCAACCGATATAAATCGATAAATTTGAGAGCACAACCTAGGTCATCGGATTTCAACATTACCATTTTTTTTGTTGTGGGAGATGAATTTTCGATTATTTTTTATTTTGTCTTTAATAATTCTATGTGTATTCCGATCACATCGGGTTTACCACTATTTGTTGCTGTTATTTAATGTTATTATATTTTTCAATTCACAGAATATAAAAAATATAAAATAATTTAATGAAAACAATTTAATGCTGCTGCTGCGTGTTTAATCAACCATTAGTTACTGCCTCAAATCGATTACTCCTTTTCTTGATCTATCGATACAATGGACTTTTTTCGATTAACCATGCCAAAGAACTTAGATTGATTTGATTTTCAGTATTAGTATCATGCAATTTTTGCCAGAAGGCAGCGCACTAAGTTTGAAAAGGTTTCTGAAAATACTGAAAATCATATCGATCTAAGTTCTTTGGCATGGTTAATCGAATAAAGTAGAAATTTCCATTCCAAAAGTCGGAACAATTTTTGAACTTATGACCACGGAAATTGATAATTCGTTGAATTCGATTAAACGGAAATATAATTCGATAAAACAAAAATTTCATGGTTTGTTAAAAGAACGTATCGATTGAACATACGTTTGTGAAATGCTTTTTTCTTGTAGGCTACTTTTCTGAAGTTTCACTTCAGCCGTAGTGAATTGCACACACACACTTTTTTTCTTTCTTAGGCTTGCAAATCTCAAAATATAAGAGAAAACTCGCACCAGCTTCATATATTGTTTCAAGAAGTGGGTTACGAAGCTTCTCGACAGCCATGAAAGATATGGCAGACTTTTTGGGTTCAACATTCTTTTGGTAATTCAAAATGGCGATTCACTGGCCAATAAGATAGATGTGTCTTCAAAAATGCGGGGCCTTTTCACCAGATACATGATTTCAATTCCGCAACATTACATCCTCTCGGTACGATATCTGACGGTTTTTCTTTAGTAGGCACATGTGTCCAAACGACTTTTGAGGTTAACTTTTGAATTTCTGACACCCTATTTGCTACAAATGTGTTTAAAGTAAACGGATGAGTTTTAATCCAGTGTAACGTAACTTCTGAATCTGTCCAAAACGTAGTTTCCTAGATTGCACAAATGTTTTACTTTTTCCCATAACTTTGCCAGCATGTGTGCTGCACAAAGCTCCAGTCTGGGCAACGATTGTGTTTTAAGTGGAGCTACTTATGACTTAGGGAAGAATCTCAAGGTCTTTTATATTATCAGCGCCAGACAGAAGATCGTTTATTTCTATTTACTTTAGATCTAATAGGATGGCTTTTTATATGTTGGTCACTTAGATATTAAAGACACCGAATCGCTTAAAGCGATGTAATATAATGTAATGTAATTCCTATGAGCAAAATGTCATTTAACGAAAGTTGTGAAGATGACTTACTGGAGGCATCGAAGGACTACACGAAGTTTTGTGGATGAACTCTGTGGCCTTAATACGCATTGATGTGGTATAAAAAAATGTGCTCTAGCAATATATATTTCTTCATAAATTCCATATACATAGTGCGAAGTTCAGTATATTTTAATAATCTTCTTTCTAAGGGCAAGAAACATCTTTTTGCTGTGTTAAACGATAGGCCAAGCGAGTTAGGGTTCGATTTGAAAGGCAATGAAACTCTGAATCGACCAGATGGTAATTGAATTACATTATCAACGAAATTCATTTCACAGATTTGTTGTTCTGCGGTGTATTTAAATTTGACATCATTTGGCAGCTCTTCTAACTCCCAAAACATTTGTAATAGTTTATCTATGGGGAACGAATTATCTGAAACACTCACATGGGAGCTTTTTATTAGGTCCAACTTTTTCTGGTGCTTGTATTTTCCGGATATAATCCAGCCTAGCACTATTTTTTGTAGCGCCTGAAGTGAAGGGTCGTTTTGTATTTTCTCAACACAAAGCAAATCAAAGAACGCCTCTGCGCCAAGCTGATAAGTAGATATTGATTTTAACACGAGACCTCTAATACGAGACCTCACTGCAGCATGCAATTTTTGCTGAACATTGGAGTTAGATTTACCAATTCCGACTATGTTTAATGGCATTTTTTGTCTTTTCAAATATAGTTTTAGAGAAAGCTGTTCGTATAAAATTAACCTTTAATTCCTTTAATTCTGACAATAGCTGTGGCCAAAATCACTTAGTCAGCACTAGTAGCAAAATTATTTACTTAGGCATTAGATATACCTGGCAGTTTCGAACTTTGAGCTGAAGGTGGATTATATACAGGGGTGCCACAGGAATCAATTTCGCTCGAATTTCACTTCAATTTTAATTCACCATGCTCCAGACTTCATTTACCAACGAAATGCAATTCGCCTGTAATTAAGTTAGCGATTTGACTAAATACGCCGCTAATCGTTGCACATAGGTGGTACAATTTCTGATTAATTTACATCTAAACAATTAATAATTTAATTTGTTATAATTAATAAATGATAATTTTACTTTACCAACTGTGAATCGCTAGTTGAATTTGCCAGTCACAGCCGACAGACAAGCGATAGTTGGTCCAGGCAGTGAGCTAGATGATGTGTACTTATGTAACAAAGTGTGATGAGGCTTGTTACATACAATAAGACGATTTACAATGGAAAATCGTATGTCCTTTTTTAAGACAAAATGCTAAAATTTTTGCAAAATCAAAACGGTTAGAAACTAGCATGGCGCAAGAAAATTAAGATTTCTGCTCTTTTGTATTTGAATCATTTTTCGATTTATTGAATCGTTTTTAGATACTTTGCCCTAGCGAAGTAGAAGCTTCATCCGCTGATAAATGTTGGTTTTATTTAGAAAAGCTTCTCATTCAGACCATTTTGAACGAGTAATTTTATCTACGTTGGACATGACTAAATAAATGAGCATTTAGAATATAAATACAATATAAAATTTATTTTCACATTATTGATCCAAATATTAATGTAAGTATGAAGGGTATCAATTTTCAATTTAAAGCAAGCTAAATGTTTGCCTCGTATATTTCACGTTGAGCTCTATTCATTCAATTAATATAAAATAAATGCTAAAGGGTAATTAGAGAGCTTCATCTTAATTCGTTTATATGGAATATTTAACTTTTACTTAATTCGACTAAACAGCAATGTTTGATTTAGCAATTTCCTTAGTCATTAGAGATAATTTGACTAATATGAGGACATCTCCACCAGAACGACTAGAACGATCTTTCATATCAGAATATGTTATGGAAGCAATGTTTCCACTAGCACTAACCGATATACTATTGAGGTATAGATTTCTAAGTTTAGTTTTTAGCTCTCCCACATTTTGACAGTGAATAATGTTTTGATTTAGTCTGAATTGTGTACAGAGTTTAAATCGACCTATGGTCAATTTGCATTTCATATAATTGGAACTCTGTAGTAGCTGCGAAATCATAAAAAGTGATTTCGACAGGCAAGGGGTCAGAACTTAGATAGTGTTGACGTTAATTGAGAGTTGCGCGTAATTGGTTAGATACATATCCATATTTCAGCATTTGAAATTATAAAATATAGTGCATACTATTAAAGTCTTCGCCTAAAACGTAGTTCATTATTATGGGGCTGCCTGTAAAGGTTAGGTACATTTTTTCGCTATAATACTCGTATGTTTACACAGTCTGTTAAGACATTTGGGCGCAAAAGCTATATGACCATCATTGTAACTTTCGCAATTAATACTTGATGTAATGTTGATTTCTCCATTTCAGATGAGCCTTATAGAGTAAAGCCGACGCCAACATTGCATTTGGGAGCTGAAGGTAAGTTTATTATGTCGTTTGACTATTAAATTATTGAGATTCAACAATCGTACGGTGTGATATGTACAACAAGTATTTGTAAGATACAATCGTATTGTAAATTTACCATATATACCACTTGTACCTCTCTTCTTTCTCTCTCTCTTTCTTTCTCTTTCTTTATATGTAAATCATTTCTCCAATTTCCAATGCTGTACATTCTGGATGATAAAAAAATATACAATGGAATTTCTACTTAATTATCACCTACTATTAACGCATTCAACTTTTTGTATACATTTTTATTTTTTTTATGTATGTTTCTTTAAATTGTATTTAACTTATTTAACAACACTGACGACAATGACCAGATCTGACTACTGTTCTCTTGGTAAACAATATGGATGGCGGGCGCATCAGTGAAAACTATGGAAGATTTCTTTCTGTACGACCTGATGTCGGTCTGTTGACATCAACGGCACGTACCTTTATACAAGAAGGTATTACAACAGAGTATGCAACCCAAGTTGTGGGCACAACTCTAGACAACGGTCGATTGTACGCACAATATTTAAAAAAAAGTTCACGGGTTTTGTACGATCATGATCATGACCACGTATTACCCTCTGTTGTAACCAGTTGGGTTGGCGAAGGTCTGCAAACAAAATCATTGCTACAGAGCCACAATGATTTAGTCGATGCGGAAGCACCAGATTGGCATGATATAGATGATAACTTGAGAGTTGATCGAAATGAATTTGTTAGCAATACTGACTTTGTCGGGCAAAAAAGTAATGACTCAGTCGAAAAAGCTTCAACCGTTGTTCCGAACTTAAATATTGTCTCCGTGGTAAGCTCTTTAACTGCAAAGCCACTGTCGATCAATATTGTGGGTCGCAGTGGGCAGCTACAGGAGTATCCACGCAAACTAGCAGCTCAGAAGGTTTTTCCGATGGAAGACCTGCCTACGTACACAGTCAAGAATCAGTTTGAGCCGAGCGGTTGGTACTCAGGTATTGATGACAGCTCTTTCGTACTAGAAAAAACTTCCTCATCCTCGTCGTTTAACATGAATTTTACCGATGAATTTGGACGTTCACCGAAGCTGTTCCATCAAGAGCTGACAAACAATGCAAATGCAGAAAAGGCATCTGTCACCTTTATGATTGACGCCTTGCCAAAGCGTGTTCTGTCAACAGTGACGTATTATGGCTTTGCTGCTTTTACAACCATAGTAGGCGACAGTGTTATAGTGTTTTCACCAAGTACTGCTCAGCCCAGCGCTAATTTAGGGCACGTAACTTCGATTAAAGGAGAAGCAACTTTAGGGGCTAATGAGAAATACAGCAGTATAGACGTGTTACATCCAACCACTTCGAGTAGATTAGAAGTCGAAGAAACGCACATTAATAGTTTGGCTGTGACTACTGATCAAATCATTGAAAGTTCGGATGCGGTTGGAAATTTTAATCAAGCTACAGACAAGATCTTTTCGGAACAAGATTTAGTAGAATTGTACGCGTCGGAGAACGTACCGACTATAGTGCCAAGCAGCAGTGCCATGCATACCTTAGTAGTGAATGAAAGCAACAAGCAAACAGATTCAAAAGCTATGTATTCACTGCCTACAAACCAGGAAATATTAGAAATTTATGCATCTCTTGCTAAAATGCAAGCAAACGACACAAAAACAGACAATACAAGCAGAAAAATAGAAACAGAATCGACATCGACGATAAATATAGAAATTGCTCAGCAACAGGTGCATGGAGGTGCCACTACTATTTTCTTCGAGGACGATCCATTTGCAAATTTTTTGGAACCAACACGGACAGTTACTGACACATCGTCAACAGCACATACTTCAACCCTACAGAATGTAGAAATCACCTCTACGATGTTGTTAGATTCTGTCCTACGACAAGCAAATGTGTCAGATGAATTAGAAATGACGAATCCTACCACAACCTCAGGTGATTTCGAGTCGGGTACAACTCCTACTGATATGACAGATGCCATCGAGATGACGACTACGTCCACTACCGAAGAAGAGCTAGATAATACAGAAAAAATAACTGCATTAATTCAAGAAGACACTTCCGAAACAACATTAAGCAGCAAGAAGTTCAGTGTTCATGGCGGCAACGACAGTGTTGATTGCTCTAGTACCTCCCAAGTATTTCTTACACAACTTCCGAAAACTATTACTGTGTTCAACACGCTTACTATAACAAACGAAGATGTAATACGGTCTTCGGTTGAAACAAGTCGGCTTGCCACTCATGATATTATTGAGACTACAAAGCATTATTGTATACAGACGTCTTCAGTCATACCAGAAGCAAAGACCTATATCCCCCAAATCGAAAAGCCAACAACCGTTCCTATTATAGACAATGATAACCAAGAGTATTCTCCTGAAAATCTCTTACCAACCTCGTTCCCAATAGAAATATCCAGTGTTGTAGAAACCACAACCGATATAAAATCAGAAGAAAACGAAAAAACTACAGTCGTAGCTCAAACTGACCAGGACCAGGAAAACGATTACGCTGATGATTACGAGTCTGAGCATGTCACTTTGTCTTCGACAGAGAGTGACGAAAACAAAGATTCGGATTCAAATGACGATGATCCTGATGACTCTGACGAAGAAATCGATCTAATTTACAAAACTCTTTATACAACATATACATATCTAACAACATTTTTCCAAGAGGACGCAACGACTATTTCTAGTCATACCGAAATTGTTACAAATGTTATAACGTCGACTATCGCCAGTAGCAATATAGAAATTGCGCCATCTATCATTTCCAAAGTTGGTACAGAGAATGAAATTAAACCTACCTCAATTCAACCGCAACAACAGAAAAATACTATTTCGAAATATATGGTGCCTCATGATGTTGAAAACTTTGTTCGAGCAGAAACAAACAGTGACCTTTCCAGCTCTAACGACGCAAATTTCGATAATTCATCAGATTTTCCAGTAGAACTGCAAAATACTGAGTACCTCGACGATTCAAAGTATACAACACAAACATATTTCACTACATACACCTATTATACGACAATATTCGCAGAAGGTGAGACTGAAATAATGTCTAGAACCGAGATATTAACAAACATTGTAACTACTGACCACTTTCAAAGTTTTTCATCGTCAACAAAGCCACTTCAAATCGAAAGCGCGACGGTTTTTAATAAACAAGACGTGGCCTTGTTAAAAGAGCAATCAAATACAGCAACTATTAAAAATAACGAAAGCAATGGTAAAGCATTAGATGATGAGGTTTTAAATTTTTCTGAGCAGAAATCTAGCATCGATTTAAACAGGGTATCGGTAGATGATAAAGCTGTAACTCTTATTACAGATGTACGTTCAAGCAGTTCGAATGGAGAACATCAGGTGGTAAATAAGTACAATGAAGTAGTCGATGATCAGGTTAGCTCAGAAAGCAACACTGATGAAATAATTCCTTCAGCGACCTTACTCCTCCAAACAAGCTTTACAACGTTTACCTACTATACGACAATGTATATGGGAGATAATACAAATATCGTTAGTCGTTTGGAAACCGTTACGAACGTAGCAACCGAGACTTTGCACCCAACAAATTCAGTTAATTTGGAAGAAGCAACGCTGCCAATAACATACTTTACCACATTTACGTACTGGACTAAGTTGGCGAAAAATGGAGAAATAACTACAGTTAGTCGTGAAGAAACTATCTCAAATGTCGTACAGCCCACTAGTACTTTACCAATAGAAGAACAATCAAGCTCATTAGTAACACTTTCACTTGAGCGGGCACCAGATGTCGCTCAAGTTGAAGGCGTAATTGCAACAGTTAGTGAAAGCACCATCGATGGAGCTAACAACGCATTTGTAACAACTGAACCTGTGAAAATTGTATCAAGCAATACTTTTGAACCAACAACTTTCTATACAACCTTCACGTACTACACAACATCATATGAAGCTGATAAAACCATTCTTAATTCTCATCTTGAAACCATTACAAATGTTATAACGCCGTCAGTAACTGCAGCTTCAATAAAAAGTTACGAAACGGAGAATAACAACTTTAATCTGAACGAGACGGCGCCTTCAATAGTCTCGTCTCGTAGCAAACAGAACATAATTTCATATGACAATAAAAAAATTATAGATGCAGATGGAGTGAGCACTTTGTACTTTACAACGCAAATCATTGCCACTATTGGAGAGGATGGCTCTGCTACGGAGGTTGTTAGTAGCACATCAAGTTTGCATATCGATGCGGCTAAAAGAATATTGCAATCGGTAGGTGACATTGCTACGGATACCATTGACAGTACCGCTACTCGACAGTATCGCACTGGCTTAGTGCGCCTTATTCAAGGCACTCGAATTGGAAACAGTACGACAACACTTTACCAGTCAAAAGTCATTGGGACTTTGATTGACAATAGATACGCTCAAATTATAGAAAGTACATCCAGTTTCTTGTATGAAAAATCAAATACTATAGAAGAAACACAAGCGAATGTAATTGAACCAACAAATATGATTCACGATGTTATCGCAAGTACTATCCAGCATTCAGATTTATTATTCACTCAGTCATCCGCTGTGGAAAGTAGCATAAATGATTCCGAAATCACTGATGAAGTAACAACTGAACGTCAGAAAAACGACGATTATGAATTCGATGACGAAAATAACAAAAATCGGTTGTCAGTTCAAACTAAAAAACGCACATTTGCACCAGTTATTCGACCATTCGCATCACGTAACAGGCCCACATTCGCGCCCAAACAGAAAACTTTAACTCCAAGCAGTGCCACTATTATAACTCGATCTGATATCACACCTACAATAACTGCTACTCCAGCCTTAAAAGCAGGCGTTGGTCAGTATGGGTCATCCCGACGGAATAATATATCAAATACTCCATTAAACCCCAGCGAAGTATCATCATCACGGCGGTTTGGGCGTCCTATAAAAACGTCTAGCAGTTCAATCGCAGCTGGGCCGCAATCTAGTTTTGCACCAACACGTGGCCGATTTTCATCATCCCGAATTTCAACTACATTAAGTGGATCCAAACGTCAAAGCGTGTCATTTCGCCCTTCTTCCAGCTTGAATTTCCGTTCAGGCTTTTCCAGCCTTAATTTAGCAAATTCGAGACAACGTATTAAACCAACTCCTATTGGAGGCGTGACTGCGACAAGCATTACAGCCAATCAAGTAAATTCAGCATCTGTAGAAAACAACGCAGAAGGAGATGTTTCAACTCAAGAGCAACTTACGAATAACGAAGACGAAATCACCACTGAAAACTCTAGGCGAAACCAGAATCCGCTTTTACGCTTTAGAAGACCACTGAATCGGCCGGCAGGTTTTACACCAGCAACTGTTCCACAACGAAACACAAATAGCAACGTCACAATTTCACCTAAACGAAATCCATTGTCAGTGCGGGCCAAATCAATTTCCACAACAACTACAACGACCACGACATCACGACCAAAACCACGCAGTTTTCAACGTCCCACTCTATCTAACTTGCAGTCTCGAGCAAGGCCACAAAGCAATTTGTTTCCACCACGAGGACTTTTCCAAACTCAAAAGTCACAGAGCCCGGATATAGACAATAGCAATACTGAGGATAAAATTAACGAAGACGGATCGAATGATGAAGTTGACAACGATACCGAGAACGATTCGGATTACGATGATGACGATGATGATGATGATGATGATGGGAGTGAAGACGAATCAAATCGCCGCAGACGTTCAAATAATAAATCAGTAAAACCGCAATTATTTTCCAAACCTCATGCACCTCTTTCGAAGAGCGTACCACGATCTCGTGTTCGCCGTCAAACGGATTCAACGCAGTCGATGCGCAGTCGATTTCGATTTCGAAGGCCAAAAACATTTGTCCCGGCTACCAATGAGTCGTTAAAATCCAATGAAGATACGGATATAGAAACCACTACAACGACGCCAGTTCTTCGATCGGGACGTAACAGCTCGCGATTTGGATCGCGGTATCAAGTGCATCATACAAACACTTCTTCAACCGTTGCAACCACTTCGAACCACAGAGCCATTCGTCCAACAAGGCCTACTGCTGTTCGCACTAAATTCACACTTCGAGAAAAGGACACAACTTCACAGAAGGGCTTAACACGGCTAAGTGGGTCACCAAACTTCCGCCGACTACCTTCAACTTCAACATCATCAACACTTAAACGCCCAACGTCGCCAAGTGTGTCAAACCGGCGACTGAAGAGCTACAACAGCGTTAGCAACAATGCAGATACCTCTTCCAGAAATTCAGGCACATCACGTTCTCGGAATGGAAATCTAAGTGGAACTAGTCGCGGGCGCGGAACGGTGCGGAGTCGCAGCCGTAATAATGACAATAGCGATCAAATATCACCTGAACTGGGCAGCGTTGCCATAACAGTTACTCATGTAATACCGGTAGAAGTAACGATTCCAATTGTCAACGGCCAATTGACTGAATATAAAAATATTGTGACAGGGAAAACTAGCACAGAAATTCTTTTACCCAATCAGTATACAAACACAATAGGTGCCAATGGACAAAAATCGCTAATACTTACGAGAGAAGAAACTAGTGTGAACTTTGCTGGTGCTACAGAGATAACAAGATATGTGTTGCATGATTCGGTCACAACAACCGTCACTTTTACGCCCACTTCAATACGTGGAAGAAAAACATCATTTTCTCATATACTTCCATCCACTGTCTATTCTGTGGAAAACATTGTGTCCACCGTCCAGCCGCAAATATCAGCAAATGCGCCACTCGCAAATATTCTGCTGTCACAGCTGCTCTTAGGCAACATCGGATTGCCAACAAATCCACTTTTAGGAGCTCTTGGAGGTCAAACAGGAAATGGACAAACTTTGTCGCCACAAGTGGCAGGTGTTATCGCACCGACACAAGCAACACCCGTTACGGAATATCGCACTCATACATCTACCTATGTCACAACCATATTCGACGGAAAATCTACAGTAGTGCCAATTACATTTCAGGGTAAAAAAATTGTAACCACTGTATATGATACTACTGCCCAGACAATCACAGCAACAGAATTTATCACAGACACAATTGTTACGACGCCAACGCTACAACAACAGCTTGTGCAGCCAACAGTGGGTCAAGTAGCACAGGTGAACAGCCTCCTGCTACAGCAGCTTTTGCTACAACAACAGCCCTTGTTTGATCAGCAACAAGGGCAACCGTCTATCACGCATACCTCGTCGCCGCAAATCTACCTCACTGAAAACTTACAAGATTTGGAAGCACAGAACGGTAATGGCAACAATGCACGTGAAGAAGCGCATGAAATCCTTGACGATTTTGCTCAGTTCGTTCCGATAGTTGAGGAATCGCAAACTCATAGAAATATCGGACGCAAGAAACCAAGGAAATCAGCCAAAACGCACAAGAAGAACAAGCATGGACAGGATAGCAACGCGGCCCCGGTGGATGAAAGTGCCAGTGTCGTGACGCTCTACGTGTCGGGCCGTCGGCCTGGCGAATTCAGTACAATACTGTCCACTGTACAAAGCGGCTACGATCATGCTGCTTCCGTTCAGAAGCGTCAGGCAATTGAAGAGAATATTAAGCAAACAATGACTATGGATATGCAGCATGATTATTACGCATCCGATGGCAGTGAAAATATTCAAGAGTACTTGCTTCCCGAAACTAATTTAAAAGGTTCACATTTCACAACAGTGCTCGAAGAAAGATATCAAAACAGTAATATTAACACATTACGTGAAGTGTCGCAGCTGGAACAGAATTGCTTGGATAACTATTTACAAAGGTATACAGCTTCATTGGAGAGTTTGGTAGGTGACGTTAGTCTGTGGTATGAGCAATCCACTAAAGAACAGGTCTTAGGATCGGCCAAGACAGATTTTAACACAGAACGATTGCAATTGAAGGCACCCCAAACAAAAAAAGCTGTTAATTTTTTAGAATAAGTGACCTCACTGAGTTGTCCCCGCTGCAGTTGCAGGTCACCATCCAAAATCAAGTTCAACCCTCCCAATCCCACGAAACGAAAATTGAGGAAATTATAAACCTAAACGATTTTCGCAAACATTTGGTGAACATGTTACCAACAACAAACAATCAATCGAAAGAAAGAATGAGAGGTGCACGCATCAAACGCAGTAAAATACTTCAATCATCGCATAATGGACAACAAATGAATTTAAAAAATGACCAGAACTTAACCAATTTCATAGCGAGCGAGAAGCTCAGAAAACTTGTAAGAGTACTCGTTCGGAAAAGACCGCTTAATACCGCTCCTTTCGCTTCAAATATATCCAGCAGTCAACTAGTCAAAAAACCAATAATCAACCAAGCGAATAGTCCCAGTCATAAAACGACAAAACGACATCGCATTCTTATAATTAAGCATAAAGTGCTTTCGAATGAATCAAATAATATGCCAAATACAACATTTACTACAACGAAATCAAATACAGCAACCACGGAGCAAACTATAAAAGATATTAGCGCAGTCGTGTTAGCTGACCATACTACTGCTACCTTACCTAAAAGACGAAAAACATGCAGATGGCCAATGGACTCTTGTAAACGCATTCGGTCTGGTTTCCGTAAACAGCGCAAGCCAAAAGCTTTCCTAACCAATGCAACCGAGATATCTATCTCATCGATTAAATCCCTCGAAGCTCTAATGGCCTCAGTTAACACACAAACTCAAACGCTTACTCAGACGTACTATGAGACTCAGAAGATATGTACGAGTACAAGTGAACTGCAGACGCGTACTTACACCTATATTGTAGACCGTGTTCATGACAATCGTCACGAAATTCAGTCGGCATCTACATTTACTCGGCTGATTCACAAAACCCTGCCTGTGACTGTGACTGTCACTAACTCTCTGACCACCACCATAACTACGACATCATTAATGACAGTAACAGCAAGTCGGCTTTTCACTATTGAAAATTTTTAAACAAATTTTAAAAAACCTTAACTTTGGTTGAACCAAAGTTTGTATACCTTTCACATGCGATAAGGTCCGACCAATTTTAGAGATGGATATGGAAAGTAATATTTCCGATTTGGAGGTCAAATACTTAAGTTCAAAAAAGAAAAAAGCCATAGCGCATAAAAGATGTATATGTAGATGTTAGGGTTTCGGGTGTCACATTTTAGCATTACTCATTATTATCTGTGAATGGTATAATAATAAATGACAACATTGTGTAAAAACTGTTACATTAGTGCGCCCTTATATAGTGGTAAACTTAGAAAAGCAAAATGGAGCAAAAGGATAACAGAAAATCTACTAAGATGTAGTCTTAAAAAAAGTTTATTTTGTGTACTTTCCACAAAGTTTAGAAACACTCTATGTGTTCCTTGTTAGTTATCTTCAAGTTTTTTCTATTTATAACACTCATTGAATTAGACCTAATTAATGCTATGCCTATTTTAAGAATATCAATACTTCTATCAGCACAATAAATTTTGAATATATGTACAATATATTGCTATGAAAATAAAATGTGCTAATAATAAGGCCAGTCTTGAATGACAAATCAGCTCGGGACATTCACGGATGAAGTTTTAACTCACAACGATGATTCAGCTTACGAAAACGACAGTTAAAGATCAAAACAAAGATGTCTTGCAAGTAATGAAAAAGTGGTAAGTTCGCTACATATAAAGACCTATAGATAATTTTTGTTATTAATAACTTAACCTCACGAACACGTATAGGGTAGATACAAAAAGTAATTGAATTGTTTTTGTTGTGAAGCGACTTTAGTCGCGATGCACTTAAGTCGGTTAGGATCGATGGAGAGGGGTACACTTTATACAATATACAATATCAGCTATTGTTAATGAAACTTAATATTAAACTTAATTGTATTCACTTTTTGTATTATTATTGTAACAAGAAAGAGCGTTGTGCTCTACTTCGAGATACCCTAAGACTTGTTTAAGGCGCCTTATATAAATCATTGATTATATTCATTAGTGGTCCGATCTGAACATATGCGGGATATTTTATTAGAATTGATGAGAAATAAGAATTAATTTAAATGAAAGACAGAAAATTTTCTTACAAAAACTCAAGAGTGCGTCCGATCTTGGCCCATATAGAGTTTTGTTTTAAGGAATGATGTGAGTTACGCCAATTTTGACATTTAAATCTTAATTAAGAGCAAAAACAGCTACCCTTTATAGTAGCGCGATCTGTGCCTATGCGGTATATTTTATTAAGATGTACGTAAGATACACCAAATTTTTGTTTCTAGCGTAATTAACAACAAAACCAAAACCAATTTCATTCAACTTCTAAATAGTGCAGATTTGCATGGGGGTTAAAGTGGGGTAGGTATTTATAGTACTTATCTGAACAGGTCCGAGTCCTGTTCGTTAAAACAGATGATCAGACGGACATGTCTATATCGACTCGACTTTCGATGCTGATCAAGAATATATATACTTTATAGGGTGTGGAATGCACAAACTTAATATAAAAACTGAAGTAAATAGCAGCGTTACCCAACATAGGGCAAGTGCGTAGAGCCTATGTTTAGGGAGAACCGAAGTTAACGGTTATGTTTTTTTTTCAATATCTTTTATTTTAATCTAAAAAATGCAATTGCCATTCATTACTCTTTTGCATAAGCTTGCAAAAAAGTTCTAATACGAGTTGAGAAAGACATCTGAAATGAGTAAAATTGTTTTTAAGATTGTCCAAAATAGATGCGTAACTTAATGAATTTCAAGATATCCTCGTATGTAGCATAAATCCGCACAAACTGTTATGAATTTCTTTAACTAGATTACCTGTTTTGTAACAAGTTGTAAATCGAATAATTGAGCGACGCAGAGAATTTTTTTTTATTTCCAATTCATTAAAAGAAGATGCCTTACAATCAGGTCACATAACAGAAATCATCCATACCTAATTTCAGATCGAAAATTAACAAGTTGAGGGACATGTTTGCATCACCGATGCATATACGATAAACGATTCTTTTAATCGAACTGATAAATATACTTTACAGAATCTTCGATCGTCTGCATTACAAATTCCGTGATAGAATTTTAACACTTTTCACAATACATTAGAGCAAGAACACATTCTAAATTCCATGACAAAATTTAAAGAGTACATGTAACAATAATGGCAAAGGATAGCCCTAATAAATTTAAATTTGATTGATTACGTTCGATTGATTCTCTAGTTCCTCTTTCTTGGAAATCTTGGAAAGTAGAAAAATCTGTCGCATCACTGTCGAACCACCGTCAAAAAAGCACAAATCAAATAATCCGTCAGGACATTTAAGTTAATTCGCTAGTGTTGTTCGTAAATATATACAAATTATAAATAATCGTATAAGTATATATATAAAAATGAAATAATACACTTTCTTATAAATGAAATTTATAAATTTTAAAATCTACATTACGTCAGCCTGAATTATCTGAAATAATTTATTGTATTGTAAATAAGTGTTTTGTATTAAATCGTAACTTACAGTTTCATACATTAATATACATACTCTGTACAGTATAAAGTTTAAAAAATGTATGACTGTTGTTCTTACTTTTGAGATATCTCTTGTATACTTATTCTCGTATACTTATACAAATTATTGAAGTTGAGTAATTCTAGCTACATACTCTTAAGCAATCCAAATCACGAATTAAAACGGATGTATATAAGTAACCTGTAACAAAATTCTTATGAAAGTGTATAAATTGTAATAAACGAATAAAATATTAACACAAATTTGACTTTTTATTTGGAATCAATGGCGAAGATATGAACTCGTATTTCATGCTAAAAATAACTAATACGTACCTCAATAAATGTGTGTGTAAATAAATTTCTTCTTGTTCGGACTCTGTAGCTGTAGGCACTTAGCATTAATCAATTCTGATACATACTATCAAAATAATCAAGAATTGTACAACATAATATGTAAATTAAATTAAAAATATCTTTAAAAACACTGAGCTACTAAGGCTAGCAACTTAACTACTTACTATTATTCTGTAAATAGTGTACAATTGCAATTGGGACTTGTCTAACATTGCAAATGTATATGACTGCTTATGTACAACTTTAATCGATGCGGAGCATCTGTTGTTTCAACTCATCACTAGAATTTTCTAAAGGTGCATCGACAACACTTTCAAACCGAGTAAGTTTTGACTCAAGAAACATGAAATTCACACACTTCGAATTAAACTCTGTACACTCACAAACACGGAAGGGGAAAAATGAATTCATCAGTGATGAGTACGGAAAATTTGCCAGTTTAAGACCAACTTCAACTCTGGTCTCAACTTTATCTGAGATTCCGGGCCGAAGTACAGCGGGTGCGCTGATTCATCCAAAAACCACTAGTGACACACAAGGTCTGTTCGAATTGAATGAAAGAGCCAATTTAGTAAATGGAGCCAACTTTGATGAGGCTAGATACAATCTTGCGACAAGAATAATGTCCAACGGCGTCGAAGTGATAATTGCTAGTGACAAGATGGTCAAAATAGGCGGAAATGACAATGTTGCGTCATCTAATCACCAACCCGTGAAATCGAAGTCGAATGGTTTTGCGAAACCTCAATCTTTCAAGCCTATGACATTAGCGCCAAGCACTCTGAAAGATCAAATGATGTTAGCGATTCCCTCTACTGCACAGGTAAATTTAAACTCTTGAAAAGTTAAATTAATCATTGGCCATTTCTATCCCATAATTCCAGGAGAATTTTATGTTCCCTACTAACTCAAATCAATTCATAACGAAGACATGCTTAACAACTTATACATATCGCACAACGTACTTGGAAAATGACAGGACAACTGTTGAAAGCCGTGAAAAGATTATATCGAATATAGCAACTGACGAAAGAAACTATTTGAAACTAAGCACTGACTTAGAAATATCCATCACTTTAGCTCGGGTAAGTACAATGTTAATAATAAATAATTGAGAACGTTTAATTCGGTGGAACCGAATCTTTAATACTCTTCATTTAATCAAAAAAATGTATTTAAATTGAGTTAAATGTGAAGCGTATGTGCAAACCAATTCGCCATATAGAATTTCAAGCTACTATTTTCTATTCAAAATTTTAAAAGGGGTGGTGGGGATTTTCCGTACTGCGTTTCAAGCATGTTTGATGCAAATTTTAACCGTTCTTTCATACGATACCTGCTTTATTTCAAGGAAATATGTACATAAAAAATAGTAAAACGGGGCATGGGGTTTCTAATATACCCATATATCCAAGTGTAAGGTGCTCGCCTATATATCCTTCATTTGCATTTGCAGTTACTGGCTCTAATAAAAAAGCGGAATATAAAAGAACTTTGAAACGGGAAGGTGTGATTATATTCGGACTAACATTAAGTACGGAAAGTACCTATAAAAACTATTTGTATTTTCATTTTTTTCTGTTTAGACACCTGAGTTGGTAGTAGGTATTTTCCCAACAACGTACCATTATTATAATACAGTACATCAGGATATGGTGCCAACAGCGGTTACATCAACCTACATAGTCGTTAATACAATTACCGCGCCAGATGACTACATAGCTTTTCTTCAGCCTTCAGAGGAATCAACGCCCACACAAGACACCAATACTTACTACAGTAAGATTGCGCTTACTAAAACAGTCCATAATGGAAATATTGCTGAAATTATAACCACTGAGAATATTCTAACTCAGGTAATAGTCACGGAGTCATTTCCACCTCAAAGCACTTCCATTCTAACGTCTTACTATGCATTCGATACGGACGAGACGACAAGTGTTCGGCCGACTAAGAGCACGTCTACAAGAGCAGATGGCAATTCGACAAATAATTCAGATATAATCACCAATTTAGACACTTATGCAGTAGAAAATGGTAATGAGCTTGTAGAAAGCATACTTAAGACCTTACCAAAGGGACAAATGCAATCATCTCAAACTAACTCGGACCTCAACGATCTACACATTTATGCGACGAAAATGTTCCTAACTACGTTTACTTACTACACAACGATTGCGGTAAAAACCGATACTCCAATTAGTCAGCAGCAGACAATAATGCATCCCACAGGAGACAGTTTCCACACGCGCGTGATTGAGAATATAGTCACAGATACTGTACCCACCTCTCTACTTAGACCAGAGCTTATATCAAAGATGCACAGTCAGCTGCAACAGAAAAAACAAGGCAAGAATCAGCGACGCGTAATTGTGACAGTTGCGACTCTGATTGGTGGACAAACTTTGGAGATAACCGCTATGAATATTATAAAACCTACAGATATAGCATCTGCTAAAATAAGTTCAAACAGCAAACTAGCGTCTCCATTTAAGAAACCAAAACCATCACAAATACCTCAAGCGATAGGCTTGGCAGAGCTCAGTTCGGTATACTTTAGCGCAGAAACATCCGCATCAACGATAGAAGCGTCAACAATAGAAATGGTAACCGATAAAAACCACTTTGCGTACAACAATTTAGGATCTAACGTAAATGGGTCCGATGATGATATAATTTCAGACGGTTCAGAAAACAATTCTATTTACGCTGTTCCTTTAAATTCAGTGTTGGTTGCTAATAATAGCAAATATCAAGGTTCTATAAACAACGACATAGTTGGTCCCTCTCTGCCTACAACAGTCAATCAGATATTTGGCTCTTTTAGTTTGCAACGTTTACGGCCAATGTTCAACGCTGTCGCTGATTTATTACAATCGAATTTAAATGTAAATCGACCCACTCTTACTCCGTCAAAAACACCAATACGGCATCAGCAAAAACCACACGTAACCCAATCACAAGTAAGTTCTGGCGAGTTGAATGATGGAAAGTATGTGGTGAAAAACTTTTCAGCGTACAGTTTAATGGAAAGTCCGATTTATATACCAGTTATAAAGAACCGTTATGAATCAGTGGCATCAGAGTCAATTGGGTCTCCAGACGAGAAAGGAGTCAGCAATGAAGCCAAATTGACTTCATATAGTCTTCATATATCGCCTCCGTTAACAGATATAGACATAGCACTAAGCGATGACGAACACAATTGGTTGCAGGAGCCGACTACTGAAGCTGGCTTTTTAATGTCGCCTAGTAAACTTGTGGCCAGTAGCGTATTGGTCGATAAGAAAGATGCGCTACTCAACAAAGGTATATCGATCCGTCCTGGCGAAGTTATAACCACCAATTCAGACGTTATCATCGGGCGACCAAATGGCATACAGGTTCCAAGTATTCCATTGCAGTCCTCGTTATTGGATGATGCATTTAACTTCAATCGAAGTGCAAATCATAATAACCAAGTCGGTTCCAATATCTTCAACAATCATAAGTTTATAGGTCAGCATCCATTTCGAAAGAAATCAGTACCCCTGGGTGCATCTACACAACCTAACGTTATACCGCTTATAGAGTTGCCACCTAGTCTACCAGAACGGCTGGAAATACATCGACAATCAGTTACTGAAAACTATGACAATCTATTACGACCTCCGCCGCTTCCGCTGCTGCAGCCAACAGAGTTGACGCCACATCGCCAGGTTACTCAAGTGATACGCCAGCATTCGCCGTCCGGACATATATATAAGTTGAACAACAACATTATCGAAATTAAACGTGCTCCGGAAGTGTTCAGTACAAGTTTAACGGAGCCACCAACAAGAACATTCAGCTCTGGATACCAGAGACCGAAAAACGAGGAAGAGGAAAAGCAAACACATATGTTGCATCCCTTTAAAGAAGCTGCATTAACGAGCAATAAACATGTTAAGGAAATAGTCCTCAATACGACCTCGACGAAGGCTACTAATAACAAGAACATAACTTCTGCTGGGTATGCTGCACATCAAAGGATCAATTTAAAAACCAATGTGCTAAGTCACAATGTAGCCATGAACGTTCCACCATTAACTTTTAAAAAGGATTCTGATGACTATCCACTTCCCCCTGCAACTATTGATGGACAAAGGCCATCAAACGCTGGCAGCATAATTTCACAAGCTATATCTCAAGTGACTATTCCACTCAATGAATTTGAAGTACAGGTCAGATTGACGCCTCAAAGTATTCTTAGTCCGATTGTTGAGACGTCATTAGCTCCTACCGTATTTAAAAAAAACACACAAGGCTCGATACTACACAGTCTCCCTATCACGCACAAGAAACATATTCAGCATTCTCAGCCTCATCGTCAGGAACACAAAATCTACAATAACCGCAAATATACTGCAGCTCAAACAGCAATTGGTGCATTTAACATTCCACTGGAGGGCTTAAGCCATAGACCCCCAGAAAGGGGAACCATGCCCTTATTACATAAGCCAGATGTTAGCAATTCTAAAAGTCATTTCAAGTTAAATAGTGGTAACCCAACGATAAGGTGGCAGTCAACGGTAGCTTTACAAAACGTTCTGCAAGATCACCGTTTTGGCTCTCAGTTGCTCAACAATTGGCCGCAATCTTATTCAGAGAAACATCAAAAAAATGCATACAATGCCCTATCAGCTGCAGACTATCAGTGGGACGTAGTACTGTCAGACGAAGATTCAATTGGAGAACAACAGGATCAGAAAACATCAGATACCATGCAGAATTTATACACTTCAAATTCGCCAACGACATCAATAAGTGACAGTCACACCCACCAGCCAGTTCGATTTGTTCCAATATCTAGAGAAGGTGACATCCAGAACTCATATGATAAGAATGAATTGCGTTTTGATGGGAGAGAACCACAATCGAATGTTGAAATTACAACATGGGCATCTACTACAATAGATAGGAAAAATAGTACATACTCATCTATGAAGAAATTGACAATGGCATCTTATACTACAGAAAATCCAACAAATTCCCTGAAATTTAATCTATCATTATATCCAATGCAAGGATCACCTTTTATTGTCAATAGAAGTAATAGTAATAAAACCAAAGGAACACAAATACATCACAGCATATCCAAGCAAATTGTTGTTGCTTCTGGCGAGGGATTTAAATTAATAAATGAATCATCGTGGCCTCAAACGGCAGCCACAAAGCAAAGTGAACCAAAAAGCAACAACGTATTTCTCGTCCCGCCTCCTATTCCTCAACCTACAACCATAATAGATTCAATAGGACATCAAAACGTATTTGGCTTAAGTCCACCGCCACCACCAACGAAGGCATCAACAAAATCTTACTATGTGCACAAGCAGCACATTCAACATGACCTATCGCCGAATAACACTTTTGGCAGTAGTAGCAAAACCAGTGTCAAAGAAATTCAAATAAATTCAGAACTGTTAAAGCCGCCACCAGTATATGCACTGTTACATCTTCAGCGTTCTTCATCTTCACCACCAACTTTTTTAAATACAAATAGCTTTACAAAAACTATGCCACTCAATAGAGGGAAGGAAAAAATACGTTCAACTATTTCAAAAACGAAGTTTATTATGGACGAAAACTTTTCAAAGTCAAGGCTATTCGCTCTTAACACAAGTATAAAACACGAAAAAATATTGGCGTCGAACGCACTCATCAGCTATGCAGAATCAGGCCAAGTTGAAAACTCAACACATGTCATTCCCATCTCAGGCCAAATAGAATCCACAACACCAGTTGTGCATCCTTCACCGCCATTGATATCGACTGTAAATGATATACCAACAAACATAGTCGTCAATGCAGAGCAACACACTACGGTTTTAATATCTTCATTGCCGCTCGAATCATCTGAGCCAGTGCTTAGGGAAATAATTCATTTAACAGCTCATTTGTCTAATTCTGATTTTCAACAACAACCAACGAGGACGCTCACAAACATATATGAAACCAATCCTACGCGTCTCAGTCAGCATAGTCTATCTTCAGAAACGCAGAAACTCATTGTTCTGCCAACGAAATATGTAACAAACACTAAAATTCATACGATCACAACAACAAAAACGACAATTTTAACAACTATCGAAACACAACAGTATGTTGATAGCTCAGTTCAAGCAATGAAAAAGAAATCGGATCAACTTCAAATATTGAAAACCACTACGTCGCTCATTACAAAGACGAAAACAATCCTTAACACAGTCACTGAGATACACACCAGTAAAGTTGTATTAGAACCATCGACTAGAATGACGAAAACTTCACCGATTCCAGTTTCAAAGCTTAAACAAAAGACATTGGACGATTCAGGTAAGGATGATTTAAAATATAACGTCAATAACGTAAAATACTATCTGAAAATTGGATATCGAGCCAGCTGGGTGCCTACATGTCCGATATCATACAAGTATTTCACATTATAATATAAATAACATAAAGTTATTTTATAGAATAATGCCAATACCATAATGTATATATTTTAAAATTCTATACATCTAAAAAAATATCAGCTATTTAGAAGCTATTTATTTAGATCTTAGAGATCATATGTCGGTTGTATTTAACCAAGTTGTATTTAACCAAGAGTTGACATATGTAATTTATTTTCTGTACGCTATAAAAAAACTAGTTTTATGTATACATCGTAGTTACAGATTTAAAGAATGCAAATGCTTATCAGGCTTAAGCTACTCGTTGTTCATATTTTGGTAAGGTTGAAGACAATCTAATAACCTTTTTTACAATGAGTAATTGAAGGCAATCCACCTCCTCAAAATACTCAAAACTCTTAACTAAACCCTTATTGACACATTCGCAGTGGTCAGATAGTTTTACCATCTATGTTTGATAGTGATGTGTATTTTATCAGAATTATTCCTCTTGTTTACAAGTTTTGTTGTATGACAATGTTGGTGTAAGATAGAAAACTAAAAGGGAACTAGGAAAAACTAGAAGTTCCTAAAAAATTTTGATGTGAAGCTGCGCAAATCATCTAGTTATAGAGCAAATAGTAGGGGTGACATGAGGCAGCCTTGGTGTTTTGAAGTATCAATAGACTTATACGATTAGATATTCTTCATTTCCCATTTTTGTCTAAATTCAGCTTGGAATTCGCCTAGAATGTTTTGTTCCTCAACCCATTCTGTGCACTCCTGAGCATTTTTCGCAGTTAAGAGCATGTGAAAAGAGCACCTAATTAAATTCCTTGCATAGAGATTTTTTCATTTCTCGAACTAGTTACCACCAATCATTTCGTCTCAAGGTTCTTATACTCTTTATTTAGTAATGTTAGTGATTCCCTTCTAGCTCGAAAACATACCATATCATTTTGCTTTCTTTCGAAAACCTCTGTTGGTGTTTTTCTTATTATTACTGATTTACTATAGGTATTTCTTTAAGGCATTAAACCTTATAAGCCTCGAAATGTTATGTAGTTGACAGGAACGCACCGTGGCGAAACCATATGTGTAATTCATTTTAACAATTTGGTTGGGTCTCCCTAATGTCACTATAGAATTTGTGCTGCCAATTTTCTGTTACTACTTAAAAAAGTAAGTTGGGATAAATGTCATTTCTTGAATAAGAACTAATCACATTACATTTTTCTGTAGAATTTATCATTTCAAATGTATAGACTGAAAATCAAATGCGAATATCCATTTGTATGTTTATCCCCTGTTCAAGAAACATTTGTAACAGAGTATGTTTAGAATGTTGAACTGTCAAAATGTAAGTAACATAGCGAAGGAAGCATTAGAGACCCCATAAAGAATAAGTATTCCTCGTCATAGCTATAAAACCAGTCGTTCTAGCCATGCCCGTCCGTCCATCTGTAAGTCAGTCGAAGAATAAAGTTCTCTAACTAAAGACTTAACTAAACTCACGGCACAGACTCTCTAGGTGCCGCACTGCCACAAGTCTATCTTAAAATTTCGTAGCTGGCAATCGTTTTTCCGCAGTGGTATAAAGACAATTTCAGTTCACAATGTTTTAAAAGCATTTGTTATAATTAAATAGTATGTCGTGATTTGTCTCAAAAATTGTTTAATCTACTTTGTAATATAGCTTGTAGATAATCAAGGCCTACTGTGAATAATAATATGACAAATAATATGAGATGTACAATACAATCGTGAGCCTTGACTATAGCTCTCATATATACTTATTTCATTCGATGGTAGTGAAAATTCGCCGTACAAATTATGACAGTTCTTTTACGAGCTTAAATAGTTTTAGAGGCAGTTACGAATTTAGAGAAAACCCTAATGATAGCTCGAAGTTCTTTTGTGAGATACTTAAAATATGATAATTTGTATTAAGTTTTACTTGTTTTTTAAATCTTTAATTTGTCATATGTTAAGTTAACGATAGACACTTTTTTAAAGTAATGTGGGTGCACTCAACACGAACAACCTACTGATTTCTTTTTCATTTGTGCCACTCGCCTCGATAACGGTATATTCGTGTTTTTCGATATATTATAGCGACATATCGCTAGAAAGGTGATTGAATTATCCATGTAACGGTATTCAACTAGTTTCAATCAGTAAGAAAATAAGTGACTTACAGCTGATGATAGTTACACCAAAATTGATCTAAAAAGCTTACGAGAAAGTTTCTATTTATTTGCTGTAAACTAGTGTTAGCCAACAAAATTCGATTAGATCTTAAATTTTGTTGATCTGTTCTTTGACTGCAATAAAGTTAAAGTGTTTATGCGACTAAATTTTCGATTTACACAATTTTTTACTTGTAAACGAAGTCTGTATCATATTTTTATTTTTCATTTTGACACACGCCAAGTAGAACAATTTGAACTGGATTCCAATATAAACCAGAAAACGCAAAACAACAACCACAAGTATTCTGAAATGAAATCGAGCTTAGGAACACCCACTGTAGAGCGGCCACAAACAATAGTTAAGGACATTTTTAAGTATGATGCTAACACACCGCAATCGTCAATTGAAATTGTGTATAATGACAATTTTTATGGAGGAAAGAAGGTTGAGCATATAACGACGACAGAACAATCAAGTATTTTCATTGTGATGACAAACAACAATATGGGTCAACTAGGAACACGAGGCCAAGCTGTAAATAAACCCGAAGTACAGTCTGAAGTTGCGAACGATCTAGATACATCCGTTTCTGTGCCACTGGACTACGATTCAAGTATTTCATTTGAATTACCAACAAAGGATAAAGAAATTTTGCCAATTGATGCCAGCGGTGATCAGGTCCTCTTGGGTGGAGTGCTAATAGCTTCCCCGCCGAGGCTAACAACTAATCAGAACAACAATAAGAACTTGAGTAAAAATTACAGTAAAGAACATATATGCCAACCCATTTGCAAATCAACGCGTAACGAAATCTGCGAAATATCCACAGGTCGCTGTGTATGTCGGCCGGGATTCGCACGCATGTTTCCAGATCGACCATGCAAACGTAAGACTATATTTGATTTTAACAGTCTTAGCTAAAATATTTTACATATATGAGTTTTTGGCTGGCTCAAGGTCAATACATTGAGAAACATAATTTCGTTTAATGTGGAAGAACAATAACAACAATATTTTGTTCTCAACAATTTTATTTAGCTAGTGATAAAGGTATTTCAGTCTCAGCTACGAGTCTTCATTAGTGATTAACGGTAAGAACAAAATGTTTACTACTTAATATAATATTATAATTATATCAAATAATATAGATATTTTGATGATTTATATAGGAAGGTTTGTGCAATTGTATGTAACATCAAAAGGAGGTATTTCTACTTATTTACATTGGCACAACCCAAAGATACCCTGTGGAAACACGATATAAAAAAATCGATATCGATATATCAACAATTTAGTTGATATTGTTCTTTCCCATTGAGAACATTTATATTTCTGAATGACAAAAACTCATATATTCATAAATAAGGTCGCTCAGCATATTCATTTAAAATAATTTCTTTATTTTCTTTTTTGTTTGGTCTTCAACTTTGCAGCAACTTATACATATGAGATGGGCTTGCACACGGATCATATCGGCAACTACAATTTAAAATACAACGAACAGCTAAGTAATAATGTCACCGACGAGTTTCGATATATCAGCTCGATCATATTAGACGCTATCGATCGTATGGTGATGCAATCCGATTTCAGAGATGTCTACCATGGAGTACAGTTGAGTGGTTTTGACAATAATTCGGTCAACAATGATGTTGTCTCCAATTTTCTACTTCAGGTAAGTTTACAAATTAACAAATTGAGCATGAAATTAAATGCAGAACAAAGCTTTCAGAGAACAGCGATGAGCGGCGTTTGAAGTCCGTTTTTAGGAAGTACTTGCGACAAAGCAACTACAGCATAGGTGGCACTGAGTTGTATACGACGAAGCAGGGTGCACAATCACTAGCAATTCGAGGTAAGCATAAAATGAATTTCAAAACTGTTTTCATTAACATCAAGAAATTTGGAAGTACTCAGTCAATATTCGAAAAATGTCATAAACCCATAATACACATATTTTTGAACAGCTGGACAAAGCGACAAAATGATGATACTAGTGATTTGGAAACTAAAAGATACTATTAAATGCTTAACCCTTTTTTTATTGTATTGGATATATATATTGGATATATTTTATTGATGCCATGTCGCGCATTGCTGATGCAGCGACTCCTGTTCTTCTTCCGTTTCTGTGGCTCTAGATGTAGATGCCCATTCGCGAAGATTTTGCAAACGTGATTTCCGCATTTTCAGCTGCTCTTTTTTCGCTCATCTTTTTTGATATTGTGGTTTTTTTACCTATGGATGCTTTTTTTTGGTGGCATTTTTTTTTATTTCGAATTGAAAAACAAATGAAAATAATAAGCGATAATAAGTCGATCGATCGCTTACAATTTTATTTTTTTTCGAATGAAACACTGACAAAAAAAGAAAAAGTGACTGTCATACAATTGAAACAAATGTTGTTGCTGTACTCTATCGTCATTAGAAAAATATTTTTTCTGTTTATCCAATCGCCACGAAACTTAACAGGATCACTCACGACTATTTTGAATATTGCCACAAAATTTGATCAAAATCGGTTGAGCGGTTTCCGAGTCTATAGGGAATATACATACATACATACTTCCATTTTTATATATATAGATATATATATGAAAAAATAATAAAACAGTTGTAAAGTGAAAACTAGTTTTTAAGAGCAATGAATAATTATTGTGTAATAACTTCAACTATTTCCATAGATTTTAATGAATGTATTGATAGCAAGTTTCATGACTGCTCGCCGCATGCGCAGTGCTTTAATCTGAAAGGCACATACACCTGCAGTTGTGAGGATGGATACGCGGATATGTCCACCAATTCAATTTATCCTGGCCGGATTTGCTCAACAGATCTGTTTGGTTGTTCTAAATGTCACTATCATGGCAATTGTGTGAACATCGAGCTAAACTCAATAGTTTGTGAGTGTTTTTCGTGGTACACGGGTTCCACTTGCCAACTGAATTTGAAGATTTTGCTAATAACACTTATCACTATCGGTACAATGCTTTTTATGTTGCTCCTATTTTGTCTTCTATTGACCAATGCAAAACGTCGGCGGAGATACCAGAACACTCCGGCTGCAAACAGCCAAATATTCATTGCTTCTAGTTTGCATCCAAGCATGGCATCAACAGTTAAGAAATCACGGCTGTCTACCACAATTATTAAGCCTTCTACCATGAAGGCACGGTCTGCTTTAGATAAACACGCTATGATTAAAGACTCTAGCAGCGAGTCTAGCAGAAACACTTTGTCCTATGCATTGAAGGTGAGTTTTTCTTTACCTCGATAAGAAGTTTGCTGATTTCTAAATTTATTTTAGGATTCAACATCGACAATTGAGAAAAAGTATTCATCTAAGAAATTAATTGACGACAGCAATAGATACCCTTCAAGTAAACTCAATCAAAAGCAGTCGCCTTATGACTCTCTTGTATCTGTTCACGATGATGTCGCGGAACTTTTGCCTTCAACATACTACGCACACCAGTCATCTATAGCGGATTTCGATCATGCTGCAGTCATTTACCCGGAGCAGTCAGACAGATCGCTGACCGTTATGATTCCGCGTGCTAAGTACCAACATCCGTCCGTACTGCCGCAAAAACAGCTAATTCATCATCATATGAATAAGAAAGGGAAGATAATGAGAAGTGACATCTGTAGTAGCGGTGCGGGTGACCAGGCGAATGCCATTTTGCCGTCACACACAGTTGCACAGGTTTCAACCATCGAAAGCATACAAATCGGCGCTCAGACAAGAAATTTAAATCTCATGAAAGATAATGTAGTTATTCTAAAGATATTTAAGTATTCTTGATATAAATTTTACTTTATGTTTGTTAGGATATGCAGAAATTATCGACTGTTCCAAAATATACACCGCAAGCTCCTGGAGCACTTGTATCGGCTGGATTTGAGGTTTCCGCAATTGTCGGTGATCTAGTTGCACCGCTTACCTGCTTAACAAATTCTGCAGTCGATGCTCAAAGTAATTCAGATGATAACTCCACTAATCAAGAGCAAATGTTTTTCGCCGCTGAAGCAACTTTTCCTATAGCGTCAACAGACATATCCAACTATTTGTGCGATGATAATAACGTAGTTCCGGATAGCAACAATAAAACGCATTTTGAGACATTCAAGTCTTCAAAGGAGTAAGTTTTTTTCCACAGGCATCGTATCAAGTATAAATACAACTTACAACTATGAATTTCATCTCAAATCTAGACAAATCAATTCAATGAGTGTGTGGCTTAGCAACATGCAAAATACTTCTGTGTAAGTATATACGTGTTAACTATAAGTACTATATAAAAGTGAATGAGCTTAAATTTTAGGCAGACATCAGATAGATCAGGAAAGGGATCCTGTGAAGTATATACGCACCATTATTTCACATACTTAGATTACAGTATGCGTAGCTTTAAAAAAAAATCATTTGTCATATTTTCTTAGCCTACTTATAATATAGTCTTTTATTTTTT
>JAWNNQ010001559.1:0-70961 GCA_035044765.1 Leucophenga montana
TGACAGTAGATCCTCATTTCTGAAGAAGGAGGAATGTATGAGCAAGTAATTTGTATGTTAAAACCATGGAAAGAAGTTTTAACACATATAAATTCAATGCCCTGATATATACAAATTCAGACAACAGAGACGATTTGAAACACGGCCGGCAGCACTGAAATAAATTTGGCGACGGCACAAAACGATACCAGTACAACGCTGCTGCCCAGATATAAAGGGCCACAGGTTTTTATATACCTCGTTTTTATATAACTTATATATATCAAAACCAAATATGTACATAGACGCCAATTGAAAACATGAAAAATTATCATCAAAATCCTATTATATATGTATATATGTATATATTAATCTCGTTGGTTTTTGTTAGTATTTTTTTGTAGTATTAATATTCGTATTAGTACGATAAATCGTGTTGTATGAACCAGTTTCTCACCTATAACTAATAATTATAATGACAGCAGAAACTATTAAATTTGTTCGTTAAAGATTTGAAATGTGCTACTTTAAATTTAAATTGTAGGTAATTTCTGGCAACACCGCCACCATGACTAAAGACCGATAAGAAAACATTCAACTAAAGGGCGGCCATCACTGGATTACACGAATGACCCAATGATGGGCGGGGCACGCCAGGATTGCACAAGCGGATCCCTCGTCAACTGGTCACAGTTGAATATAAATGTTTGTGAAATTTTTTTTGGTTTCTGCACGGAACTATCACTTATTTTTTTTATTTAAAAGTCAAGGTGAATAGGAGGACGCGTGTATTGTTTTATATGTTGTGGAGTTGTAATATTATACATTTTTGTTAGTAACATATGCAGTGTCGTTTGGCGGTCGAATCCCCGCTACACAGAGTGCGCTGAGTTACAAGCCGCAGCCAGACGAACACGAGTGGCCGATGCTAGGAAGACATCATATTTCTGTAAAACGATAGTACGATCCATAGTGACGATAGTTTCGACTATCGTTAAGATAACTATCGATATTTTCCCAGCTCTACTGTGATTGGCTTTTTGAGGTGGCACTCACCATCGTTATTAATATTCTGATTTGGACTGAGCATGAAAAAGAAACCAGAAAAAAAATTTTGAAGTAACATTTTGGGCTTGGTTAACATATAACACAAAATACTGATTTCAATAAAACTGTAGATAATCCGACAGCATCGTTAAAGTAATAAGACTAAAAACGAACGTGATTCTTTCGCGATAACACGGTAGAAGAATTTGATAAACGTCGGCCGTTAGTGTCAGTGCTCATAATTTCACTGCAATATAAATACAGCCGCAGACGTTAGTCGTTTGGTAGATGCATCTGCGGTAGAGGTAGGATGTAATCTACTAATGGACAAACACGGCAAAGTTTTGTAATGAGCTGCTCGTGGTGCAAGAGGACCTTTTTTCATTTTGGCAGTATGCAACCATATTGAATTGGAGCTCCAACTCAAGGATGCAGTTGGGATGTATACAACGCATCACAAAACGCAAGTTTTACAGTGATTATCTTGCTAACCTGTACGTACATTTCTATAAACGATTAGAGATAGGGCGGATTTTCCATACAACTTAGATAAAAATACTTATTGTATTGTATTCATTATTATTACGCAGCTTCTGCTGGCGTTTTTCACGAGCGAATTATTGAAACTAACTTAAAGTAATTCTTAATCTTCCAACTTAAGCTACAACTTGACGCCGCCATCGTCGTCGGTGTTGTCTACCGCTGCTTCAGCGCCTCGTACAGCGTATCCGTTCTCACGGCTTACCACTGCTGCTTCTAATGCTTATTTTGCAGTGGCCTTGGTTGGTGGCTCATGTTTGGTGCATCCGTTTATGGCAGATATAGAATCTTTAGCGTATGCTAAATTCGATGAGACCCTTCACGACATTTGTCGTTGCCGTCTTTCTCTTATGCCATACTATTGCTGCTATGGTTAGTATTAACAGACCTAGTGCGCTGGCTGTTATGAACAGAGACATGCTCCATCTCGACTATTTCTATACGGTTTCTTGTAAAGCCCTTACACGTTTTTTTTTTCTACTGTTGTCATGCAGAAATGGTAGACCCAAATCTCCCACTTCTTGAGTTAAGTTAAGTGGGACGATCAGAAGGATGCCTTGCTCACGTATTGATGTTATAATATTTGGTACCGTTAATGGTAACCTTCGCCTTGAACAGAATCAGGAACCTTCCGTTTATTTTTATCGGTATTTCGTGATGTTCCTGAATCCAAACGTACTGTTCATTTACCAGAATGAAACCATCGTCCACCTTCACGATTGGGTCTAGGTAAACGCACCTGAGTGCGCCCGCTACAGCTCCTCACGGCATAAACTTCTGTACGCTACTAGGTTGTAAATAATGTGCAGCATATTGCCGTGGTGCGATACGGGAAATACGCTTACTTTAGTATAAGCTAGCTAAGGACTAGGATACTTAAATAAACAATTTTTAAAATGTTGTTATATTGCAAAACCTTCACACTTGGTGCTCCTATTATGTCTGTTATGCTTATATTAACAGAGGGTTTGTCTTTTCTTATTGTTCCTATTTCTGTATCATCTAAAATGTCCAGGTTGTTGGGACATATTTTCGAGAGTGCTATCGAGATTACAAAAATTTCTAAATCTTCTATTACTGATCTATTTCTTGCAAGAAAAAATTCATAAAAGTGCCCCGTATCTATTTGGATATTTTTTTTTACTACTACTGAGTTATTTGCTTTTGAATTTCTGTATTTACGGCTATTTTATTTTCATTAGCCTGGACAAGTTTGCTTTGCTTGAACTGTATTTGGATGAAATCTTCATGATCCGGTGTCCCTGGAAGATACTTCACGACTGTTCCCAGTGTGTCAATGCTCTTTGTATGTCTGTGATGGACATTAACGGTCCGTAGTATTTGGCTGTAGTCCTCGTCCAGTATTATCCGCACATGTGACTGAGGAAATAGGGTTGAGTGTCTAATATAGCCAATGATTTCCT
Source organism: Leucophenga montana (assembly GCA_035044765.1). NCBI lineage: Eukaryota > Metazoa > Arthropoda > Insecta > Diptera > Drosophilidae > Leucophenga > Leucophenga montana. The sequence goes on from JAWNNQ010001559.1 coordinate 2,991, forward strand.
ATAGCATGATTTCTTATGCCGGTATGTAGTTCGCGTCCATAGGAGGAGCCATGTTAAAACTAAAATATTTCTGAAAAATTAGAAAAACAAAGTAATTTACTTCAAGGGTGGCGAGTCTTACTTTGTCCTTAACATATCTTTTTCGGCCCTCTTCCCCCTTATAAGCACGGTTGTACCTAGGTCTTCCTCCACCGTACTTTCTATGAAAAATTCTAGCGAGTTTATTGCCCAGGCGCCTGTTTATTTTTACCATAACCTTGTCCAACCGTGTCCTGATATTGCATTCGGAAGTCAGTTCAAACGGTCGTAATATGTCTATCGGACTTTTATTTGTGACCGAGTGATTGGTTCTATTATACTCGACTGTAGCCAAGAGTATAAAGTCTACCGTGTCTATTAGGTTTCGTTCCAACTTAAGACACCTCGTTATTTCTGCCAAGGTACTGAGGAATCTTTCCACTTGGCCATTTCAAACGTTGTGTAGAGATGAGGAGCTAATGCGCTGTTTTCCAAAAACATTTAATAGCTGTATTATAACTAATTTTATGTTTACAATGGTTATTGAGAATATTGGCTGAACTATTGCGAACTTAGAGAGTTTGTCGATGCAAGTCAAAAAATGTGTTGAATCGGTGGAGATGTCGAAGTGCAACTCCTTCACCGTATGCTGATATGGTATGCTTAACCGGGTGTCTCTCGTATTTTGCTATCGACGAGATCTTACAATTTTATACTAAATCTCTTGTAATCCTTTCCATCTTTGAAATAAAATATTCTTGAAGGATTTGCTTTGTGCGCCCTGTGTGTGCTATCACGATTTCCATTCGGTCACTTGCTCGTATTACATCAGTTACGAGATTTTTTTTGTACCATAATTTTGTTTTTGGAAACATATGTACTAACTTGTGATGGATATGTGCCACAGAGTATAGATATTATCACCTTAGTTATGATGTGTGTCTCATCTTTGATTCAAAAAAAAAATAAACGTCCTTTTCGAGGGTGTTTTACCCTCCAAGAGGATAATTTGATTTCTAAACACATCTAAAGGGTTTGTCTACCGTTTGGATAGTAAATGTTGTCGCGGTCCTCTGTGTCCAACGTGTGTGGTCTGGACAGCGCGTCTGCAACATGATTTTCTTTACCTGGTTTATTATGAGTTGTGGCATTAAATTCGTCGATAAATGCCTTTCAGTGCTTAATCTTCGCATTTTGATTTTTTCCGATACAGCGAACGTAAGCGGCTGGTGATCGGTATAGATATTTAAGTTTCTTACACCGTATAGATTATTTGTTGGGGACTTTATTGTCCATACAATGCCTAACCACACCCTTTCATTTGTTGCCAAATGTTTTTCCCTGTCTGGCAGAGTAATATATATCATCGTAATGGATCTCCCCGACTGAGATAATGCGGTTCCCAGAGAGTGAGATGACGCATGTCTTGCTAAAGTCTGGATAGGACAACATCACGTTCTCTGATATAAGTATTTCTGTCAATCGTTCAAACGACATTACTTGTTTGTCATTTATATCAATTGGTATTCTTTTTGACTTATAAGCATCTCTGACAAAGCACCTATAATACCCTAAAAATAACTAGGCCTAAAAATAATCTTATGTCATGCAATATGGTGGGTGGAGGAAAATTGTGCATTGTTTCTATTTTATCAGGGCATGTCTTTACCACGTGCGGAAGAAAACAAATCCTAAGTACTCGAGCTCCTCTTTGAAAAATTTGGACTTCTCCACCGAAACTGTCATATTGGCGGCATGCAGCCTTTACTCGTTAATTTTTAAGGCCGAGTGACATACTATAAAATTCGTACTTGCCATTATTCACAGTAAAACAGTTTCCTCACGATCCTTTTCTGCGAGATCTATCAAGTGAAAACCAGATTTTCAATCAAAAGTGTAATCAAGAGTGTATTCTGTCAGCCACCCAGATCAGGTCTATCTCGAAGGTCTAATGATTGCTAACAAGTTCATAATCTTATTATTGATGAAGTCCGTATCACCCATTGGGTATGGATAGGATTTCGAATGCACGGGAACTTCATCTGTTGTATGTATTGTAGCGAGCACATTGGTGTTGTAAGGTAATGCTTTCCGAGGATCAGCAAAAACGCCCTAGTTGCCTCCAAACATTTTGGTGAACTCCTCTCTAACTTCGTTTGGCACCGAGTCCGGTTGGATCTTCAAGTGATTCACGTTGTGGATATTTAAATAATTAAATTTGGCTTACATGTTCCGTAGTTAAGCATTAAAATTTATTTATTAACACGGTTTAGTAGGTCTAGGCCCACAATTCACACAAACATACTTAAATCTCGAAGTACAAAAAGGTTTGTTTTGATCCCGAGTAAACTTATTTTGGATTTTGTGTGCCCCATGTACTGTACTAGAAATGTGTACTCCAACTGCCTCACTCTCCTAAGCTCTTTTAATAATTTTTATTATTTATATTATTACACTAGATGGTACCCGGTGCGTTGCCGCCGTTCCCCTAGCCACTCCTTTCCCCGTTCCCACCTTCCTCTGCCGCAACAATCCCTTACCCCACTTTCCCCTGCCCCACCATCCCCATGCCCTTTACTCTAGCTCCAATTCTCCTACCAATCTTTTCCTGTCCCTTCCACCATTTCTACAGCCACCCCTTACGCTGCCACCATTCCTCTCCCCCTTCCCCTACCGCTCCTTACTTTACTACCCCTTTTCCCTGCCCCCTTCGATCCTATTTACATGTATACAACATTTCATCTGCTGCCCTTCCCCTTCTCTCTCCTTCTCCTGTCATTACTACCCATGCCCCACCTTCCCCTTGCCCCTTTACTCTACCTCCAATTCTCCTACCCCTCTTCTCCTGTCCCCTTCCAACCACTTCCTGCCAACCACCCCATTCCCCTTCCCCAACCTCTCCTTACTTTACCACCCCTTTTCCCTACCCCTTCGATCCCATTAACATGTATACAACATTTCATCCCACTATCTTAAATGGTAAGCACCAGCGTTGCTGCCATTCCCGCTGCCTCTCCTACCTTTACCCTTCCATTCCTATGATACCTTAATTAATTTAATTACCATCCTTCCCCTACATCCCATTCTAATTTCCCCTGCCCCTCTCCTCCCTTTCCCCTACCTCCCCCTCCTTTACCACATCTTCACAATGTCCCTCTCCCATGCCCCCTTCAATAAAATTAACATGTATAGGACATTTCATCCCTCTATCTTAAAAGGAACACGAGCGCGTTGCTGCCCTATCCCCTATCTCTCATTCCCCTGCCACTTCCTTCACCATGCCCCTTTCCCTACCACCTCTTCCCCTATCAAATCTTCCCCTCCCACTACGTCTCATACCACTTCTTCTCCTGCCCTTCTCCCTACCTCCTTTCCTTTGACTCCAGCTTCTTCCTGTCCCCTTTCCCATGCGGGATAAAGCTAAGTTGTTTAAAGCTTTGAGATGATTAAATTAAAAACATTACTAATTATGAAACAGCAAAATCTGAATATAAATTTTACGAATTAAAATAAGAAAAATTAATTTGAAAGAAAAATCATATGACAGTTGTATTCGGCTTATAACATTTTTTTTTTTTTTTGTGGTAACCCCACCTTATCACTTAGGGGTATAAAAAATAGCTTATTTCATACAAATCGGTCAAGCCGTTTCGGAGAAGTTTGGTTACAAAGACTGTGTGACACGAGAATTTTATATAGATTAAGATAATTTTAAATGCAAAAGATGTTATTTGGCTACACGAAGGAAGTACTTTATTTATTCATGTTCTTTTTAAAACTAAAAGCTAAAACTTTAAGACAGATGCAGCCAGTGAAGCATCATTCGATTCATTTAATTCGATTCATATAATTAGACTCTAATCATTCTGCTAAGGATTCTGCTTTGTTTATAATTTAATTCTTTTGAATGGCGCCCAAGCAGCATATTTATGTTTATTATGAAGTTGCTTCACACTACACATTCTTTGAGGTTCCGGAGACTATTAACTCTCCTTAATTAGGGGTTGGTGCGCTGGGTTTGGTTCCCGTCACCGCCAAAAAAAAACGTACCAGTGAAGATACAAAGGAAGCCTCGGATAAAATCCCCTAATGATGACGACCCCGCAAACTATTTAAGGACCATGATTTACGGATATGCACCTGCGATGTCCTGTCCCTCCACAGGGATGGTGCAGATATCCAGCTGGTTAATGTCCTCGACAAATTTAAGGCTCACATCACCGCAATATAGGAAATGCGATGGATAGGACAGGGCTGCTCAAAAAAGGCATCCTGTGACATATATTATAGTTGCCAGGCGAAGAAGCTCGAATTTGGATGCGGTTTCGTGGTTAATAGGAAACTACGAGGTATTGTCACCAGTTTCATACCTGTGGACGAGCGCCGGGCCGCGATACGTATAAAGGCTAAGTACTTCAACATTAGCCTGATTTGTGCGCACGCCCCGACGGAAGTCGCAGACGATGCGGCCTAAGATGAATTTTACGAGGATCTCGGACGTCTCTACGAGTGCTGCCCCAATCACGATGTAAAAATCGTGCATGGCGATTTCAAGGCCAAAATTGGGAAGGAAGGAATCTTTGGCCCAACAGACAAAAAATTTAGCCTTCACGATGCTACCTCCAGCAATGGGGAGAGGCTAAATGGTAATCAGCAGCACCAGATTTCCACACCGAGACATACACAAGGCTACTTGGCGCAGTCCCGATCAAAAGACACGCAACCAAATTGATCATGTTGTGATCGACGGAAGGCACGCATCGGGCGTGTTGGACGTGCGAACGGTTCGAGGTTCCAACATCGACTGGGACCACTACCTTGTGGCAGCCAAGGTACGCACCAGGCTCAGCATGGTGCATTTCTATGCAGAGAAATACGCCGCTTACAAACGATCTCTGCTGTCGGGAGCAACGCGAGCTGTTAGAGAGCGACATCGTAAGAAACGGAGAGAGGAAAAACGCCTTTTCAGAAGCAAAAAAAAAGGAACAAAGCGTGAGCTTGAGGATGTTGAGGTGTTATGTCAAAGAAATGAATCTCGAAAGTTTTATCAAAAGGTCAATCGTCTGAATGAAGGTTTCAAGCCGGGAGTTTTTTCTGCAAGGACAATAATTTAAGTCTGGTTACAGATGCACAGGAATCACTGAGACTATGGAGAAGTCACTTCTCTAATCTACTTGGGGCGATGAAGAGAATAATACCGCCGATAGAGAAGCGTACATAGAACCACCAGTTGATGATGGCTCTCTTGTAGAGCCACCGGATTATAACGAGGTCGACTCCGTAATTAAAAAGCTGAAGAATAACAAAGCAGCAGGCTCCGATGAATTGCCAGCTGAGTTATTCAAGACCGGTAGCGAAAAGTTGGTAAGGCGTATGCACCAACTCTTATGGAAAATATGGTCTGATGAATGCATGCCCAACGATTGGAATCTCAGTGTTCTTTGTCCTATCTTTAAGAAAGGAGACTAAGAAAGGGGAATAAGTCTCCTTTCAATAGGATACAAAATTCTGTCCCGCGTACTGTGTAATCGGCTGGAGCCATACAAGAATGCACTGATAGGGCAGTATCAGTGTGGCTTCAGACCAAAGAGGTAGACAAGTGACCAAATTTTCACTTACACCAAATCCTGAAAAAGACTCACGAGTACAATAAAGACACACACCACCTATTTGTCTATAATAAGACCGCTTTCGAAACGCCGATAAGAACGAAGTTCTTCAACGCCCTATCTGAACTTGGTAACCCAGCAAAGACACACCAAAAGCGTCGTCACACACCCTTTGATACCAAGAGAGTTTTCAGGCAGGGTGATGCTTTTTAAATCTCCTGGTGGAGTACATCCTACGCCAATGCCCATACGTAGAACGATCGGGCACGATCTTCCATAAGGAAGTGATGCTACTCGCATATGTTGATGACATAGACATCATAGGCATCATCGAACGGCGAGTAAGCAGTGCGTTCTCGGAGATTGAGAAACAGTCACGTCTCATGGGACTGGCGGTGAACGCAGACTCGCACTCCAACAGCCAGTCTTGGACGGTCTGTGAGTACGGAGAATTTCAACTTCAATGTTGTAGAAAACTTCGTCTATCTGGGAACAGAAACAACAATGTTAGCCGAGAGATCAGACGAAGAATCACGCTTGCTAATCGCTGCTACTTTGGGCTCAGCAAGCAAATTAGAAGTAGAGCCATCTCTCGAAGTACGAAGATAAAAATCTATAAGACCCTGATAATCCCGGTCCTGCTGTATGGCACAGAAGCACGGACACTGACATCAACGGATACAGCGTCTTTAGGAGTGTTCGAGAGAAAGATTCTTCGTAGATATTTTAGTCCCCTTAGATTTGACGTCGAGTTTAGGATCCGTATGAACCATGAGTTGTATGGGCTGTATAATGAGGTTGACATAGTCCAGCGCATTAAATTCCAGCGGCTGCACTGGGCTGGTCACCTCATCCGGATAAACACCGAAGCCCCAGCTCTAAAGGTTTACGACGGAAACCTGAACTTGATTGGTGGACGGCGTCAGAGAGGACGTCCGAGCTTAGGATGGCAAGATCAGGTCTATGATGACCTGAAGAAGCTCCGGATTGCCAGCGAATGGCGCTGGCGCGCACTAAACTACACCGAACGGTGCGCTTTCTTACGTACGGCCTTGACCGATAGGCTGTTGTAGAGCCACCTAAGTAAGTAAGTAGGTTTAGTCTGAACCGCTTCGAAATGATTTTTCTTTTGCTGCTTCGGAGTATAGTACCTTCTCTTGCCTTATTCAGCTTGCCGCTTCATGCCCTACTGGTCTGAATAATTATATTGTTCTAATGTAACACTTCTGATCTCTTCGATATGCGGCCCAAAGGTTTGACACAATTGGAAATTGAAAATATTTGCTAATTTGATTGGGATGATTCCGGTGATGAAAATAATGTAGAAAATGAAGAGAATTCCGAAACACATGATACTTTAGAAAATTTTATTGAGGAAACAATGCAGGAATGTTCTTTCCAAGGGTAAAACTATTGAAGATGCATTGTTGAAGAGGAGTGATTCTGCAAACAATAATTTGGAATACAATAATGAAACGGTGTAACAAATTTTTGAAAAGGTTAATAAGGACACTTTCAGATGGAGAAAAAAAAAATGGGAAAGATCCATCAATGGTTCAGAAGGAAATGAAACAATATCTTACTTTTCTATGTACTTCGACGATGAAATTTTGCATAAAATCCGTATTGAAACTAATTTCCACGCTTTACAAAGTAATGGAGCGATGTCATAGAAATCAAACGTTTCATTGGAGTTTTGCTTTAATTGGGTGTAGTCAAAATACCTGCATTGCGAATGGCATGGGCATCAAAATGTAGACTATCTGCAGTCGCGGATTAAATGAGTTGAAGTAGATTTGAGAAAATAAAAACAAATTTTCATTTAAATGGCAACTCTAAACAACCCAAGAGAGGTGCTGATAATTATGACAAGTTATATAAAATCCGCCCGTTACTTTCGAAAATTAAAAATGTATGCAATGATCTGGAGCAAGAGGAGTATCAAAGCGTTGACGAGCAAATGATTTCGTTCAAGAGTATGTTCTTAAAACAATATATTTATATTTTTCTTACTAAATAAAAACCTTTATCCTGCAGGTCAACATAGCTTGAAGCAATATCTTCCAAATAAGCCACATAAGTGGGGCTTCAAAAGGTTTTCAAGAACTGGCGTATCTGGTATGGTATTTATGATTTCTGCCTTTATATTGGTGAAGGAACTTGTGATTCCCTTGGTCTCGGACTATCTTCGGATATTGTCCTTCATTTGGCTTCATAGGTTCCCGAAAATCAGAATTTTTAATTATTTTTTTGATAACTGGTTCACGTCCGTTAGCCTAATGATTGCCTTAAAAGAAAAAGGTATTCTCGCAGTCGGAACGATACGCTCCAACCGCCTTAAAAATTGTGTTCTAAAAACTGAAAAGGTGCTTGCCAAAGAAGGTCGAGGCTGGTATGACAATAAAAGTGTCCAATTCATATCAAAATATATTGGGGACCAACCTGTTACTGAATGCACTCGCTGTGCCGAAAGGAGAGAAAAATGATACAAGTTTAACGTCCCGCTATCGTAGAATGCTACAATATCAAGGTACACATGGGCGGTGTAGATCTGTCGGACATGTTATTAGAACTATACAAAATCAATCACCGCTCGAATAAGTGGTATATGCGCATTGTCTTTTGGTGTATGAATATGGCCGTTGTGAATAGTTGGCTATTATACCGTAGAGACTTGACTTGCACCAAAGATAAGAATAATAAATTTTCAATTAGACATTGCCAATGAACTGCTTCAACGTAGCAATGAAATTTCATCACGAAAGAGTAGTCGTCCAAGACAGCTCTTGTTTAATTTTGACTCGCGTGATTCGACTCCAGCTCCAGCTCCAGCGTCCCCAGCTCTATCTGACTCATCAACTCCAAAATATAAAATAATATATATTCCGGAACCTTCTAAAGCCATTAGATATGACAAAACCGATCATTGGATTCAGTGGGGCTCAAAAGGCAGATGCAGACTGTGCAAAACTGGATTTACTCGGTCAAATCCTCAAAAGAATTGCTTTGTATCGTATCATACATAAGCTTTATTGAAATCTATAATATATGTATGTAACTTTATATGCTAGACAGCAAAAAAGTGCTGACAACCTATGAAAATGTGTTTTATGTTTTAAAGTTTATAATCAATTAAAAAGTGAAATGAAAAAAATGAATTTTTAGTTCAGGAATTGCGTATACCTTTTTTCTGAAATATATACCATTCAGGCCCAATGTTGTCTAGAGGCAACATTTCAGTAAGGACAAACCAGGATACGTAGGACCTTGAAATTGATTTTGGTTAATATTTGTTATCATATTAACCATAATATAACCTCAAATATTGTTTAAGTCCCCCCACTTTAATTCGGGTTAATATAGGTATATCTGCATAGCACCGAAATGACATATTCCTGATCAGGATGGGAAAACAAATCGATCTACAGCAGCATCATCATCATCTACGGTCAACAGCAGCATCATGCGTGAGTTTGTACAATAGTTATGTACAAAACTAAATTGAATCCATTTAGATTGAACTAAGCTATACTTAACGCCCAAAAATCAAAAAAATAACAAAAAACAACCTTATTTTGTATATAGGCAACAGAAAACGAACGGAGAGAAATTATTCTTACCCGAATTCTGATCAGGCGCTTCGAACTTAAATATGCACTTGTCCGTCTGTCTGCACAGAAAATTTTAAATTAAACGTAAGACAGTTTGGACAATTTATGAATATATGTATGCGCTGGATTTTCACAGCGAAGTTAAACAGCTTATTAGCTCTGTATTATTTGAAAGAAAAGTAATTGTAGTTGTTGATTGTAACAATATATTTTAATTATAGAAAATAAATATATTTTAGTTTGTGCAGATTGGTCGTCGAGTGAATAAAAATTTCTTTAATACTTGACTTGCTCGGTGAGGTACGCCAAAGGAAAGAACAATGCTGAAATCGTTAGATGGTAGCAAGGTTCAAGTTCATGCAAATAGCGGAAAAATCACTTCCCTCTTTTCGGATAGATGCGAAAAGAATATCATACAAATTGGGAGGCAAGTAAAAAAAAAAAAAAAAAAGGAAGTTGAGTGAAAGACCACACTACAGCTCTTATATTAACTTCGTCAATATGTACACCACCCTCAAGCTCATCACGCGGGCCATATAAATATAATGCAAAAAGCATAGGCAGGCATGCCTGCTTTGCATCTGAACTTTTTTCAAAAGGACTTGACAAACAATAACCACTCCAAACAACTGCACTTGTGTGTTTTCGTATATATTTTCTAAAAAGTTAAACACAGTTTTTGTTGATAGCCAGCCCCATACTTAGTATTTTAGAAAACGAAAGTTTGCGCGGCACCATATCAAAGGCTGCTTTAAAATCAGCAAAGAACGCATACGTTTTTTTTTTCTGCGAATGTTAATTGCACAATTGAAGCCAGATTAAATATATTATCAACTTAAGAGTAGCTACTTCTAAAGCCAGCTTGATATTCGTTCAGAATACTATGTTGTTCAACTCATGCGGCCAGACGTTCATTTAATATTCCCGTCATAATAGTCTTAACAAAACATAAGCGACCATTTATTTCGTTACATTGAATCTCTAGTAGTAAATTTTCCTTGCCCTAGCAGAAGTCTATACATGTGGCTGATTCCTTATGGTGTAACGATTACGAAAAGTCACAAAAAGTCCATTCCATCCATAAAAATACGCCAACAAACCCTTGTATTTGAACGTGAGCCAAAGTGTGCGAAGTAACAGAGACCGTAAGCGTGTCGTACGGAACGGAAAATTGCAGGATCTGCACTACAATTTCTGCACGCAGCAATTTTTCTAAAAAATACATTATCGAAAGAAATATTCATTTAATGGTGTTGGAGCCCATAATTGTCAAGGCCAATTCGTTATCATCTAACTCTCGGATGCACCTTATGCGGAAGTTGCACCATATATTAAAAATGTTTCGTCGTCCTGAATGATGCTATTTCGTCTGAGCTCACCAAAAAGCATTGCTCTTATTAATAGTGAAATGCCTTTTCAACTAATGCTTACGGTGTCACATGGTTGCATTGAGGAGATACATACATACATAGTATTTCTTCTTATTGCTACTATTTTTCGCATGTTCGTAAAGCTATAAACAAGGAAAAACGAAAAGATTTATCGTCATCAATATGTTTTCAATATTTCCGATAGAGCTCAGCTGCATCTAGACTCGCTGTTGTTATTGTTGTTGGGTGCTGCAACATTTGTATTGCTGCCGCATTTTACTTATCGCCATGATAACCACAGACAAAAGTCGCTGTCGTCCTTTTAGACTTCCATGCTGCCTTCTAGCCATGCTTCTTGTAACCCATTTGAAACACGACCAATTGACAACCAATGTCCTTGTTGGCGTGCTGCATCCTTTGCAGACGACATGTGTGTGTGTGTGTATTTCTGTTTGTGTGTTTGCGGTAACGTGTACTTCTCGTTAGTTCGGCTTCTGAACAAGGCCAACAGATACGGCGGCTGAGCGCCGTTGCCGTTGCCATCGCCATCGGATTTACCGCTCGATGCACATGAATGCATTTTTCCACAAAATTTAACTTCATAGAAGGCGGAAAAGAGACAAACAAAAATGTTTGATTTTAAAAGAGGATGAATAGAGCGAAAGAGACAGAGAATGGTACTATAGCAAAATTGACGCGCCTGAACTTACAGATCCTGCGGCGGCAACAACCTGCAATGGCAATAATGCGACAAACATGCAGAGGGATGTCCTAAAAAAATCCGACCTGATACATTAATAGCAGTTAGAGTATCCAGAAATATTACTAGGAAACAGACGTCGCACAGTGGTTCAGGAGCAAATTGCCCTGGACATAATTCGGGTATTTCGAAGTTGAGCTCACTCGACTTCAGCGTTCTTTCTAGTTTAACAATTGCTATTGTCTCCAATGTCCATTTTGTATCTCTTATTGAACTTTGTGAGGCTGCCAAAAGTTTTTCAAAATTCTTTAGAATATGCATTGCATCATTTTAAACCCTTTTTTATCTATACACTATATACTATATACTATAATTACTATTAATATTATAAAGAGGTCAAGTTTGTGTGAGGTTGCAGGGAGTAATATCTGGATCTACTGAAACGATTTTGATATTTATTTTACCAATAGAAAGCCACGTTATTTGTGAGTATCATAGGCTATATATTAACCCGAAAAATGAAAATACTTTACTTTATATAGTACTAGCTGACACCCGGCGCGTTTCTGCCGTTCCACCTGCCTCTCCTTCCCACTGCCACTACTTCCCCAGCCAATCCTACCCCCTGTCCCACCTTCCCCATGCCCCCTTCCCCAACCACTCATTCCCCAACTCCTTCCCACCTGCAACTCCTTCCAATTTGGCTATATTACCGGGTTTAAAATGATTGAATAAATTATGTTTATTTTAATTGTTCAAAACTTCTGTAAAAACTGTATACTATATTAGATGTAATATTATTATTTGGCACCAAAATATATTGTCGGTCACGAAGTTCCAATCCGAGATAAGCCAACATATAACTGCCCATGGGAAAGACACTGCTTTCTCAGGTCAATGCCCACCAGATAGAATGATTGACCCAGGGACTTATTAATAGTGCGGGCAAAAGAGATCTTGACGGGATACTGCAGCCTTTTAAATGGTATGGGTAAATCCGTCGGAATCATGGGTATGCGCGGAACATAAGCCAGTTGTCCCACTGCTGGCCCTGTGAGAATGGCCGCCACGATTATATTCTCCCGCAACTCTTTTATAAGCAGCCTTTCGGTGCTAGTCTCCCTAGCACGTCTTGCTGAGGTAACTGCTCTTTGGCTGTCAAGCCGCTGCGAATGTTCGTTGCTAGACTCCCTCTCACGTAATTCTGACATATTCTGTCTATGGTTTGCCAGTCGCTGAGACCTTTCGGTTCTAGACTCTCTAGCACGCGCTTGCGATCTGTATACTCTTTCACTCGCAAGGCGCTCTGCATGCTCAGAGGAAGTCTCTCCCATTCAGCGTACTAGAGCCTCTCTTTTCTGGTATGTATGTGTAGATAGTTACTTTTTAAGGAAACAATAAAATAGAAAGAAGTTCTGAAAAGAACTCGGAAATTTCAATTTCGTCAACGTCCACTGAATGAAACACGTCGGCTTTCGTTTGTAAACTGACACACTTCCTTAAGTGTCGTTCCTTTTATTTATTTTTACCATCACATTGATATAACTTCAAACATTTGCTAAATGATATATTGCAACAGCGAGCGATTCTTCGATCATAAAAATAGTTTATCTGGCATCAGTCGGACTAGTTCAATTCTAGGGTTTTTTTCCTTAGGTAGCAACTACAAGTGCATGTTTGGGAATTTTGCCTGACTATTCAGAATAATCCTATTATTTGGAACAATCAAACAGAAGTTCTAATTAGAAATTTTGATGGAAATAGTTATGTAGGAAGTACTTTTTAAGTATAAGAACGTTTTATAGAAAAAAAAAAAAATAAATAAAACCGAAAGTAGTTCGGAAAATAAATAAAATAAATAAATAAATGAAGCAAAATAAATAAATAAATAGAACTTTTTATGGAAACAATAAGACAGAAAGTAGTTCTAAAAAGAACTTTTTAAGGAAACAATAAAATAGAAAAAAGTTCTGAAAAGAACTTATTATGGAAACTATAAAGAAAAAAAAGATAGTTCTGATAAGAACTTTTTATTAAAACAATGTCGAAAGTGTGCGTATTACGTTTCGAAAAATTCAATTTCGTCAACGTCCACTGCGTAAGGTACCGACCGATGCGACGCCATCGCACGCCGTCGCGTTGGCCGCGCGCGAACATTAATAAAATTGTCTCACGTATTTGATATTTTAAATTATCTCTTACTTTCGTTCTTTCTCTTTAATCACGCACACATGACCATATGAGACAAACACATGAACGCTATACAATCTGTTGCTTTCAGCTATACATCATGTTTTAATTATCGCCATCTCGCTCATACTAATTTCTGCCTACTTTATACGTATACTTTCTTTCTTTCTCTCTTATCACGCACACATTACCATATGAGACAAATACATGAACGCTCTACAATATATGGCTTCCAGCTTTACATCATCGATCCTTCAATTAATATGTGTATATCGTTATATAGTATAGCCTATGTTATTCACAAATAACGTGGCTTTCTATTGGTGAAAGAATTTTAAAAATCGGTTCAGTAGATCCAGAGATTACCTCCTACAACGCCACAAACCTACAAACCTAGAAACTCACAAACTTTACCTCTTTATAATATTAGCATAGATATATATATATATTTCTAATATATAACATTCTCGTGTCACAGTGTTTGTAACCAAACTCCTCCGAAATGGCTTGACCGATTTTTATGAAATTTTTTGTGTATGTTTGATAAGTCTGAGGATAGGTCGTAAATTATTTTCCTCTAACCCTCCCCCCTCCCCCTCCCCCATTTTTTAATTGCGATTTTAGAATTTTTGTATGAACAATTTTATGGGACGCGGTGGTAGGGGAATGGGCAGGAGGGGCACTGGAAGGAGAGGTAGGGGAAAAGGCAGCAACGCGCTGGGTACTATTTAAGATAGTGGGATAAAATGTTGTATACATGTGAATAGGATGGACGGGGGAGGGAAAAGGGGTGGTAAAGTAAGGAGAGGTAGGGGAAGGGGGCACCGTTAGGGTGGTTGGAGAAAGGGTGGAATTGGCAGGTGAAGAGGGGTAATAGAATTGGAGGTAGAGTAAAGGGACATTAGGAAGGTTGGGCAGGGGGAAGGTGGCGTAGGGGAAACGAGTGGCAAGGGGAAGGGTAGCAACGCGCCGGGCACCAGCTTGTTTGTAATAAACAGCAGTGAACAACACGAAATTATCATATACAGTCGTGCTCCTATTATCGTTTCAAATCGCAAATCTTCATGACCTGATATTCCTAGATCGCAATTCGATTTTTAGCCCAGTCATCTTAGCCAAAAATAGGGGTCAACTTCGGAATGAGAGATAATAAGCTGTAATTTGTATAAACCTTTGTTTTGGCGTTCTATATGTTGTCTCAAAAGTCTTATATAATATCGCGTTCGCGTCTTAAGATATTCAAGGTCAAAGGTCGCGAAAATCGCAAATATCTCACTTCCTATACCTTAACTGTGATTTGCACCTATTATAAAAGTTGTAGAGTATAAAATTCTCTACAACTTTTGTCTCAACTTTTTTTTTCATACGAATAACCGTTTTTGGGATAGAGCGTAAAGAGTGCGCAGCGCACAGTCATATATGGCCTAATGCAAGGTCAAGCCTGAGTTACGGTTAATCGTATGTTGTATAAAGTTAATTTTTTAATAAAAACAATGGCTCTATTATTTATGTACTAATTATTAATTATTTATATTTAATTAAAATAAGTAACTTATATTCTCTACGACCTTTTTTCTATTTACAGCCGGAACAGATGTTCTATTGTATTCAAGATCACTTTCTCTTTTAAGGGACCATTTTGTGTTAGCCAAGTTTGTTCGTTAGTTTTAAATTGTATCTTCGCAACGACGGACGTACAATTTTAAGAGCTATGACGGATTTGTGTTTTATATGTGATAATTTAATAATTTGAGTAGTATTTTCAAGCGACAATTTTGCCTGTTTACGTACCCACCGAGTGAGAAACGAAAATGTGTTCGTATAATGACCACGCTAGTATTACAACTTTTGTACTAAATATGTTTTAACAATTTTAACATGTTGTTCGGTGGTTACACGATCCTTTATCGTAAATATCCAGAATGACAGATTACTGATGACAACCCTACGATTTCGAAACTACGAAATGCAGCTTTTCAAACTATTTCAAATATTGTGTCAGTTTTTTTTTCCATTAAGTAAGCCTTGAATGTGATTTGTTGACAGTTTTCTGATTCTATTCATTCTATTCATTCATTCGTTACACATAAGCGTTAGAAAAAGTCGTATATTTATTTAAAACAAAAAAAAAAAATCAAACAAATAATTTAAGATATTATTATTTGTTTAATTGATTGCAATTCGTAAAAATGACATCAAAAGTCTCACCAGGTGCCAAGGATGTCATTGTGGTGAGAAATCGAACGTTCGAGCCCGATCTTAGTGCAGAGGGAGTCTACCTATGCCGGATGCCGCAACCACCGCCGGCTCCGCCCGGCGCAAAATGGGATGCAAAGCTAAAGTCACATGACCGTCTATACTACCATCAAACAATGTCCTCGGTGCGCTACAGCAAACGATTCCGCCAGTATCCGAACATACCACGCGATTCTCTGGATTTGCAGCTACGTTCGCGTTACGATCACAGCCGCGAAGCATTTCCGCAAAAAGTGGATTCTGTGATGCAACGCGAAACGTACAATGCCACGACTAGTTGGTCACAGGAATCGAAGGGTAAGAAGAAGGGGCCGATGTCAACGGAACACACAAGTTTGTTGCGGAACACAATATCTGTACCAGCTAAGAAAGAAAAAGTGCTAGGACATCCCTTAAGGTTTGGTGGAACGACCGACAAAATTGATCCAAACAGTGTGAATCTCATCTGTAGCGGAGTGCACAATCAAATGGTCAACAAAGGATACTCGCGGCAAATGTTGGACGGTAACTTCTTCCGCTACTAAAGTTAAATTATGCGTGTTTTGATTATATTCAATGTATGTGGTCAAAGAAAATGTTATTGTTATTATTATAAGTGACACTGCACACCAACACAAAAATTTTGTTAAATATTTTCGAAACAACTGATGCAAGCGTATGCAGAAAACAGTGGTGAGTTCTACGGGTTGGAACCAAAAAAGAAAAATGTTTTTAGCTAAATTTTCCTTTCGTGTTTTCAAAAATACCTGAATAGAACCTTAAATTAATATTCATGGCGAAAACAAATCGCATACAGCCCTATAGAAACCGAGTATTCACATGGATGTCACATTATTATTTTTATTGAGTTGGTAACGTGTACTTCGAACACCATTTGGGGCTATTTTGCTGCCCGTGAAATCGACGGGTTTAAGCTCTTCTTAAATTTGAACTCCCCATTAGGTATGGGTCTCCACATTTGACATTAAGGAGGCACTATTAACTCACCAAGGTGAGCGAGACGTAGTCTGTATAAGCCTGAACATTAAATAGATAAGTTAAGCCTTCTAAGAAAAATAATATGTTTAAATGTATAGAATGAGAGTATTGTCACTATTTTTCGTATCACTACCAAATGGAAGGGCCGATTTGCGTGCTCTAGTCTTTGACTACGTTTGTATACACGTGCTATTTGCAAATACAAATTTAGTTAATGGCTCCTTGCCAACCAAATACCAGGCTTTCTGCATGCCACGTTTATGTTGTTTTAGGCGCTCTTTATTAACTATATTATTTTTAAGATTTAGGTTTAAAGAGTTGTGAAAAAGGATATTCGTTTTATCGTAGCCGGCGGACTACTTCCAAAATAGGTAACCGATCTTTGAATGGAGTTGCCAGACTGTAAGCTCATGTGCAACGAGGTGTGCCACCACATTACTCCGCCTTTAGTTTGGACAAGAACTTAAGTTGTCGGCCGGACCTAGTTATATAAGGAACCGGTGTTGGCGATGTAGTTACCTTATGTTGTCCCAATGTTGTCGTTCATTATGTAGGCAGCCTTTAATCGATCGATGCTGATGTTATCTTTTTTACTATTCATGTCCAATTCGTAGAATTTGTCGAAGAGCTTTAGGATAGAATACCGCTACTGTTCAATGAAAGACACCTGCTGAGCGTGATTCTCTACGTAGGTTGAAGTCATAACCTCTCGAAGTCTAGTAATTACCTCTGCCTCGCTTGACCAATTATCGTTGATTTTTTGCAGTTCGGTTTGTTCGAGACAGCATTCCTGCGGAAGCTGATTTAATATATTTTTTGTAAGATACTCTTACATCAAATAGCATAATCTCGATGGATATTCGATGGATTAGATATACACAAAAATATGAAATTTCTCCTTCTGGAGACTTTACGCAGTCTATACCAGTACGTATTGCGTCGCCTTGATTGATCGATTTTTGATATCGTCCAAGTCGAAATCTTCAGTTGCTGGGCCAAAAAAAAAAAGCGGTTATCATATAACCATAGTTATAAGCATTGGTGGTAACCGTCCTTCCAGCGTCATTTTCGAATGAATACGTCCCGAGGAAGCTCAAAAGCTAAGGACCTTTCTTAAAATTGTATAGTGTTAAATAATCCATTATCGTAAATGACAAATAAGAAAAATTAAATAAAATTTCGAATGAATATGTCCCGAGGAAGCTCAAAAGCTAAGGACCTTTCTTAAAATTGTATAGTGTTAAATAATCCATTATCGTAAATGACAAATAAGAAAAATTAAAAATTACGCTTGGAATACAGATATGTTTGAAAGACAACGGGTAGCCCTACGGTTTTAAAACCACAAAATGGATAACCCTTTATGTGTCCTAGTACTCTTTTCGTGATGCTACGTGGTTATTGTTGTTGCCTATACAAATCACAAAAAAGTTTCGTGTAGATTGGTGTGCATAAGCAACGAGAACGCGATTCAAACGATTTCGTGTGCTTTTGACCCATATAATTTCAGTGTTTTTGAAGATTTTTCTAATAAATTTTCGAAATATTTCTTGAGTTCAATTATTTTTTGTAACTTAAACTTTTTTGAATGGTAGTGTGGAGTTTTAAAAGGGATCACCTACATATTACGTAACTGCTTTTTACATTTCCTTGTATTTTCGCGCTTTGTTTATAAAAATTTCAGTATTTTCACTATTTTACTGTGTATTACATAAAGGTAGATGATTTCTGAAGAATGTATGAAGAATTAAGTAAAATGTACTGAAGTTACTAGATTTTTATTGGCAATTTATGCACACCAAGCTGCTGTGTTGACAGCATACTGTTTAATTTTTGTTACTGTTTTTTGTGTGCTGGCAAAAGGAGTAACGCTGTCGTTTTTTGGCAGATTCAATGCTGGGAGAAGAATTTGTAAGCAAGGTTACTACTGCAGGTTTTGACTAGGTTTTTTGCCGATGTGCCATATGGAAGTCTCTCTCCGAATAATGTGGGTTTTGATTATTTGTATTCCAAGCTCCTCAAGAAAAAGTCTGCGCTTGAATAGTTTATTAGAATTCTAGGAGGGGTTGATTTCTGTCCATATAACGTAAGCTTTGCATGCCGAAATATCTACAATATTTGAAAATAATGCAATCGGCCAACGTTTGGTCTGACGTTTGCATGTATAGTTAGCAACTAGTTGATCAAGTGCACCCACTCCAGCCTTGGTTTTATTGTAATGAAGTATTATCTCGGGTTTTTTTTTTGAATATTCATCACTTACAATAGGAGAATGATGGAGGGAGCTCAAGGCAACCACGAATTTGTATTTCTTTGGTACGTACGACACAATGGTTACATTATTTGTGAACTGGAATTCGCTATGAAAAACGTTCTTTTTCTTCATGTCAATGATGTTTTGTGGCAAAAACGATTTATTCTTTCTGACTGTGACTACTAAAGTTATATTTCGCCGAAGTAGTTGCAAGGCCAGATTGTAGATATATTCTTGATCGGTATATTGCGGTTGAAATATGCAGTCAAACTTAGCACATTTGTACCAAATCGCTTGGTGGGTCAAAATGACCCACAAACCACATAAATGTTGTAAAAACACAAACGTGGCTCTTCAATAAAATGAAAAAACTTTTTTTTTAACTTTTGCATTAAATCGTTAAACTTTATGCACTTAACAAGTGCAAGAAGAATCAGGTCGCTTGGATTAGATTATACCATAAATTTTTGTGAATTAAAATCAAAAGTGGGTCAATTTGACCCAAACATAGCAGATGGGTTAAAGCTTTCTCGACATACTTTAGGTGTAACTAACTTGCTCGGATAATTATGTCAAGAATGTCCTTCTCATTATTAGTGTTCAAGGCTTGGTTTATTTCGTCAACACGCCTGGAAAACCCGCGCGTTTTTAGTTTCTCAAATTTTATATATTAATAAAAATGACGTACTGCATACAAACAAAAATTTTTTGTGGCGGGTCGTATCATATAGAACCGCCGACATTTTTGTTTCATTCACACACTTATGAAAACTAATTGAGCAGTCGTACACACATTTTGGTTGTTCTATTCTTAGATGCGCATTTTCAGTTGCATCATTCACGCCCGCCCTGGCCATTAAGTTTACGACTAAAGAAGTTTAGACTATGTGGATGTGGCTCACATATTTTATTTTTTTTTGTTTTTGTAAATTTAATATGGACCTATCCAAATATGCTTAGTTTGTCCAACTTTGTGGAAAATGAGTCGTTTTTATATTATTACTTCGATGAAAAGTGGATCCGCTACGACAAATGTCACGGGTGAATGGGTTAAGCGCGCCAACCACAATCAACGGCGAATGAGCGCCGCCGCTGTAGAAAAATACCATCCAATCAATGGATATAATATGCACCTTTGCATTCCAAATTTTAATTCAAAATTTCAATTTTGTTTGTTTTTATTTTGCTTTGGTTTTTGATCGATCGAGTTGGCAGTTATATTTGAAATAAACTTTTAATAAATTTATTGGCTCACCGAGCTCGGCGATACGGTTATAGGCTTAATAAAACTAGGATATCGCGAGAAAAATATGAGCTATAAACATATAGCCAAGTCATGAGAACGGCCCTTAAATTAGTTGTGAATTATATACATCCATGCGCTTGTAATTCACAACTACTTTTAACTACAAATATAAATTTGATCTGACTGGCTCACATAAAAAAAGTCATAAATTCAAAGCGTGGTACATGTGTGTACATAAAGCGTGGCCCATCCATGAAAAACATTTTTTAACATATTTTTCGTATTTAGTCGACCAAAATGAATGGTCATGTAAATTTTATTCGGCGACTTATGAAAATTATATACGCATTTTTGTTGACTCTCAAAGCCATTTCTTTAGAGAAAGAACAATTACAAAAACTTTTGTTTACGAAGTATGTTAGGCTACGGAGACAATTTTTATATAAAAGCTTTAACAATTTTCTATTGTATTTATATTTCCTATTCGTAAAGCATATCTCAATTTCAAGCACACTCACGCACATAGTTGTGATTTGAAATGCTAAACTATCAAAACTTGTAAGTATTTTAAACGCTTTCAGAATGCCTACGTTTACATACATACATCTGTACGTCTATATTTACGGATATTCGTACGTATTTATATATTCGCACCATGTACTTGAGACAGCAACTTAATATATCACTGCCTCGAGATGAAATCCAATTCCGAGCTTGTTGTCGCAATCACTCAAAGCGGCGTAGATAAGCGTTTTGATGCCTACGAAAAAATTTACTTTACTCCAATGACAATCTTCAAGTGCAAGAGCAACATATCGAAACAGTCCCAACAACAATATAACACAGTAAGTCCGATGGTGAATGTATTATATGCAGGAACATTACAGCCGGCGGTTATGGTATGCGATGTGATGCTGTGACATCAAGTATCCACTAGACTTTGTTGTTGTTGTTTTTGTTGTCAACATTTATCAACTGCTCTATGAATTTTGGCTCTGTAAATGGCCGAGACACAGAGTAAACCATTGCGTTGCCGATATTTCATAAATTATGCCCATTTGTAAAGTTGCTCATGCCTGATGAACTCGAGACGACCCCAAGCAACAAAAACTAGCGCTGATGAGATGAATGTGAATTTGGAATTGAAGTTCATATGACTCCGACTGCTCAGGTGTCACCGGTGCCACAAATTTGACGGTAAAACTTCACAAGCTCACAAAATGAAAGCAATTCAAAGGAGACACAAGAATATTGTTTATTTCTATGGAACCGCAACTTTAATACTCTTCACACAGTATTCCAATCCTAACGAACACATTTTGTATTCCATTTATTGTATATATCAGGGGTGTAAAGATTTTTAAACGAATATCAATTTCAATCAAAATATTTCATACAAATTCTGTAAAAATTTAAAGTTAGATGTCCATTTTTATATGATTTCAAAGAACTTTTCATTTGAAAATAATGTTGCAATAGCTACTTAGATAAAATTTTTTTGTAATACCTAAGAGGCTAAAAGTGGATGATAAATTTGTATGAGTACCACGCCTAGAAGTGAGTGGGACATGCCCATTTTTATTTATGTGAAACGCCCGTCCATTAGAAGCCACTCCGTCAAATTGCTATTTATTTTCTCTGCAATAAAAACTGTTTTCATACAAAACCCCAAAATTGGGCAGTGGGTTCATCGTTGATGTATCGATACATCCCAAGGATAAGTCTCTGACTTACTTAATTGGGTGGCTCTACAACAGTCTATAGGTCAAGGCTGCACGTAGAAACGTATACCATTCGGTGTAGTTTAGTAAACGCTGGCTCGAATCGCTGGCAATCCGATGTGTCTTCAGGCCATCATAGATCTGATAATGACTCATCTTATGCTCGGACATCGTCTCTGACGCCGTCCAAAAGTCAAGTTCAGGTTTCCGTCGTAAGCCTTTAGTGATGGAGATTAGGAGTTGATCCGGATGAGGTGAGCAGCCCAGTGCAGCCGCTGGAATTTAATGGCTTGGACTATTTCAACCTTATCATAAAGCTAATACAGCTCGTGGTTCATACGGGTTCTAAACTTGACGCCAACTATAAGGGAACCAAAAATCATATGAAGATTCTTGCTCTCGAACACTCCTAAAAACGTTGTGTCCGCTGATGTCAGGATACATGCTTCTCCGCCATACAGCAGGTCCGGTATTAGCAGTGTCATAGATTTTTATTTCATACTTCGAGAGAAGGCTCTACTTCTAATTTGGTTGCTGGGCCCAAAGTAGTGATTTTTCGTCTGATCTGTCGGCTGACATTGTTGTCGCTGGTAATTTATGTTCCCATGGTGGCGTCTGAAGCCACACTGATACTGGTCTATCAGTGCATCCGTGTGTGGCTCCAGCCGTTTCCACTGTACGCGGGACAGAATTCTGTATCCAATTGAAACGAGACTTATTTGACGGTAGTTCGGACAGTGGGGTGTCCTTTCTTGAAGACATGGCAAAGAACACTGAGATACAAATCATTGACCATGCAATCATAGGACCATATTTTGCATAAGAGTTGGTGCATACTCCTTACCAACTCTCCGCCACCGGTCTTGAATAACTCAGCTAGCAGCTCATCTAAGCCTGCGACTTTTTTATTGTTCAGCTTTTTAATTACTGAGTCGAGCTCGTCATAATCCGGTGGCTCTACAAGAAAGCCATCACCAATTGGTGGTTCTAGAAATACTTCTCAATCGGCGGTATTACCCCCTTCATCTCCCCCATGTAGGTTAAAGAAGGGGCTTCTTCATAGTCTCAGTGATTGCTGTGCATATGTAACCAGACTTTCATTATCGTCCTTAATCAGCATCTGGTTTCATCTGTAGCGGTGTACACAATCAACTGGTTAACAAAGGATATTCGGTAACATCTTTCGTATTTAAATTTCTCCAAACAGTTTTTTTTTTAACATATCAAAAACAAAATAAAAAATAATATTTGCGAAACTGGTAGGCGTTAACTGCTAGCCATGAGTTCAATTAGGTCTAGGGTTGGGGTACCGTGAGGATGGTATGGGCACTGGTACCATAAATGTTGGAAGACTGCTTGTGTGTTTGCTCATTTGGATACGGAAGTTTGCCGACTTTTTGAAACTCTATTTTTGGTAATTTTACACCAGCCGTGTTCTTATCACTCCTTTATCAAACCTATTCTGTAAGACGCTACTCCATTAATAAATGGTGTACTACACATCAGTCCCATCAAAGCTTTTTAATATGTGATACTCGTATAAAAACAAGATAAACATTTTGTAATGTGTACATTTTGCAGAGATGCATAGCATCTATGAGACACCTATATTCCACGACGACTTACGACTTTGTATATAAATTTTTAAACTTTTCACACAGAGTGAAGAGTATTTAAACTTCAGGTTCACCGAAGTTAAGGTTTTTCTTGTTAAGATATGAATTTCAGCAGGCTCAAGATAATTGTTTTACTTTGAAAAATATGTACCTATGTAAAGAGGGTTTTAATAGGAGAGTCTGAAACTTTTGTGACGAATTCAAATACATTCAATACCATTGTTTTAAAAATGTATCAATCAAATGGTTTCCACAGCTCAATTTACAGGATTTGATCTGAGAGGTTCAATTTTGTCCAATGGTTTGAATGATTTTGTTCTCCAGTGGGTTAATTGTTGGTGGTTGGGTGCCATAAATCAGCGAAAATATTTAAAATCTATGAATCGCACTATAATTGCAAAAAATGCGTTCTGAGATTTTTTCTTGCAACAACTCTAATGTAACGCCCGATGTATGATACGATGCACAGTCTTGTTGGAACCACATGTCGTCCAGGTCCATGCCATCTAATTGAAGCTAAAATAAAGTTAGTTATGGTCCGGTTCCATTCGCCATTGACGTGTGGCCGCTTAACCAAATTCCGCACCAAACAGTAAGTTTCTGCTGATCTTCACTGTTGTGGATTATTCTCTCCCCAAATGCGGAATTTTTGCTTGGTTATTTCCCTGTTGATGAAGCCGTTCAAAAAAAAAGTGCCTCATCACTGATGATGTTTGTTTTTGCAAAGAATTGAATCAAAAAATTTTACTAAAATTAGTCAAGTTCAATCTAAAGCTTGATCTAAATAAAATAGACATGTTTAGCATTTTTCACAATAAATATGTCTATTTGAAATATTAAGCCTATTCACAATATTGTTGAATCATTTTAAGGTATGAAAATTTCCAACGAGTTTTAATAGACTCCTAGTCGTCTCAACTCTTTTCGTGTTAAAGTATGAAAATTTCAACTTTGTGGTAGTATTGGAAAAGACGATAAAAATTCTTGTCAGAATTGAACGAACATTGTGAATAGGCTAATTACTCCAAAACTAAAAGTGAAGTGCGCTGGAACTCTGCCTGTAAGAAGAAACCGACAACGGATTTGAATTCATAGCAAGAAAATACTTTGGGAAACACTTTCGTCTGCCTCAGTGGAAAACCTTGCAAATCTGTGTAATCATTTTAGACCTTTACTCTACCCAAGAACACTACAGCTCTCTGAGCGAACTTCAAAAAAATTCTACAGTACAGATTTAAATAGGAATTAAACTTCAAATGTAATGATGTGATAGTTGACTTACGGTTGTTGTACTAGCAAAACTAAACGACTTTAAATAATGTAGAAACATGTTTTTATTTGCAAATTCGGGCTGCTGTAACAAATAGGTTTTGAAGCGTACGAAAGCTTCAGGCTTACCGAAGTTATGATTTTCTTTATTATTTACTTTTTTGTTCACTGTAAACGTGCTTGAACTGCTGCGAATATTATTGTATTCTATAGATACGTAAACAAGGTGTTTTTTTTTTTTAAATTTATTTTCCGACATTAGTCAGATCTGACAACGCTATTGTAATTTGTGCTCAGTTTGGTTTGTCATTTTAGCATGAATAGACTAATGCCAGAACAACGCTTGCAAATTGTGCAAGTTTATTTCGAAATTTGTGGTTCAGTTCGGGAATGTTGCCGTGCGCTACGCTATAAAAGTAAGGTGGGGTTTGTATGGGACTACCTCAAAAAGACTCGTCTCATCGAGCTGACCAAGAATATATATTCTACTTTATGGGGTCTACGATGCGCTATAAATTTGCGATGCGCTATAAATTTTCAGACAAACTGATAATACCATTTCACACTAGGTGTGAATGGTTTAAAAAATAATAATAATAAAAAAAAATAATAATAATATTAATAATATTAATAAAGAAAAAATAAACACATAAAATGGAAAACCAAGTTGTTACAGATTAGAATGTACATTTTTTTTTACGAATGGAACATATGGAGAGACCTGGAGAGACTGAACTAAATTGTAAAACTTATTGTATATAGAGCAAAGTACTCGAAAAGGATCGATGCTTGCATAATTTGTAGTAAATATATTGAGCTAGAATAAAGTACAATTTCTAGAGTACTTCTACGAGGCGCTGAGAAATTTAATTGCTGTAATAGGTAAGGAGAATAAACTTCATCGGAGAGAAGATTCTGAATAAATAGTACGGCCATCATCGATCTGTGCATCTCAAATGTTGGTAGATTGATAACGTTTTGCCGATGAATATAAGGAGGTAAATTAACATTAGGATTCCATCGTAAGTTCCGCAAGGCAAATTAATAAGAAATTGTTCCTGAACAGATTCTAAATGAGATTTATGGACACTGTATTGTGGGTTCCATACACAAGGGGCTTAATCAAGAATAGGGCGAACCAAAGAAAGAAATAGTAACTTGGTTATATAAGGATCATCAAACTCTTTAGACCATCGTTTAATAAATCCAAATAAACCTATAGCTTGTACGATATATTATTTATGTTAGCAATGAAAGCAAGTTTAGGATCAAAAAGAACACCGAGATCACTGAACAACGAAACTCGCTCTAATCGGAGTTGTTAATAAAGTATACAGTATTTAAAGGATTTCTACGACAAAATATCATTACCATTCAATATTAAACAATTATGTTGGAGCCAGTTGTGCAGCGCATAGGATGAAATCCATTTTAGCAAGCACAGTTCGAAACTAAAACAGCTCACAATCAAAAGCCTTACTAAAATCGGTGTACATGACATCCATTTATAAACCATTGGCCAACTTAGTGGAAACGGATCTACTTTTTAAAAAAACAGCAGTGACTTGCAGGAAAACTGTAATTGTTCCGTGATAATCTTTTCAAAAACTTTCAGAATTGCACAACGCTTCGCAATAACTCTATAATTAGATATCTCAGATCTGCAACCTTTTTTGTGCAAAGAAATTATGAATGATTCTTTCCAAATCGCTGGTACTTTTGATTCTTTTAAAGGTAGTTTAAATAAATGGATCGCACAACGAATCGGTACATAAGTTAAGTATACTAGAATTAATATTATCATGGCCAGGAGAGTAACTTAGTTTTAGGGAGATTTGGTGCTTTAAGATATTAAAAGCATTATAGATGTCATTGGTTTATGCGAACAAACCAGTAACGTTAGACGACTTGGAAGCCAACATTGTGCGAACCACTGCCGAGATACGGCAAAAAAAAAGTGTTCAAAATTTGACTTGCAGAATGCGCCACATCCGAGCCACATACCCAAAATCATATTAAAACACTAATGGCATAAACTTATTTGCTAATGAAACCAATTTTCAGTCTGAAATAATGTGTTCTCAGTATTTTATTTTAATTTAAAGTTCTAAACATCTAAAAAAAACTCCCTTCATATATATACAATGTGCGTCTGTAGACGTATGCGCTTGGCAAGATGCGGTAGAAACGATTTTATTCGCATACAAACGCGTTTGCGATGCATGTTTAGGTGTGTCTATTAACCTGCGTTTGTCTGTGTTCTTAGGTAGCCTTCTCAAATGTCCTGTGCGTTACCATTGTCATTGAGTGACTGGCTGGTTGACTGACTGACTGACTGACTGTCTCGAATACGCAAAGACAAGCGGATTCCAATTGGATTGTAATGCTGCCACTGCTGCTTTTGCTGTCTTAACTACCCGGAGGCGTCGAAGCAAAATATGATTCATGTCAGAATTGTTGTGCAAATAAATGAATATTTGAATTATTGTTGTCATTGCATAAGTATGTATGTGTGTGTGTGTGTGTGTGTGTGTGTGTGTAAGTGCGACTGTGGAAGTTCATAAATTATATCGACTTCCTACGTTTAAACTGAAGTACAAGGTATGTGTGTATCTCCGCTTTCCATTTCTTATTTATGGTATCTCTCTTGTTTGCGCGACTAAACATATACTTACCGTGAAGCATATGTATTGATATCTACACGTATCCTATGTACGTTCATGTGTGTGAGTATGTGTCTATGCGTCTACATATGTATGCAGGTTTGTATGTAGCTACGTGGAATCACTTAAGTAGGGTTTTTTTTTTGTGTGTGTGCCGAGTTTTGTGAACTCACTTTGAATGCATAATCAGAATATACTCGTACATTACAAACTGCCCTCGCTGTACGCCGCTCCTTGTTATCGAAAGTCTCGTCTCGTGTCGTCCTTCAAAGTTTAAGCGTTCTTTTTATGATTGCTGCTGTTTTTGCTGTTGTCGTTGCTGTTGTATAATATTTATCTATATTACGCTGAGTGTTTTAACACAATTCATACGCCCTCGCAAACACACACACACAGATACACATACACATACACATACACATACACATACACATAGTCGTACAGCAAGACACAAATGTGAAATGCGTTATACGTGGCGTATGATAAATAAAATAGACAAACACCTCTCCACATATTCGTATTATCATTGTGCGCATTCATTGCTGTTGCATACTTTCGGGCGAGTGCCAATTTTATGTCTTTCATATTTGAAATAAATTAAAAACTTTTTCAATTGCGTTCACGCTACGTGCCAGCGTTCGTCCTTACGTGCGCGAATGAGTAGGTGTGTTGTATACGTTCCCTCTCTCCCAACTCTCTGTCCCACCCATACTGATGTTGCTTTCGTTCGCGGCTACGCGTAATTATATATGAAATTATTTTCAATTAAATTCGTATCAGTAATTGAACTAGTATTCAGCATCAACAGCAACAGCAGCAACAGCAGCAGAGACAGCGAATTCAATCAATACTCATAGTGGATGTGTTATGGTTTGCGTATGCTATAGTATATACATAAATACAAACAAATGAAAACTTCGGCTTTAATTCTCTTCAGATGCATTTTAAAATCGACTTTGTATTTGGTATCTAACAGACAATCCATTCAAATTCCGTTTCAATTTTGTCGAAATAGAACCGAAATATTTCACGTCGGAAATATTTCATGTTTTTAAAACTAACTTCCGAATTTCATATTAAAACATTTACTTATTGTTTGTCGGATGTAGGATAACATTTCAAACATTTCATTGTCAAAAATTTTCTTGAGTTATATTTTTCAACTCATATTGGCATAACAATAGGCATATTGATTTCATGTAGTAACAAACGTATAATGTCAGCATGCCACTGCGGTTTCATACATCGCCAATCTTTTACAGGAAAAATATCATTTTATTATTATTTAGGGTGATTTCAACTTACCTAATATAATGCAACAGTGTAGCAACATTCGCAACAGCTCTGGTAGATTTCTTGATCTTGTTTTTGTTGAAGCTAGTTTTTACACAATGACTAATAAGATTCCTCCTTTAACAATACCTGAAGATAATCACCGCGCAAATTCAAGAGTCTCTTTTCAACTTGAAAATATTTGTGTAAGATGTTTCAAGAAAAATGGCTATGATAAGTTAAATCAGTTACTTTTCATTACCGATTGGTCTGCTCTAAACCGTTGTTCAGATATTGTATTGGCATTGAATATTTTTTATTCCACCAATATAAATTATTTTGATAAATGTATTCCTCACGCAACTCTTTTTCTAGTTCAGGAAAAAGACAACTTTTGTTTTCTCGCCTTGCGTCTTCTACGACTGAAGAAGAGAATAAGGCATAAATGAATTCACATTTACACAATTAGACTCTTCGCCCCCAATATTTTAAATTCGAATTTAATTTTAATTATTCCCGTTCCCATTTCGCCCTTCAAAACTCTCTTAGTTTTTGGCCTAACGGCATTGCAGTTCATGAATACGATTATAAAAGTAGACGTAATTCAGTGCATGACGCGGTTGAATTGCCTAGTACTTCTTCTTTCATTCCAAAAAACTAGATCTTCTCTTTAATAGTTTATCCGTTACGACTGACGTTTTTACGGAAACATGGCTTCAACCCCATATTCTATATTGAATTATTCTGTGACAATTTTTTTACATTTAGGAAAGATCGCTCAAATCGTTCTGGTTGACGTGTCCTGATAGCAGTCAAATCATTTCTGATGGCTGAAGAAATTGATATATCTGACAAGACTATTGAACTTTTATTTGTTAAAATATCATTCTGTGATATTAACATATACATTAGGTGCTTGTATATTCCACCTTATTCGAAAATGAGCATTTACTTGCTTCACGCATCTGCATTTTCACATATAGCTACCCTTGTATGTGATAAAGATCATCTTCTAGTTATGGGTGATTTTAATTTACGTAGTGTAAGTTGGTCAACGGGTCAATGATGCTTCTTTGTTAACGTTAATTCGATCAGCTAACCATGATTTTCTAGATACACTGCCTGAAGACAATATACCTCAAGGTAGCCATCGCGGACCGTTACATTTTGTCTTATTTATAAATGATCTTCCTCAGATTTTATCTCATTGTCATAGATTGATGTATGCAGATGAAGTAATATATGTTTCTATCGCACTGAGTCTTTTGGTCATGATTTATTACCGGACTATGGGACTTGTATGTAGTAGACCATTTATTAAGGGAGTAGCGTCTTACAGAATAGGTATGATTAAAGAATCGTACTTTGCTGGTAATAAACGCACGGCAGGTGTAAAATGAAAGCAGCGTTTAGCAAAAATAGAAGTTCAAAAAGTCGGCAATCTTTCATATCCAAATGAAAGTGCCCATACCATCATCCTCACAGTACCCCAACCCTAGACCTAAATAAACTCATGGCTGGCAGTTAACGTCTACCATTTTCGCAAATATTATTTTTTATTTTTTTTTGATATGTTAAAACAAACTTTTTGGAGAATTTAAATACTAAAGAAGTTACCGTCCGATGTTTGACGCGAGTATCCGTTGTTAAGCAGGTGATTGTGTACACCACTACAGATGAAACCAGATGCTAAGGACGATAATGAAAGTCTGGTTACATATGCACAGCAATCACTGAGACTATGAAGAAGCCACTTCTTTAACCTACATGGGGGAGATGAAGGGGGTAATACCGCCGATTGAGAAGTATTTCTAGAACCACCAATTGGTGATGGCTTTCTTAAAAAGCTGAACAATAAAAAGTCGCAGGCTCCGATGAGCTGCTAGCTGAGTTATTCAAGACCGGTGGCGGAGAGTTGGTAAGGAGTATGTACCAACTCTTATGCAAAATATGGTCATATGATTGCATGGCCAATGATTGTTATCTCAGTGTTCTTTGCCATGTCTTCAAGAAAGGACACCCCACTGTCCGAACTACCGTCATATAAGTCTCGTTCCAATTGGATACAGAATTCTCTCCCGCGTACTGTGGAAACGGCTGGAGCCACACACGGATACACTGATAGACCAGTATCAGTGTGGCTTCAGACCAAAGAGGTAGACAAGTGACCAAATTTTCACTCAACGACAAATGCTGGAAAAGATCCGTGTGTACAACATAGACACACACAACCTATTTGTCCATTATAAGGCCTCTTTCGACACGCCAATAAGAATGTAGTTCGACAACGCCCTACCTGAACTTGGTATCACAGTAAAGATCGTTCGTCGTTTGCTTAATGGCGCTATCATATACACAAAGTGTCGTCAGAGTAGGAAAGAACATTTCCGTACTGTTTGCTACAAAGGTTTCAAACAAAGTAATGCTTAATTGGACGATTTGTTGCATTTCATGATGGAGTGCATCCTACGCCAATGCCCATAGAACGTTCCATAAGAAAGTGATGCTACTAGCGTATTATAAGCGAGTTAGCAAGTTGTTCTCAGAGATAAAGAAACAGTCAAATCTCATGGGCCTAGAGGACTAGACGAAGTGCTTAGAGTCCACTCGCATACTACGGTCTGTGAGTACAGAGAATTTCAACTTCAATGTTTGTAATCTATGTGTACCTGGGAATATAGATAACCAGTAACAACAGCATCAACCTGGAGATGAGATCAGCCTTACTAACCGCTGCTGCTTACTAGTAGAGGAATCTTTCGAAGTACGAAGATAAAAATCTATTATACTCTGATAATGCCGGATCTGCTGTATTGCGCTGAAACAGGGACTCTGAGAACTTCTATTACTCGTACTGCGTCTTTGGGAGTGTTAGAGAGAAAGAATCTTCGTACGATTTTTGGTCCTGTTAGTCTAATTGGTGGACAGCTTCAGAAATTACGTCCGAGCTTACGATGCCATGACCAGTCGCTGACGATACTAAGCTTTATTATGTTATCATAGATCTGGTCATGGATACCTCAATGACAGCATTTCCTTGTGGTCTTACTAGCTTTCTTCTATATAATTTATTCTGTACCCATCACTGGTATACATAACATTTGCCACAACAATTTATCCTTTCATCAATCTATCGCCAAACCATCAAACCTTCCGAGCGCACTCGCTTTGCTCATTCGTACACATACAAGTACATACATTCGTATGTGTATATGGAAATATGTATACGAGTATCACAAAAAAGCATAAGTAGCTGCTTAAAGAGAGTAGAAATCGAGAAAATAATAACACTGGTATATAAGGTGTAAACCAGCTCGTCCTTCATCGTTCTCCAATGTTAGCTATCGCTACTAGCTGTCAGTACAAAAATGCGTTGCGTTGGCGTTTCTAGCTAGCGAGAAATTCATGCAACACAAATCAACTATCTGATATACTGATAGTCAGCCCTTTGACCGCTATCCATACCCACTTTTTTTCCACATTTCATGGAGCGGCAACAGCAGAGAGATACACCTGTTTGGCTGTGTGTCAACTGGTATCTAGAGCGAGTCCTGACTTTTTCTATGTCTTCCGGGATGTCTGTCTGTTCGAGTATGCCATCATGGCACGTCTAGCGAAATAATATTCCTATTAGATGTTGACGTACATATGCTGATTGTTAGCTCATGTCCTTGTTGCTGTCGTTGTTATTGTTGTCGCTGCTCTGTACGTGCTGCAAACAGAACGAATTGCGTATTTGTCAATAGAAACAGCAGTAGTTGAAGGACCAACAACAACAATTGCAAGAACAATAGCAACTGCAATCGAATAGGTTAACCAGTTACTGAGCGTAGCTAGACCACCGTGCAGGCTTGTCCTAAACCACTGGTACATACATATGTAGAAAACGTAACATATTAAATATAACATAAAGGAAAATAATTAAAGTTTGTTTGTTTGTTATATATAACTATTTTATTTATAAATGGCAAATGGCAGTTAGTTATCTTTTTCTTCTTCTTCATCGTGTTCTTATTGCGGTCGCTCGAGAATGCTTAAGTCATTATCATCATCCTCGTAGTGGTGATATTCGTCTCCAAACCTTCCAGAATTTCGGGATCATATGCACTTTCTTCATCGAGATTATTTAGATATGATAAAGTGTTAAGGCAATCTTGTCCATTGCACTGGCTACAAGCTATAGAACATCCCGATTTTCTGCAACCGCAGCGCGAACCACAACCATTTTTGCAGTTTCAAAATATTGCGCTGAGCAGTTCAGCTGAAAGTTGAAACAAAAGTTGTAGAGAATTTTATACTCTACAACTTTTATAATAGGTGCAAATCTCATTTAAGGTATAGGAAGCGAGGTATTCGCGAAAAACCGATTTTAGCGACCTGTGACCATGAATGCCTTAAGACGCGAACACGATATTATATAAGACTTTTGAGACAACATATAGAACGGCAAAACAAAGGTTTATACCAATTTACAGCTTATTATCTCTCATTCCGAGGTTGATCCCTATTCTTGGCTAAGATGACTGGGCTAGAAGTTCTAATGCCATTCACACGAAATTTTAAATGGTATCGTAAAACATAAACGTGGGGGTTAAACCAAACAGGGGGCGGTACACGCCCACTAGTATATGTGTATGAAGCGACCATTTATAAGATGCCAACATATCGAATTTCAAGTTGATATTGACGTTTTTTATACAAATGCATAAAAGTGAGCTGTGAGTTTGTATGGTTGTACCTCAAAAAGGGAAGGGATAGGAGAAGGGGCGTTTTCGACGTGTTACCAGTGGGAGTGAGGTTCAAAAAGGCAAAATATTACGTTACATAACAATTGAACTGCCCCTTATAGTCCGCTGGCCCTACAAGGAAGCCATAATCAATTAGTAGTTCTAGAAACATTTCTCTATGGTCGGACTGGTTCTCTTTATCGCCTCCAAGTATGTTAGAGAAGTGACTTCTCTATAGTCTCAGTGATAAATTTGCATCTGTAACCAGGCTTCCGTTTTCGTCCTTCTAGAAATAAACTCTGTGGGCTCATCTTCATATTTTGTTAAAATTTTTTAACATAAATTCAATAATAACGTCGTCTTCATCCTCAAGTTCCTTAAGTCACAGGTTAGTGCAATGCTACCCTATCAATTGCTGTACCAGTATTGCGGTAATGTCAGCCTATGTATTTGCATTTAAGCAGTTTGTTTTTAAGGCAAGTTGCTTTTAAGCGATTTCCACTGTATATAATCTTTATGGGGTCTGCAACGCGTACTTCTGCCTGTAATATACATTTACACAAACTTAGTAAACCTCCAAGTATACCCTCCAGGGCAGGGTATAAAAACGCATTGAGAACTCTATACGTTAACTTCTAAAATTCAAGGCATGCATCTTCGACAGTACGGACAACCGCCTACTATGGTCGCCAGTTTGCCACTGGGCTGTTGCCAAAAGTAACATACCGAAATCCGAAGCTGAAGCCAAAACCAAATCAAGCCAGGCCAAGTCAAGCTATTTCGCGTGTCGGTCACCGGCCTTGGTCAGCGAGGCATTCGAGCGTGTAATGGGCAGATAGCAAGGCGGCATCAGCAACTGGCACCCAACTGTTGGCTAACGGCAACGGAATTTCACTGGAGGGGATTTGCACGCGATTAGAGTAGTCAACTGGAGACCGGCGACGGCTGTTAGCTAGCAACGAAATTGCTTTATCGAATTGCCGTATTCGAGTTGAGCATCCAGTTGCAATGTCTGCCAATGAACAATGAGCGTCGATTAATCAACGAACGTATATAACTAAATACAGAGTAGACTGGAGTAGGGTACAGGGTACAGAATATAGGATAATGGACAACGACCAGCTAAGCAGCACCTTAAGAACACTCTGGGACTGGATGGGGGTACGTGGTGTCATATGGGCGAAAATTAATTAAATTATGCACGATGAATGTGTTTGTGTTACGCTTCAAAGACTGGCGAGAACAATGACAACGATGACGATGACGATGACGAAGAAATAGATAAGTTTATGATACACTTGACATTTATACACTTGAGTAGGCACAGACAGTCTGTCCCGCACAACTGAGCGGAGCACCCACACAGGAGGGGATCGAGTCAGGGGCTGTTCAAGCTCTGCAAATGGAGATCGAATATGTGAGGACAGAAGGAAACTCTTGAACGCATTGCTACATGATATACTAAGGCGAAGACATGCCTGACATATTATTCATTTCGCAGCAAAATTGACTGTGACAACCACTTAGAGCAACAATAACAAGCGCCATTACTCATGCAACAAGAACAACAACAGAAATACGCAGAGTACAAAAAAAACAAAAAAAACAAAGAAAGTGGAGACAATGGAGAACATCCATGTTGATAACGAGAACGAGAATTAGATTGAGAACGAGTACAAGTACAAGAGCAAGTACTTCAAACGCTCGACTTGATGTGGCAGTACTCATCCTTGTCGATGTTATTCTCGAAAAAGTCGTCAACGTATGTACTTGTAAATATTGTATTCGTCTCGTAGTTGCATAACAATCCCGGCCGCTTGGCTGACTGGTTGGCTGGCTGGCATATGAAAACAAAGATGTGTACCAACGAATAGTGACTATGGCAGAGGCAAAGGCGAAGGCGGCGACGGTTGCAACAAAAGAGTAGTACGAATACTAACAACATGTTTCCGACTGCTGTTAACATTTCCGATTTCCGCATTCAGTTTCAGTTATCGTCCTTCGCAGCATAGCAAAGCGCATCACATGACTGCGCAACGCATCCTTCGTCTGGTTGTCTATCTGTCCATCTAAACGTCGACACTGCACAGTGATTTTCAACTGGATTGAGTTGTATCAAAAATACTTCGTTTTTTTATTTTTTTTTTATATATAACCTTATGCATGGAGCGATGAAGTCCAAAATTTAAATGTTAGCACTGATTAACAAAAAATAACTTTTTAAAGAATAAAATGAATGATTACACAGGTTTACAAGGATGAGGACTAAGTCAGACGAAAGTGATTCTTAAAGGATTTTCACGCGCTAGTTTTTAAGACAAATGAAAAAGAAACACTTCAAAGAAATGATTATGTTTAAAGGTTTTGTTTGTTTACTTTAAAGAAGTTTACTTTTCTTGACAGAAGATATTGTATCATCCATTTTATATTTTATTTTTATACGTATACCAAAGTACATTTTTTATAGCACCAACCCCCCTGCTGGCACGGTTCGTGGCGGTACAGCAGTTTTTATAAAGAACCCCATGTTGAATTAAAAAACCACCAAACGAGAATAATTTTATAGCTGGTGGCGATTTCAATGCAAAACATACACAATGGAGTTGAACTCCACTAATAACACCTAGACGACGCGGCCTTATAAGCGCAATGAATGCAAACTACACATTCCACAATTCAACAGGCGAACCAAAATATTGTCCCAGTGACATGAACAATTTGCCGGATCTAATTGACTTTTTTATAGGTAAAGCAATACCAAAAAATATCGTCCGTGCAGAATCTTGCCTCGACCTGTCTTCAGATCATTCGCCAATCATTTCAAAAATTAGCATGCGTACCTCTACTACACAAAAAAATGCAATACTCCATAACAAAAACACAAATTGTTACCTCTTACAGCAGGCGGCCTGGTACGCTACGCCCGTTGAAGCTGAATCAAATTAACATACACAAGTCAACAGAGCGGTGACATCTCTTGTGTGCAAAAAACGCAAGGTAAGGCGAATTTGGCAAACAAGCAGGAACCCCATAGACAAGAAGAGGCTTAACCAAGCAGTTAGGAGCCTGAAATATACGCTTCAAGAACCTAGAAGAAACAAGTTCAACAGCTATATTGCAAATCTATTTCTATGGAAGGCCACGAGAAACATAGGTCAAGCAACACAGCGTATTCCACCTATTAAGAGAAGGAACAATATATGGGCCAGAAACGTTTGAGATAGTGGAGAAACCTTTGCGGGCTATCTCGCAGATGTCTATCAGCCTTTTCAAACCAGTAATATAGACGCTGACCAGGAAATACTTGTACTTCATTTCTTAGACACTCCGCTACAAATGGATTTTCCACTAAAAAATTTCTGCATAAGCGAAGTAAAAAAAGAAATACTAAAGGGGAAAGATAAAAAAGTGCTCGGTTACGACCTAGTTACTGGTTAAAACACTTAATGAACTTCCGGCGAGTGGCTTTCACATCAATAGTCAATGGAAAATCGCACAGATAATAGCCATACCAAAACCGCGAAAACCGAAAGAAGACGTAAACTCATATAGGCCGATAAGCCTACTTCCAAAACTGTCCAAAAAATTTGAAAGGCTATTTTTGTCCAGACTTGATCCTATTATCGAACAGAACAATCCTTTCTCTACTCATCAATTCGGGTTCATAAAGTACCACACCACGATAGAACTAGTTAACAGGGTATACAAATTGGCAAGAACTGCTCTCGAAAACAAAGATACATGCACCGCGTGGTTTCTAGATGTCTCAAAAGCCTTTGATAAAGTATGTACAAACTCAAAATACTTCTTCCTTATCATGCATTCAAAATCTTGAAGTCCTACATACAAAATAGATTCTATATGGTCAAAATTAAAGATGAGTTCACTGATTTATTTGAAATAAATTCTGGCGTTCCACAAGGTAGCGTGTTAGGACCAATATTGTATACACTATTTACATCTGATTTACCGCTGTATCCGCATAGGTATACTGCAGCCTTTGCCGATGACACTGTCTTAATGGCTTAAACTAGTGATCCTACAGTAGCACAACGCAACATTCAAGACAGCTTAAATTAGATAAACGTTTGGCTTAATAAATGGCGGATCAAATGAAACGAACAGAAATCGATACATGTGATTTTTACCCTTAGACAAGGTACAGGTCGACCTGTTTATCTAAACCACCTCCAGCTGCCACCGATAGATGATGCAAAGTATCTTGGTATATATCTAGATAGGCGCTCGACTTGGCGTAGTCACATATTTATAAAAAGAAAGAAAATTGGTTTGCCCCTTATATACTTTATTAGCTTTTCGGTAATAAGTCAACTCTAACATTAGAGAACAAAATTCTTATATATATAGCTATAATAAAACCAATATGGACGTACGGAATCCAATTATGGGGCTCAGCAATAAGAACCAAAATAGAAATAATACAACGATTTCAATCGAAGCTCCTTCGACTATGCGTAAATGCACCTTGGTATGTAAGTAACAAAACTATACACCAAGATTTTAAAATTCCAACAATACTTGAGGAAATAAAAAAAAACTTCAGCGGTAAAAAGCGAACACGTCTACTTGCGCACACAAATCCTATAGCGGCACAATTATTGAATTCAGGCGACTACCTCAGTAGGCTTCGAAGATTCGCTCCTGATGACCTGCCACTTAGATCTAATTAAGTATAATTAAATATGTGTAATAAAGTTTAAAATAGTTTAAAATTGTTAAGACCTTTTATTAACATCTATAATAGTTAAGTAAGCCAATGGACAATGGGTTTTCTTACTAGCGACACTATCACTATTTATTCAAATTATTACTTATTGTTATTTAAATATGATTGTAAATATTGAAATAAAGTTAAAAAAAATAAATAAACTATTTAATGAATATGCAGATTTCAGATTTCTTTACACTTCTTTATTTGTATAATTGTACCCGCTCAGGCCGCTGAGCAGGCTATGCAGTAGGGTAGGTAGTAGGGGCACAGTCGGTCAACCTGACGACCAAACAAAGATCCCTCCAACGGGTCTGTGTGTGACTGCAAGCTTCTTCCTTTAATAAATTAAGATTTTTTTACTAAGCGATTGTATTATTTTATTTTTATTGTATTATGTAGTTGTAATTTGAAGAAATAAATAAATAAACAGACAGAAGGAGGCTTGGGAGACCCTATAAAGTATGTATATACATTCTTGATCAGCATCGGAGGACGAGTCGATGTATACATGTCCATTTGTCCATCAGACCGTCTGTCTTGAAGATTATAAGAGATAGAAAAAGATTTAGTAAAACAAGTCACTTTTATCATTTTAAACAAAAAAAACATGTCTTCATCTGCACAGATGAATAAAATTGGAGTGTCTGTTTGTAATATTAAAATAACCGCTTTTTAATAAATACATATGGATGTACATATACGCGGTACATATACCAAAATAAATTTTTTTTTACAATTTTTGTCTGTCTGTCTGTTTGTTAGGGCTAATCTCTGAAATGGCTGGACCGATTTTGACGGGACGTTCACTGGCAGATAGCTGATGTAATAAGGAGTAACTTAGGCTACTTTTATTTTGGAAATTTTATTTTCTATTAATATGTATGTATGTATGTGGAAGTTGGGGAGGACCACAAAATTTCACATAAACACTAGCAAGCGAACTAGATGTTGTTCAACTCAACGCTAGATGTCGCACCAGCTGTTCATGAGCTAAAGCGGTGAATGATCACGAGTTGGTGTTTTTAAAATTTTATTACTACTTTATTATATTTAAAATTTATCTTCTATATATATAAAAATGGAAGTATGTATGTATGTTCCCTATAGACTCCGAAACCGCTTAAATGTTGTGGCAATATTCAAAATAGTCCCCTATGAAGTTTCGTGGCGATTGGATAAACAGAATTTTTTTTTAGATTTTACTAATTTTAATAGAATTGGAGGTAGAGTAAAGGAGCATGTAGATGGCGGGGAAGGTGGAAGGAGTGGCAGGGGAAAGGGGAGGGCCGCGTACAACGTCGCGGGGTCATCTAGTTTAGAATATAGTTCTCTTTAGACTTATTCGCTTTTATACTTATTTGAATCTGTCTCACGACCAACAATAATCGTGCATCTTGCCTTCATGCCAAACCTTTGTAATTTGCATGTGAGTTCTCCTAAATGTGATGTAAGTAGCAAAAAACGGCTTCATAGCGTCGGTGACTGACGATGAGCTCGTTGGAGAGTTCGAAACACGTGTCTCACATGCTGTTGTTGTTATTGTTCTTTTTCGCATTGAAAACAAACTTTCTAAATGTATTGACCTCGAGAATGCCAATAAAAGTCATATAAAATGTATTTACAAGATACTAGCTTTTAGTAATAACACTTAGGTCCGATTTCTCATCTTGTGTATAACTTAGCATGTGTATAAAGTTGTGGGATAACTGAATATAGTTCACTCATGTTGTGCATAGATGTAAGCATTGGTATGAAGTTATTAGTTCATCTTTTTTATAAATATTATCCTATGGTATACGATTGTTGCCATATGGCAGCACTAACAAAATTCAACTCTCAATTACAATATAATACACTATAACATATTATGTCTTACAATAGTCGCCTTTCGTATATACAGTAACTTGTTGACATGGTGGAGGAAACCGAAGTGCATCTTATTGCCCACAGAACGTATCACTATTGTACAATACAATTCTATGCCTTGGCTTCCAAAAATAGTTTTGGCGATAAAATTATTCGCCACTAATTCCCACATCTGCTCCTTTTGTTTTCAGGTTACGGCGTCCGATTTTTTGTTCTCAGAACGATTTTATGCACTTCAACCAGTTCTACGAGATATCCTCCTCTAATGTAAAATTTGTAGGCCTTTTTCCTCTCGCTGGTCAAACAAATACAAACAGATGTGTTATTAACCCATCTGGCTACTTTTTCCAATTTATCGACTCGCCCGGCCAACTCGTCGTTGTGGCGTTGCCACTTTTTCACACCGACATACACAAAATTTAATTAAACACAAGATATATTTTTAAGAACAATTTCAAAACTATTTAATACTAATACAAAACAAATATTGGTTTATTTATTAATATGTGCTGCTACCACTGTTTATCGGCCATGGCCGCACATAAGAAGGCCCACTAACAGCTTTAGTATAATGCGCGGAGGTGCCGTTGGTTGGTAATACCAAGTTTTCTTTCCAACGCATGGTCTATGGACTATGCATACTAAAGCAATGTGCTAGCTCCATTTGTGCTCCTTTAACTTTTATTTTGAAGCTCTCTATAAAAAAAAAGCAAATCCCCGAATCTTTGAAGAGAATACTTTATTGTACCATTACACAAGATAGGTAGTAAATCCGATATCTCGAATTATAGAGGTATTACTAAACTAAGTGCTATACCTAAATTATTTAAAAAAATTATCACTGATCAATTGCAATGATTATTACTGACATTTGTTTGTCCATCTTAACATGGATTTGTTAAAGGCAGATCCATTTGTACAAATCTCTTCTGGAATTTTCTTCTATCATCAATAAGGGTTTTGTGTCTGGTTGACAAACTGATGTCATATACACCGATTATAGTAAAGCTTTTGACAGTGTGTGCTATATCCATCTTATATATAAATTAGATGCTTTAGGACTTCGTCTTCTTTTTTAAACTGGATACAGTCCTACCGTGTTGGTAGATCTCTGAAAGTCTTATTCAATAATTGTTTATCTAGAACTACAGATGTATTTTCTGGTGTTCCACAAAGCAGTCACCTCGGCTCATTACTCTTTGTAATATTTATAAATGATCTCCCTTTAGCAATCATTCATGCTCGTACACTAATATACGCTGATGATGTCAAACTATGTTTGTCGTATTCTGATGCTTCCCAACATAGTCTACTACAAGCTGATTTCAATTCGTTGTAAACTTGGTGTTTAACAAACTATCTTAACCTAAATATTCAATGTCTTAGTAGCGAAATTTTGTATTAATGATTTACAGGGGTACTTATGGACCCTATATTGAGCTACAACAATCATATTGTTTCTATGGTAAATAAAGCTAAAGGAGTTCTTTGGTCTCGCTGACCCTTATATTTTATTTCTTCGTCCGATCTTAGAATTTGCATCTTGTGTTTGGAATCCACATTATGTAATTCATCAAGATCGCATCGAGTCTGTTCAAAAACAGTTTCTGCTATTTGCTCTCAGAAACCCCAATTGGGCTTCTGACATACTACATCTCCCGTCGTATGTGGATCGGTTAAAACTAATTGATCTTCCAACTTTGTCTGCACGACGATCGATGCTCTCTGTAGTTATCCTTCATAAGGTCCTAGGTGGTGAAGTTGATTGTATTGACTGCTTGGTGCTAAATCACATCTAAAACAGGTCTGAAGTTATTCTATACAACTCTATGCAATACAAGCAAACCTTGGAATTTAAAATGTTTACTACAACATTCTGAAGAGGAATTTTGGAAAGGAAAAAAAATGATCAAAAATGCAGTTTTAAAATGAAACTATCTGCGTGGGTTTTCTTCCCACAAAACCCACTTACTCTGTGTGCACGACCCTTTAACATATAACTAGTGCAATCTGAAAATAATGCAAATAAATTAAATTCAAAAATTTTTCCGTGCGTCCAACATTGTGCAAGGATATAATTACGTACATATAAATAAAAATAGTGTATATTCAAAGTTAAGTCGAACAAAACAAACACCAAAGATAGTAGACTATGCAAAATCCGCTTAGAATTTAAGTTTCGCTCAATAGTCTGTGCAGCCATCAATATTTCTGTTGTTAGTTTCATGTACAAGTATTCCCAGTGCGGCTGTTTTATGGTCGCAAGGAAGCAATGAAGTCAGGTCAGCCATTGAAATGGTCATTTGGGATATCGTTCGACATTCGTTCGAAAATTTACATTTCGTTATTCATGAAGACGGAACTAAAGAATAAATACCAATGCGTCTGACTTTCTGCCATCCTTTGCTCGTCCTGCTACTACTCGAAAGAAGTCTGATCCTGAGCTGTTGCCTACTCGGATGGTATTGGTCTATGTTTGTGCTGGTGTCGTTTTCGCTTTTAAGTTTTAAGCTGCTTAACTTAAAGATGTTCGCTTACTTGCTCGTTCTGTTATGTTCACATTGCTTCTTCTATTCTATGTGAAAATGCTAAAACAATGCAAAAGCTAGAATAATTTAATTTTGCAGGCAACAAAGCCAAAATGCATATTTGAATTTTAAGCAGCTTAGCATTTGTTTCTGTTACTCTTTACGAAAGGATCAATTGTTAGTTGGTTTCTGAAACGGCGATGGCGGCAACAACGAGAGTTCAAAGGACAATTGTTGCACTTGAATGAGTTAAGTTCGCGATGGTGAATACTCGTAGAACAGCAGCCGAAGCAGCAGCAGCAGAATCATCCGAGACAGAACAATACGCGTATGAACAAATACAAGGATTGCATCGGTGCCCAATAAAAAAACAACATAAACAATAGCTCAGCCTAATCTGATTGAACTTTTGTCTTTTATAAAACAACGTTTGAATGCAATTCGTTTGCAGTCCAGATACATATTTTGAATTCAATAAATATTTTCACATGAACTGGAAACAAATTCTAAGCTAGTAAGGTTGGAAAAACTTTTAATCAGATGAACTATTTAATCAATGGTAATGTTTTGATGCACAACGCAATATATATTCAAGACTCCGAGCATATTAAAACTCTGATGAGCATGAGTTGGAGGAAAATTGTTGAGATGTGGTTTTTAGATAGGGCGTTCTTATAGGCGTCTCGAAAGCGACTAAATAGGTGGTGCGTGTCTTTGTTGTACTCACGGGTCGGGAGTGATTGCTGTGCATCCGTTACCAGACTTCCATTATCGTCCTTAATCAGCATCTGTTTTCAATTGCTCTCGACTTGCAAGTTTTTGTAATATATTCACGACGACCGACCGTTCAGCGCGGGAAGCCGTGAAGCTTTCATGTTTGCTATA
The DNA here is from genome assembly GCA_035044765.1 of Leucophenga montana. Lineage (NCBI taxonomy): Eukaryota > Metazoa > Arthropoda > Insecta > Diptera > Drosophilidae > Leucophenga > Leucophenga montana. The sequence goes on from JAWNNQ010001559.1 coordinate 46,502, forward strand.
ATATTTACGCCAATATATCCCAACGCTCCTCGAGAGTTGTCAGCGTATTTAACATACAAACTTGTTACAACCCAAAGGCGAAAAGCGTCGTTTCTCTTCGCTGTCAAGTACAAAACTGAATTAAATACCTGATGATTTTTTTTCCATGTTAAAGTTTGAATATTACATTATGTGTGCAATGCTCTGTCATGTAAATCGATGAATATTGATGTTTGCGTGCTTTGATAAATTTTGATAATTATCCACATAACCCCGGTCTTTAGTGTTGCCATACAAACAAAAGTCCAACGTGGCGGCATCTTGTTAGAACCACATATCGTTCAGGTCAAAAACTTCATTTGCAGACAAAAATAAGTCGGTCATACCACGATAGCAGTCCGCATTGATGTTAACTATGAGTTTTTCTATATGTAATTGAGTAGTATTTTCAAAGCCCCAAATACGACAATTTTGCCTGTTTACGTACCCACCGAGTGAGAAAGTGTGTTTGTATAATGACCACGCTAGTATTACAACTTTTGTACTAAATATGTTTTAACAATTTTAACATGTTGTTAGGTGGTTACACGATCCATTATCGTAAATATCCCGAATGACAGATTACTGATGACAACCCTACGAAACTACGAAATGCAGCTTTTAAACTATTTCAAATATTGTGTCATTTTTTTTCCATTAAGTAAGCCTTGAATGTGATTTGTTGACAGTTTTCTGATTCTATTCATTCATTCGGTACACATAAGCGTTAGAAAAAGTCATATATTTATTAAAAAAAAAAAAATAATTTAAGATATTATTATTTGTTTAATTGATTGCAATTCGTAAAAATGACATCAAAAGTCTCACCAGGTGCCAAGGATGTCATTGTGGTGAGAAATCGAACGTTCGAGCCCGATCTTAGTGCAGAGGGAGTCTACCTATGCCGGATGCCGCAACCACCGCCGGCTCCGCCCGGCGCAAAATGGGATGCAAAGCTAAAGTCACATGACCATCTATACTACCATCAAACAATGTCCTCGGTGCGCTACAGCAAACGATTCCGCCAGTATCCGAACATACCACGCGATTCTTTGGATTTGCAGCTACGTTCGCGTTACGATCACAGCCGCGAAGCATTTCCGCAAAAAGTGGATTCTGTGATGCAACGCGAAACGTACAATGCCACGACTAGTTGGTCACAGGAATCGAAGGGTAAGAAGAAGGGGCCGATGTCAACGGAACACACAAGTTTGTTGAGGAACACAATATCTGTACCACCTAAGAAAGAAGATGTGCTAGGACATCCCTTAAGGTTTGGTGGAACGACCGACAAAATTGATCCAAACAGTGTGAATCTCATCTGTTGCGGAGTGCACAATCAAATGGTCAACAAAGGATACTCGCGGCAAGCATTGGACGGTAACTTCTTCCGCTACTAAAGTTAAGTTATGCGTGTTTTGATATTCATGTGTATGGTCAAAGAAAATGTTATAAATGTTATTGTTATTTTTATAAGTGACACTCCACACCAACACAAAAATTTTGTTAAATATTTTCGAAACAACTGATGCAAGCGTATGCAGAAAACAGTGGTGAGTTCTACGGGTTGGAACCAAAAAAGAAAAATATTTTTAGTTAAATTTTCCTTTCGTGTTTTCAAAAATACATGAATAAAACCTTAAATTAGTATTCATGGCGAAAACAATTAGCATGCAGCCCTATAGAAACTGAGTATTTAGGTGTATGTCACATTATTATTTTTATTGAGTTGGTAACGTGCGCTGCGAACACCATTTGGGGCTATTTTGGTGCCCGTGAAATCGACGGGTTTAAGCTCTTATTAAATTTGAATTCCACATTAGGTATGGGTCTCCACATTTGACATTAAGGAGGCACTATTAACTCACCAAGGTGAGCGAGACGTAGTCTGTTAAGCCTGCTAAGAAAAAAAAAATATATGTTTAAATGTATAGAATGAGAGTATTGTCACTATTTTTGGTATCTCTACCAAATGGAAGCGCCAATTTGCGTGCTCTAGTCTTTGACTACGTTTCTATACACGTGCTATTTGCAAATACAAATTTAGTAAATGGCTCCTTGCCAACCAAATATCAGGCTTTCTGCATGCCATGTTTATGTTGTTTTAGGCGCTCTTTATTAACTATATTATTTTTAAGATTTAGATTAAAGAATTGTGAAAAAGGATATTCGTTTTATCTTAGCCGGCGGACTACTAAGAAAAAGTGACTTTTGGCTGTATTTCCAAAACGGGTAACCGATCGTTGAATGGAGGTGCCAGACTGTAAGCTCATGTGCACCGAGGTGTACCGCCACATTACTCCCCCTTTAGTTTGGTCGAGAACTTAACTTTTCGGCCGGACCTAGTTATATAAGGAACCGGTGTTGGCGATGTAGTTACCTTTTGTTGCCCAATGTTATCGTTATTTATGTAGACAGCCTTTAATTGGTCGATGCTAATGTTGACTTTTTTCCAATGCGTAGAATTTGTCGAAGAGCTTTAGGATAAAATACAGCTACTGTTCAATGAAAGACACCTGCTGAGCGTGATTCGCTGCGTAGGTTGAAGTCATGACCTCTCGAAGTCTAGTAATAACCTCTACCTCGGATTACATCAAATAGGATAATCTCGATGGATATTCGATGGAATAGATTACATAAAAATATGAAAATTTTCTTTCTGGAGACTTTACGCTCTATAACAACATATTTAGTCGTATTGCGTCGCCTTCTTGTCGATTTTTGATATCGTCCAAGCAAAATCTTCAGTTGCTGGTCAAAAAAAAAAAAAAAAATAAATACATAAATAAATAAAGCGGTTATCATATAACCATAGTTATCAGCATTGGTGGTAACCGTCCTTCCATCATCATTTTCGAATGAATATGTCCCGAGGAAGCTCAAAAGCTAAGGACCTTTCTTAAAATTGTATAGTGTTAAATAATCCATTATCGTAAATGACAAATAAGAAAAATTAAAAATTACGCTTGGAATACAGATATGTATGAAAGACAACGGGTACGGTTTTAAAACCACGAAATGGATAACCCTTTATGTGTCCTAGTGCTCTTTTCGTATGTTACGTGGTTATTGTTGTTGCCTATACAAATCACAAAAAAGTTTCGTGTAGATTGGTGTGCATAAGCAACGAGAACGCGATTCAAACGATTTCGTGTGCTTTTGACCCATATAATTTCAGTGTTTTTGAAGATTTTTCTAATAAATTTTCGAAATATTTCTTGAGTTCAATTATTTTTTGTAACTTAAACTTTTTTGAATGGTAGTGTGGAGTTTTAAAAGGGATCACCTACATATTACGTAACTGCTTTTTACATTTCCTTGTATTTTCGCGCTTTGTTTATAAAAATTTCAGTATTTTCACTATTTTACTGTGTATTACATAAAGGTAGATGATTTCTGAAGAATGTATGAAGAATTAAGTAAAATGTACTGAAGTTACTAGATTTTTATTGGCAATTTATGCACACCAAGCTGCTGTGTTGACAGCATACTGTTTAATTTTTGTTACTGTTTTTTGTGTGCTGGCAAAAGGAGTAACGCTGTCGTTTTTTGGCAGATTCAATGCTGGGAGAAGAATTTGTAAGCAAGGTTACTACTGCAGGTTTTGACTAGGTTTTTTGCCGATGTGCCATATGGAAGTCTCTCTCCGAATAATGTGGGTTTTGATTATTTGTATTCCAAGCTCCTCAAGAAAAAGTCTGCGCTTGAATAGTTTATTAGAATTCTAGGAGGGGTTGATTTCTGTCCATATAACGTAAGCTTTGCATGCCGAAATATCTACAATATTTGAAAATAATGCAATCGGCCAACGTTTGGTCTGACGTTTGCATGTATAGTTAGCAACTAGTTGATCAAGTGCATCCACTCCAGCCTTGGTTTTATTGTAATGAAGTATTATCTCGGGTTTTTTTTTGAATATTCATCACTTACAATAGGAGAATGATGGAGGGAGCTCAAGGCAACCACGAATTTGTATTTCTTTGGTACGTACGACACAATGGTTACATTATTTGTGAACTGGAATTCGCTATGAAAAACGTTCTTTTTCTTCATGTCAATGATGTTTTGTGGCAAAAACGATTTATTCTTTCTGACTGTGCCTACTAAAGTTATATTTCGCCGAAGTAGTTGCAAGGCCAGATTGTAGATATATTCTTTATCGGTATATTGCGGTTGAAACTTAGCACATTTGTACCAAATCGCTTGGTGGGTCAAAATGACCCACAAACCACATAAATGTTGTAAAAACACAAACGTGGCTCTTCAATAAAATGAAAAAACTTTTTTTTTAACTTTTGCATTAAATCGTTAAACTTTATGCACTTAACAAGTGCAAGAAGAATCAGGTCGCTTGGATTAGATTATACCATAAATTTTTGTGAATTAAAATCAAAAGTGGGTCAATTTGACCCAAACATAGCAGATGGGTTAAAGCTTTCTCGACATACTTTAGGTGTAACTAACTTGCTCGGATAATTATGTCAAGAATGTCCTTCTCATTATTAGTGTTCAAGGCTTGGTTTATTTCGTCAACACGCCTGGAAAACCCGCGCGTTTTTAGTTTCTCAAATTTTATATATTAATAAAAATGACGTACTGCATACAAACAAAAATTTTTTGTGGCGGGTCGTATCATATAGAACCGCCGACATTTTTGTTTCATTCACACACTTATGAAAACTAATTGAGCAGTCGTACACACATTTTGGTTGTTCTATTCTTAGATGCGCATTTTCAGTTGCATCATTCACGCCCGCCCTGGCCATTAAGTTTACGACTACAGAAGTTATTTTTGTTTTTTTTTTTAAATTAATATGGACCTATCCAAATATGCATAGTTTGTCCAACTTTGTGGAACATGAGTTGTTGTTACATTATTACTTCTATGAAAAGTGGATCCGCTACAACAAACGTCATCGGTGTTCAACGGCGCAGCCAAATATCAATGCATCCAAGCTTATCATATGTTTTTTGTGGGATCAGCTAGGTGTAGTCCACTATAAGCTAATCACACCCAATGAAACCTTCACAGCGAATCACGGACCCATGATGCAAAACCGTTTAAAATCAAGTTGGAAGGTCTCGAAGGTGCTCTGCGAAGCTTCCGTGGTTCATAAAGCACCTTTGTCTATTAAAAAATAACAAATCACGATATTTTCTGCGATTTAAAAAAAAAACAAGGACTGTCCAAGATTACGCAAAATATTCTGCTGCTCGTTCTAACTTTCAATTAGCAACTAGAAGGACCTATAAATATTGTTTGGTTAGAATGAAAACAACTTCCGACGTGATCCAAGATAATTTGATAAATTTGTTAAAACAAACGTAAATCTGGCTTATACCCTTCTACCATGCTTTATAATGATATAACTGGCACCTGCGCACAAGAGATATCTGATTTGTTTTCAGCTTTCTTTCAATCTACTTATTCTTTAACTAATTTTTCATCAAACTACTCAGCCTTTTTTAATTTCTATACGCAAACTATTGATGTCCCTTGTATTCTTAGATATAGTCTCCAAAAGCACTTAATCTCGCTGATAATGCTCCTTCTAGTGTACTCAACTTATGTGCCGATTCGTTGTACGATCCCTTGCTACACTTATTTAAACTGCTGCTTCTAAAAGAATCAAAAGTACCAGCGATTTGGAAAGAATCAATCATAATTTCTTTGCACAAAAAAGGTTGCAGATCTGAGATATCTAATTATAGAGGTATTGCGAAGCGTTGTGCAATTCTGAAAGTTTTTGAAAAGATTATCACGGAACAATTACTGTTTTCCTGCAAGTCACTGCTGTCTTCAGCTAGTATGGTTTTTTAAAAAGTAGATCCGTTTCCACTAAGTTTGCCAATGGATGTCATGTACACAGATTTTAGTAAGGCTTTTGATTGTGAGCTGTTTTAGTTTCGAACTGTGCTTGCTAAAATGGATTTCATCCTATGCGCTGCACAACTGGTTCCAACATAATTGTTTAATATTGAATGGTAATGATATTTTGTCGTAGAAATCCTTTAAATACTGTATACTTTATTAACAACTCCGATTAGAGCGAGTTTCGTTGTTCAGTGATCTCGGTGTTCTTTTTGATCCTAAACTTGCTTTCATTGCTAACATAAATAATATATCGTACAAGCTATAGGTTTATTTGGATTTATTAAACGATGGTCTAAAGAGTTTGATGATCCTTATATAACCAAGTTACTATTTCTTTCTTTGGTTCGCCCTATTCTTGATTAAGCCACTTGTGTATGGAACCAACAAAACAGTGTCCATAAAGCTCATTTAGAATCTGTTCAGGAACAATTTCTTATTAATTTGCCTTGCGGAACTTACGATGGAATCCTAATGTTAATTTACCTCCTTATATTCATCGGCAAAACGTTATCAATCTACCAACATTTGAGATGCACAGATCGATGATGGCCGTACTATTTATTCAGAATCTACTCGCCGGTGAAGTTTATTCTCCTTACCTATTCCAGCAATTAAATTTCTCAGAGTCTCGTAGAAGTACTAGAAATTACACTTTGTTCTACCTCAATATACCTATTTAGTTTTTTGCTCTATATACAATATGTTTTACAGTTTTAATTCAAACTCTGCAGGTTTGGTTTTCCATTTTATGTTTACCAGTTGACTGGTCCATTTCCAGACATAACGCGTTCGTCAAACGTTTCCTTTAGTAAGTCGGATGTTGGACGCACTGTATGGCATATAGCGCAGTCCTGTTGGAAAACAAGTCTTCAATAAACATCCCATTCAATTGAGGCATAAACAAATTTTTGCATAAGAGTTGGTGCATACGCCTTACCAACTCTTCGCTACCGGTCTTGAATAACTCAGCAGCAGCTCATCGAAGGCTGCCGCTTTGTTATTATTCAGCTTTTTAACTACTGAGTCGACTTCGGTATAATCCGGTGGCTCTACAAGAAAGCCATCATCAATTGGTGGTTCTAGAAATTCTTCTCCATCGACGCTGTTGTTCTCTACATCGCCCATAAGTAGTTAGAGAAGTGACTTCTTCAAAGTCTCAGTGATTGCTGTGCATCTGTTCCCAGACTTTAAATATTGTCCTTAATCAGCATCTGTTTTCATGATTTGCTCTCGATTTGATCACGACAACCGTTTATCACCATGAAGCATTTACCAGTATTGTATCAACCGAATAATAAAACAAGAAAAAACGTTAACTTCGGTTGAACCGAAGCCCTAATACTCGTACCAATATTTTGAATAGTATTGTAAAACATAAAAGTGTGAGTTTAAATTGGGGCTACCCCCAAAATGTTATACCCCTCTAGTAGATGTGTATGAAGCGACGTAGTAGATGTGTAAGATGCCGACATATCGAATTTCAAGTTGATATTGACGTTTTCCATACAAATGCATAAAAGTGAGCTGTGGGTTTATATGGAACTACCTCAAAAAGTGGGCGGGGCACGCCCATTTGTATATGTATATGATGCGGTTGTTCACTAAAATCCACCAAATCAAATTTCAAGCTAATATTGATGTAAATGAATAATTTTTTCATAAAAGTCACAAAATTGCACTTTGGGATTCTATGGGAACTACACCAAAAAGTGGGGTATTAAACTACAAGAAAACGAAGTGTATGTGAAAAATTTCAACTGGATGGAATAAAAATTGGTCCCCAAAAAATAAGCAACAACATACAGAGAGACAGACAGACGGACATGGCTAGATCGACTCGGTGAGACGATCAAGAATATATATACTATATGGGATCTACGATGCCTCCTTTAATGCGTTACAAACTTTCAGACAAACTGATAATACCATTTCACACTATGTGTAAATGGTATAAAAAAAGTTGAAGCCGCGCCAAAGCACAAAAAGAACGATTTTCTTCTAACTAATGCAAAAAACGGCGGTATTCGAACCCACATCAATACATTCATACATAAGAAAATATTTAAGGTACCTGTTTCCAGTAATAATGAAAGAAATCTTAAATAAAGATGGTGAAGTGTCTGTGATTTGAAAATTAAAGTTTTTTCTTAAGTTGATATGGTTATTTGCACTTTACCAAAACCCAAGCACAAAATTTTAAACTTTTTATCTATTACGGCTGATCTTCGAAACGGCAGAAAAGGCTTTAACTGCAGTTTGATTTTTTTAGGGCCTTAAACATTCGAAAATAAAATACTTTTTATAATATTTACTCCAATATATTCCAACGCTCCTCGAGAGTTGTCAGCGTATTTAACATAAAAACTTTTTACAACCCAAAGGCGAAAAGCATCCTTTCTCTTCTGTCATGTAAATCGAGATCTATTGCAGTCGATCCTGTTGAGTGGTATGTCGGTCATAACTTGATGAATATTGATGTTTGCGTGCTTTGATAAATTTTGATAATTATTTACATAACCCCGGTCTTTAGTGTTGCCGTACAAACAAAAGTCCAACGTGGCGGCATCTTGTTAGAACCACATATCGTTCAGGTCAAAAACTTCATTTGCAGACAAAAATAAGTCGGTCATACCACGATAGCAGTCCGCATTGATGTTAACTATGAGTTTTTCTATATGTAACGCCCCCCTTTAATAATTTGAGTAGTATTTTCAAAGCCCCAAATACGACAATTTTGCCTGTTTACGTACCCACCGAGTGAGAAAGTGTGTTTGTATAATGACCACGCTAGTATTACAACTTTTGTACTAAATATGTTTTAACAATTTTAACATGTTGTTAGGTGGTTACACGATCCATTATCGTAAATATCCAGAATGACAGATTACTGATGACAACCCTACGATTTCGAAACTACGAAATGCAGCTTTTCAAACTATTTCAAATATTGTGTCATTTTTTTTCCATTAAGTAAGCCTTGAATGTGATTTGTTGACAGTTTTCTGATTCTATTCATTCATTCGGTACACATAAGCGTTAGAAAAAGTCATATATTTATTTAAAAAAAAAAAAAATAATTTAAGATATTATTATTTGTTTAATTGATTGCAATTCGTAAAAATGACATCAAAAGTCTCACCAGGTGCCAAGGATGTCATTGTGGTGAGAAATCGAACGTTCGAGCCCGATCTTAGTGCAGAGGGAGTCTACCTATGCCGGATGCCGCAACCACCGCCGGCTCCGCCCGGCGCAAAATGGGATGCAAAGCTAAAGTCACATGACCGTCTATACTACCATCAAACAATGTCCTCGGTGCGCTACAGCAAACGATTCCGCCAGTATCCGAACATACCACGCGATTCTTTGGATTTGCAGCTACGTTCGCGTTACGATCACAGCCGCGAAGCATTTCCGCAAAAAGTGGATTCTGTGATGCAACGCGAAACGTACAATGCCACGACTAGTTGGTCACAGGAATCGAAGGGTAAGAAGAAGGGGCCGATGTCAACGGAACACACAAGTTTGTTGAGGAACACAATATCTGTACCACCTAAGAAAGAAGATGTGCTAGGACATCCCTTAAGGTTTGGTGGAACGACCGACAAAATTGATCCAAACAGTGTGAATCTCATCTGTTGCGGAGTGCACAATCAAATGGTCAACAAAGGATACTCGCGGCAAGCATTGGACGGTAACTTCTTCCGCTACTAAAGTTAAGTTATGCGTGTTTTGATATTCATGTGTATGGTCAAAGAAAAGGTTATAAATGTTATTATTATTATTATTATAAGTGACACTCCACACCAACACAAAAATTTTGTTAAATATTTTCGAAATAGCTGATGCAAGCGCATGCAGAAAACAGTGGTGAGTTCTACGGGTTGGGACCAAAAAAGCAAAATGTTTTCAGTTAAATTTTCCTTTCGTGTTTTCAAAAATACATGAATAGAACCTTAAATTAGTGTTCATGGCGACAAAACATTCAAGGCTTACTTAATGAAAAAAAAAAAAACTACACAAGATTTGAAATAGTTTGAAAGCTGCATTTCGTAGTTTCGAAACCCTCGGGTTGTCATCAGTAACCACCGAACAACATGTTAAAATTGTTAAAACATATTTATTACAAAAGTTGTAATACTAGCGTGGTCATTATACAAACAGACTCTCACTCGGTGGGTACGTAAACAGGCAAAATTGTCGTATTTGGTAGAATGGTAGAATATAAAATATTAGTTGCCAATTAAATATCTGAAGAGCGCTCGAGAGCAGACCAATCAGTATTGAAAAGTAAGTGATTTAACTTAACATAGTCATTTTTTTTAAAACATCTGACACGTCGAAAAGATTTACTTAAGTCTTGTGAACGACAAATACAGTCAAGCTGAAAAGAGACTTCCAAAGTTGAATGGTGATTATCTTCAGGCATTGTAAAAGGAGGAATCCTGTTAAAAAATACATCAAAACCAGTATCAAGAAAAACAAGATCAAGAAGTCTTCCAGAGCTGTTGCGAACATTATTGCACTGTTTCATGGACAATTCAAAAAGACTATCAAGAAACTCATTCTTTACCGCTGGAATCAGCATAGAGGTATCAATCAAATTTGATCATCTTATATTAGGTAGATTAAAATCACCTAAAACAATAAGATGATCTTTTTTACGTAAAAGAGTAGCGATGTATGAGATCGCAGCGGCATGCTGACAATAAATCCTCCTTTTCGAAGAAACAAAATCATCATTAAATAGCTTAGTATTGAGTATGTGAAGTTGATGCCAACTTTCAGTAAAGACCATGATGTCAGCAATAAAAGAGAAACTATTGAAATAAACATTTTATATATACTAAGCTTAGTTCTTAACCCTCTCACATTTTGATAATGAATTAGGAAAGAAGTAGAACTAAATTTTTTGGAGTAGAAACAGAGGGCAACTAAACAGACTTCTGTACAGGGGTACGTTTACGTTTATAGACGTACGTCATGCACAACAATACCAATAGGGCAAAAATTGGGCGATAGAATGGTGTCGAAAATGGACACAAGAACAATTACCTTAAAAGAGGTGTCAATTTCCACTTCTCAGACTTCACAGATGGTTGTAAAGAGGGAGCAACACAAACCGTAGAATCTTCTGGTTTTTCACTACAGGCGAAGGCTTTGAGTTCGGAGAATTTATTTTCTTACGTTTAGGAGAAGCATTTAGACATTTAAAAGTATTAAATGTTTTTTTCAAGTTGCTGAAATTTGCCATTCATGATTTTGGAACAATGATTAAGTTCTGAGAAACCAGACATAGTCTGTTTCATAAACTTTATAATCTTAGTCTCTGTCGCACTTCTTGCACTGCTAGTCCAAATTCAAAGCCATAATCGAAACTATCAACAGTATTTGAATATCGTTGCCGCATTATACAAATTCACAATATATCACTGGCCAACACAGGGGCTTCGTAGAATTCTATACGACTGTATCACCTTCGAACTTCATTGTTGACTTTATGTAGGTATATATGTATGTATGTATTTTTTGTATTTATGCGTTAGACCGCATGACTTTTGTTCCCCCTTATAAAAGCAAATTGTTTGATATTCATGATTTTGACTTTTGTGCGACTTTTGCTGATTTTTCGTGTAGTTTTGTCCTTGGCTTTACATATCTTTCTTTCCTTTCTTAAACTCAATAACGACCTTTTTATTGTATCTTGTATTGCACTCAATCGACCCCAATACATCCTGTTTTTTTTTTCGTTCTCAGTCGAGAAAACCTGCTGCTTCGAACACCACACTATTGTTGTTATCGATTGTTGTTATTGTTGTTGTTATAATTCGATTAGATTTTGTTTCAGATTACAGATTCAATTTAAATTTCAATCATGAATTGTGGCAGTTTCAAATCCTCGCAACAAGCATACAAACACAAACAATTTGCATCCCCAATCTCCTCACTCTGTTCAGTCTGTTCACTACTTTATTGTTGCGTTCTTGTGGTGTTTTCCCAACGCACGCCCATCCTTAGCTACTGGCTCTTTAATGTAGAGAGCACAATTTTCGCTTGGGTTTTTCACAGGTTTCAATTTCGGTTTTACATTTTATTTATCGACAAATATTTTTTTAACAAACGCTGCCTCCCATATTGATACAAATTTATACTTGCACATTCTGACACTCGGCTACTGTCATCCTCGCACTACTTCGTTGATCTTTCACATTTGTTCTCATACTGCTACATATAGTACTATATAGAATGCGAAAATATTAATCACACGCTATGCTGCACGCAACACTATTAGCCAAATTGTGCTAAGCATTCCCAAACGCAAATGCTCAACGCAATGGCTCTAAGCAATAACTAACTTCCGCGGAACACAAACTTTAATATTCGCACTATTCACACAATCATAATATCAATCAGCGTATATACGCGTATGCGTCTAATGCGAAAGATTTCGAAACTAAATAAATTAAAAACTTGTTTCGAAATAGACTGTGTCATCTCTCACAAATATGCCATATAGGCACTAGAGCCTTGCGCAAATCATTTGGAAGTCAAAACCGAATGCATTCCTTTTAAACGAAATTCACACTAATAATTTGATTATTAGTACGAGCGAAAGAAATAAGTGCATACATATTCATTAGAGCCTTTTAAGAATACATTCAATTTATACAAAGAATGCATTCGTTCATAGCTCTAATAGACAAATTCATATTTGTAACCCGATATGAATTTGTACAACAAACACGAAAAAGTTGTTGTTTAGTTTGAAACTTTACTGCTTTCGGTGAGCGTGGGTAACATATTCTAATATTGGGTTTTTGAATATTGACATAGCAATTCTTATTTAATTTAATTTTTTTATTTTTTCATCTATTAAGTTCAAAACATCCATCAATGTTTACATTTTTATCATGATGAAGTTCACGTTCAAATAATGAAAAATAATACCGAAATTCTGAGTCGGATGAAGTCGTTTGCAGAAGTGGAAAGTTATTGATTGACATTTTATTGGAAACGGTCCAAGCAGCTTAGAAACCCCGGATTCGACCCCTATTTGATGACCATGATTTACGGGTAAGTACCTGGAATATCCTTTCCCTCCAAAGGGATGGTGCATATATACAACTGGTTGATGTCCTCGACAAATTCAAGGCTGACAGCACCGAAATAGACGAAATGTGATGGGTTGCACAGGGCTGCTCAAGAAAGTTAACATGTGACATCTATTATTTGCGAGGAAGTATGCATTTCAGCGCTACCCCAATCATGATACTTAACGATTTCAACGCCAATATTGGGAAAGAATTAATCTTTAGCCCGACAGTCGGAAAACTTAGTTTCTTGTCGTATAGTGAAAATTTGGTCACTGGTAGACCTCTTTGGTCTGAAGCCACACTAATATTATCGTATCAGTGCCTCCGTGTGTGGCCAGCCGTTTACACAGTACGCAGGACAACAATTTTAATCCAATTGAAAGAATACTTATTCCATGGTGGTTCGCCTAGACAGCGGCACCTCCTTTCCTTAAGATAGGACAAAGAACATTGAGATTAAAATCGTTGGGCAATAATTTGCATAAGATTGGATAAATGCGACTTACTAACTCCTTGCATCGATCGCGAATGGTAAGTCAATCTCGTTATCATCCAGAGACGCTACAACAAAGCCATTATCAACTAGTCGACTGGTTCTTGAAATGCATCTCTATCGCCGGCATTATTCGCTTCAGCGGTCCTAAATAGGTAAAAAAAACCTAATAACGAGGTAAAAACCAAGTGATGAAAGCGTATTTGCAACTCACAAAGCTTCTGATGTCAATTTTGTGATGAAATGTATATAACCAGTTAGTACCTGGCGCGTTGCTACCATTCTCCCTGCCCCACTTCTCCACTTCGCCCTTCTTCGTGACCCCTCGCGTAATAAAATTGTTTATACAAAAATACTAAAATCGAGATTAAACAATAGCGGGTGGGGTAGGAGGGTGAAAAATACTCAACGACCTTTTCTCATATGTTTATATAGTATATTCAGATAAGCGGTATATATATACATGCATATTTTTTTTAAACAAATGCTTATTTTTGATTTACATTATAACCCAAATTCTATTAACAAAAATTTGATTAATTAAAATTTTAACTTTCAAAAAGCCAACGGTTTTCTTTCATTCTCTGCTTCTCTAATATCATCCCGCACAAACGACCATTTAAGGCAAACACGTGATCGCTAGACGATTTTGAAGCTATCAGCTTTTTATCGTCTACGAAAGTAAGTAGACGTGGTTAAAATGTTTGCGGTTAAAATAAATGCGTTAATTTAATCTTCATATTATAGCCTATGTGTCAATTATAGCCTATGTGTTATTGTGATATATGAGCTATATTATTGTAAAGTTTCATTAAAATCCATTCAGTAGTTTTTGCGTGAAAGAGTAACAAACATCCACACATCCCCACATCCATACAAACTTTCTATTTTTTCGAAACTATGAGCTGGTGATGGAACAACCGAATTTAGTTTTAATCCAGCTTATTACTCCTCATGAGATACATCGTTATACTACGTGCAAAAAATGTCCTATACAAGTTTTACATTAATTTACTATCAAAATTTGCTTAACCTACTTACTTTATTCGCCTTAACTTTCCCTCTCGATGACAATGCAAGAAGTGAAAGATACAAAGTTATGCGCTTGCAGAAATCTATGTGTGTTTACTAATATATTTAAGGGACATTCTCATGACTTAGAAATACATTCGAGAATACGAATTGCTATTGGGGGAATAATGTTGAATAGTATATTTCACGACTTCACAATTGTAATAAATCTATTTCGAGAAGCCCTGGAGTATAAATCTATTTTTGGTTTGTTTTCCGTGACTTTTTTGACTGTTATTTTTGATATACGATTATTTTTGTATTATTTATCGGTCAGCTGCAAAATGCTGAAGAGGTGGACAGTTCATTCATTTGCACAATAAATGCTTAAACTATAAAATAAAAGAAAAAATTGGATGAGATTGAGTGTGAAGACAAGTTGGCATCTTTGAAATAAATTGATTGGTTCTTCGAAATTGGCAATACGTTTATAGGCTTTATAACAGTCGTGACATTGAAAACTAGAACATAGAGTGATAAAAATGAGCTGTAAAGATAAAGGGAAGGCGTGAACTGGAGTCGTTCGGAGAATAGTTCTAGTTCAATATAATTTGCTGTCCTCGTCACATATTTTTATACCATTCACACATAGTGTGAAATGGTATTATCAGCATCGTAGACCCCATAAAGTACATATATTCTTGATTAGCTCGACGAGACGAGTCGATCTAGCCATGTCCGTCTGTCTGTCCGTCTGCCTGTCTGTATGTATGTTGTTGCGCACTTTTTGTGGACTATGCTATTTTATGGTATGCTATCCAGTTGAAATTTAGCACATACATTTCTTTTTATTGCAGTTTAATATAGCATCAAGATACAAACCCACTGTGCAATTTTGTGTTTTTTTATGAAAAAATTAGTTATTTAAATCAATATTAGTTTGAAATTTAATTTAGTGGACAACAGCTTCATATACATATACTAATAGGCGTGTCCCGTCCACTTTTTGAGGTAGTCCCATATAAACCCACAGCTCACTTTTATGCATTTGTATGGAAAACGTCAATATCAACTTGAAAATCGATATGGCGGCATCTTACACATCTACTACATCGCTTCATTCACATCTACGAGTACTAGTGGGCGTGTAAGACCCCTAAAGTTTTTGTTTGACAATACTATTTAAAATTTCGTGTGAATGCTATTAGAGCTTCGGTTCAACCGAAGTTAACGTTTGTTCCTGTTTTAATTAATTTATGAGTGAAACCTAAGTGTATTTTAAATAAAAATAATAAAAGATTTTAAGCAATGCATTTTCGTATATAGTTTATATTTACATTTTCGTACCCTCTTTATTTCTTCGCAACAGCTTGGTTTTTTTTCTTGTTCGTAATATAAAGCGCAGCTATAGTCAAATTTAAAATGGTTTTATATAACAACAACAAATTATTATCCATTTTGTAGTACAAAACATAAACAAAGGTCTTCTGTTCGATGTTCTGAATCTAAATCGTATTCGCCACACACGATTTTAGCAGTTGAGAATTGAAAAACAGCCGATATTACGTTGTGTAGGATTGAACTTATCGCTGCTTGTCAAAAAACTCTGCTAAATCTTGGCTAAATTTCAGCTAAATACGCAATGTTCTTTCTGCTTCACTTATTTGTCAATTGAATTGTGAGACAAAAAAATCGTAGAGAATTGAGCCAAAATTTAGCTCGTGTCATAACACCATAAGCACTGAAATCTAAGTTTCTATTATATCTTAGCAGGATTGGAATATCCGATAGCAAAATCAGATATATAAAGTGCTAAAAACCTTAGGTTTTATGGACACCACAATACATTCAAATAGTGCTGACAGGCACAGTTTCTTTTCAATAATAATAATAATAATTAGTTCAATTAAACGCTAACGTACAAGAGTGTATGTAAATACAGGGTGTTTTCCTTAGATGTTCCATTTTCCGGCAGGGATTAAACTGTCATAAATTGGTAAAACCTAGAAACGCCATTTGTGTTCAGCGTGGAATGCAATTTTATTATGAATGGATTAACGCCAGAACAACGCTTGCAAATCTTCCATATTTATTTCGAAAAACATAGTTCAGCTCAGAAATGTTACCGTGCGCTACGCCCATTTAATGGTCGACATTGTCGAATTGTCCAATCGAGTGACTAATTCCCTTAGCCATGGATGGTTTCCGCACCACGTATATTCTAAATGATAATACGCATAGACGTCGTACAGTGGACACCGACGTTCGGTCAATGTGCTGAAAATGAACTGATACTCAATCCATTGTTTTCGCATAATTTTCTGTTCAGGCTGTTGAGGCTCAATTTTGCCTAAATGTGCATGTCAATAAGCAAAATTGACGCAGTTGGTGTGAAGAAAATCCACGAAAGATTGTCGAGCTACCATTACACTCACAAAAAATCGCCGGTAGAAACATTGGTCCTTCCATTTTGAAAAATGAAGACGGCAGGAACGCTATAGAGCCATGATTAACGTTTATTTCTTTGCTTTAAATGACTGGCATATGTTTATTGAAGACATATTAGATTATTTACTCTTGCGGTCACGTGAAATCATTGGTTGATGCGAACAAATCAGCAACTTTGGACGACTTAGATGACAACATTGATTTCATTACTTGAAAAAGTGAACGGTAATTGGACTGCCAGAATGCGACACATCCAAACCGGAAATCATATTCATATCACACTTATGGCAAAAAAATATCTTTCTAATAAAGCCAACTTTCGGTTTGAAGTTATGTAATCTCAGTATTTTAATTCAATTCAAAGTTCTACACCACTAAAAAGAAACACCCTATATATGTGTCTACATTTAAGTACCTATGTACGTGAATCTTGTTTTAATAGTAGTATATGCACATTTGAACAGATTGCTAACATTGCTGCTGAGGCTCTTGTTGCAATACATACAAGTACACTGCTAAACACTCAAATGCTGCATGCAACATGCAGTAATATAAATTTTGGGCAAGAAGGCGGTATTATATTGTATTGTATTGTATTGTATTGTAGTATACTATACTAACATACATATATACATAGGCATGTTTTGTTTAGACTATAAAATGGATGCAGTATACTTTTGAATTGTTGAATTATGTTACATTCCAAAGCGAAAGTTGGCTACCTCACTGCAGCATAATTTGCGTGATTAAAGTGTATGCGAATATTTGTGCGGGTTGTCTGTTTCGTATTAAAGCCTGATATATGCATAGCCTTGAAGTTAATTAAAGCCAACAATGACAAAGCAGCAGCAGCAGCAGCACCAGCAGCAGCACCAGCAGCAGCACCAGCAGCAGCACCAGCAGCAGCACCAGCAGCAGCACCAGCAGCAGCAACAGCAGCAGCACCAGCACCAGCAGCAGAAGCAGTAGCAACAATCCTTATATAAGCCTTAGAAATGCTAATTCATATTTTAATAAGCACAATTCGTCGTAGTCGAAGTCATAGTGTAAGCGAGTGAGAAAGTACAACAGCGTTATTCAGATACATCACATAAGTCGTATGCTCATCTTCCTTCGCAATCCGTGCTGTTGCTTCATTTTCTTTTCATTGCTTTCATGAGTTCAGCGCAAGTGAAAACAATTTAAAGTAATTTGCATATCCTGTATGTGCTCTGCTTCTCATAATTCCAACGACATTTATCTCAATTCCACGCATGCTAAATACTTTTCACACAGATACACATACGCACGCTTCGTGCGCACATACCAGCAAGGTTTGAATAAAAAATTCAAAAGATGGCTCTATATCGCCTCGAAAATTAGAAAAAACCTTGTTTATTATTGTGTTGAATATATTAAGTTTTGTGTTAACTAAGCAGCATTTGCGGGAGGTTTTAGTTTTCTGCTGTAATTGTGACTGATAAATCATGTAGGAAATGGTTTCGACGTTTTAAGAATGGTGATTTCAGCGTTGAAGACAAGCCTTGCTGTGTACACCAAAATAAATTGAACACAATGAATTGGAGTCATTTCTCAATGAAGAACCGAGTCAAATGAAATAGGAGCTTGCAGAATCATTGGGTGTGAGTCAACAAGCATTTTCTGTATGATTGAAATCAATGGGAAGGATTGAAAAGCAAGGCAATTGCGTGCCTTATGAACTGAAACCGAAAGTCGTTGAAAAGCGATTTTGCACTTGCGAGCAGCTATTTCAAAGGCAATAAAGAAAGGGTTTTTTACATCATTGTGACTGGTGATGAGAAATTGATATTCTACGATAACTCCAAGAAGCAATAATATACGCCATGTCCGGTCAATCGTTGCCATCGTCCTCAACATCAACATCAAAACCGAAGATCCATGGTTCGAAGATCATATTGTGTATCATATGGGACAAAAAGGGTTTTCTGTACTATAAGATACTACAACCTGGCGATTACATTACGTGCAATCGGTATAGGCTACAATTGATTCGTTTTTATACTACATTTGTATTATTAGGATTTTCTGTAATATACAATTGAAGAATCGCCATGTTATGAAATAGTGTTGGACTATCTTGAAGATGTTTTTGAGCTAAGTAGGAAAACGAATTCGAATTCGATGACAAATTAATCTGCTAACTTCTGCAAAACTTGCAACATGATAACATTCTGTTACTTATTACAATCAATTCCAACAATACAAATGTAAAAAACAATATTTCGTCACAAAAGTGATATCAGAAATGTTGCGAGTTGGCAGGTTGGCTTTCGTCACTGAGCTTTTCTTGCGTTAAGAAGTTTGTTTTATTTAATATATGTAAATAATTTGAACAGGTTTTAATTGTACTACTTTTGTATTTGTATCCATGGATTTGTATCCACGGCATTTATTTTTAAAGTGCGGGAACAAAAATAGTCATTGGGTGCCAAGTCAAGGATGTAAGAGGAATGACCCATCAATTCGATGTTTTGAATGCTCAAAAACTGCATTGAGTAAACCGACGTGAGAGAGCTTGCGTTGTCGTGGTAGAGGATGATTTGTCGTCGGCGGTTGATTTCTTTCAATTCTCCGAAAACTTCTGGCAAACAAATGATTAGTAGCATTCAGAATTAATCGTCCTACGCTGGTCTAATGGAACACTTACGACACAACCAATTATTCTGGCAAAAACGAACATTTGCTTCGAAGTGCTTCGTCCGCAATAAACTTGGTTTGGGATTTAGCTTCTTGTAACAACCATACAGTCGATTGATACCTTCTTTCAGTCTCACACGCATAGATCAATGATTCGTCACCCGTTACGATTTCATAGACGTGTTGCGAAACATCAATTGATACGAGCCTTTTTCGGGCCGATTGTCAAATTATGTGGTATTCAACGCCAACGAATCTTCTTGACGATGAAATGTTCATGTAATATCGAATGTGTGCTGCTCCCACTAATGATTAAGGATGTCTCAATCTCACGGTTATTTTTGTTTTTTAATGAAAATGTCAGCTAATAACTTTTTTTAGATTCTCTGGGGTTCGCTATTTGAGAGCGCTTATTCAAGAGTTAACTACTTTGATACGGAGCGTTTCTTGGTCAGGCTGGACCCGATCCAAACATATTGTCGCTTGAGGTGCGGCGTGATAGTCATCCGCTATTAGCAACCAGTGACTCGCCTGGTTCTGCTACCTAAATTGATGAGGCGTCCACCGTAATGGATTTTTGTTACCCTTTGCTTTGCTTTTAGGACATGCTTTATTAAGATACTGATTACAGGCTAGAGTGAATTTGCTTATTAGGCTCATCCGGGGCTTTTGGATGAGAGAAATGCTAGCTCCGTCTGTGGCCAAACTTCCTGAAGTGTGGATACAATTAGACTTTCGTTCCACTTCAGATATGTAGAGTTCCAGTAAGTCGTTGTCATCTCACCCACTACTAGACTGGCGCACGATCTTCCGCTCATTGTCACATGACATAATCTGATACTATCGTTAGCCATTTGGTAGCTGGGTCAGGTAGTTATTACAGAGTTGGCTGGGAAAACGAACTATATGTATGTGGGAAAAGGTCCGATCTATTTCCATTAGCAATGTCTGCAGTGACAAACAGAACCAGCATGGCTACCTTTCTTCGAGTATGCACCGAGATCAGCACAACGATACAAATCGCTGCCTTCATGTTTAGTACATGTAATTCCCACTGAATATGGATATCTTCTTAAAGAACTTTAAATTGAAATCACTGCCACTCAAATTAACACTTCGAATTAAATGGTATTCCAATGGATTATTTAAGTTCACAAAGATTTGAATTGAACCTTGCATAAATGAGCTTTTTGTGCGCGGCATAATAGCCTCGTCCTGCTTAAATAATAAACCAAGAAGGCTTAACGCGCGAAATTCAACGGCAAATATGCAAAAGATACACACACTCATATATACATACATACGAGTGTATCGTCATCGTTAAATGAGAGAATAGCAGAAGCAGCCGCAGCAGGAAAAGAAGGTTCTGTAAGGAGCAGTGATGTACCAACTGTAATAGTAATATAAGCTGCTCAGACGGCAGCAATCTTTTAAAGAGCAGAAGCAGCGATGGCAGAAGGAGTTCCTATGTTGTATTTAAATGCATAAATTTCAATTATTCACAATACACAAAAAGCATGCTACGGTATATGTGTGTATATTTGTATGGCTGATATGTAGTATATATGTGTGTGTGTGTGCTGAAGTCATTCTCCTCCCTGTTGTTCTCGTTTTCAGTGTCGTCCTCATCGTCAAAAGCCGCTTAATCCGTTGCCATTTAAGCCAAGTCGTCAAGTCGCTCGTGGTTATGGCTTAAAAAATATACTATACAGATATGGAAAGATTTTAGCAACGATATTGCTTTTAACATTTTTAATGTCAAATGCGCTAAGCTGCGCAACTCACAAAGGATATACGTGTATTTTAATGTAAGGACTGTGCCAGAAAACCATGAATCTGTTAATATACTCGTATTAAGACCAAAATATTAAATGTCTTAATTAAAGAAGTTTGAGTTTGTTTCAATCAGATTGCAAAGTGGATGACATGAAAATTATTCCATTGGTATTCATACATCATTGCGTGAAAAGTACCATAATTTTACCCTTGTATTTGCAACATTTTAAAAGCAACTTCGAAGCACCCAGAAATTACATGTATTCTCGATTTACTCCCGGCTATACTACTACAGTGTGTAATATTCGTATGTGCATTGCAGTGCAAAACTACGGGTTTATAGCAAGGTTAAGGGTTTAGCTAACTATATTTAATGGGTAAGAGATCAATGATGAAATAGCCATATGCGATTAGTTTTAAATATTTGAATCGATTTACTTCGATAACACTTGAACAACTCGACGATTAGAGTCGGTTTAGTCATGTAAGTTTGCCTGCCGTCCGTTAAAATGAAAGTAAATCCCAAAATTTTAGAGATATTGGTTTAAAAGTCGTTTTGGAAAATGTTTGTAACCATTTTCTTAAATTTTCTATAATGAACAATTATTTGAATCCAGATTATTTAAGCTTTGGTACCACGAATGATGATGATGATTAATTTTTTTTTCGCATGCACACAAATATACCAGTATATTTACATATAAGTACTCTTGGACGCTTAAAATATTGTAATACGTCTGAACAAAGAAAGGAGCCCTGAAAGGTAGATATATCCTTCATTTGTAAGTATTTATTTTATTGATTTTGGTTCTGATGTCTTAGAGAGTTTAAACATTCACAAAGAACTTTCATGTACAATCAAGTAAACAAAACGATCTTATGTTGGACTAAGAATTTCCAACGCATGTTCGGTCGCTTCATCCGCCTGTTGTGTTTCAATTAGGTTTAGGTTACCCATGATTAGACTCTCTGTATTGGAGCTTCGCTAACCATCCGGATAAAATGACCAGCCAAAATGCACCATACAACAGAACCGGGATTATTAATGTCTTATACATTTTTAACTTCGTACTTCGATTATTAACTATACTTCTAATTTGCTTGCTTGATTCTTCGCCTTATCTCTTGGCTTATTATCTCTGTTCCCAGGTTTCAAGATGGCCTGTGAGTGGATACCAAATACTACGTCTTGTCCACGTTTACCGCTAGACCCTTGAGACGTGACTGTTTCTCAATATCCAAGAACGCGCTGCTCAATCATCAGCATACACGAGTAGCATCACTTTGTGCCTGACATTTTCTACGTATGGGCATTGGCGTAGGATGCACTCCATCAAGAGATTAAAAAAATCACACGAAACCATCAGCCTGCCTGAAAAGTCTCTTGGTATCAAATGGTTCGGAGAGGTTCTTTGATACTCTGACGTATCTTTATGTGTGTGATAGCGTCATCATGCTAGGATACCAAGTTCAGATAGGGCGTTGAAGAACTTTGTTTTTGTCGATATCTTTTGTATTATCCGATATCTATTCACGCTGAATGGTCAACAATATTAGTGTAATCTAAATATAAATGCTAAGTATACAATTTTAATGATATTGCATCATTTCATAATAATAACAACTACAAAAGCTGTCAACCAAGCCTCGATTAAACGCTAGACTGAGCATTACCAGCAGAGAGCGCGACTGTTATCGATATACATATGAAACAGATGAATGGATGCTCTCAATAGCGACAGGTTTACATATTTTGTATTATATATTGAAAAACCAACGTTTCGAATCGGAATAATTGAAAAAAAAAGTAAAGCCAAATGCAATTGGATTTGAAATAAAACTATGAAATGTATTATATGACATTGGTCGACGTCTCCACAGAACATGTATAAAACGAAAGCAGGTGCATTTGCAGCGCAGTGCATTGTTAGAAGCGCAACAAACAACGAAGCTTCTGTAAGATCGTAGCAAATAGATCAGTGCAAGTTAGAATACATCATAGTGTAAAAAATCTTTAACTATACAATTGAACGATATGACTTTTCGCGGCAAGAATGCTGTAGTCACTGGTGGCGCACGTGGCATTGGACTGCAGGTGGCCAAGCAACTATTAGCACATGAGGCAGCGGTATGTAGCGTATGAGACTTCATAGACTACAAGTTGCAATAAACATACATACATACATAAACGTACACTTGCAGAAAGTTGGCATAATTGACTTGCAGGATAATTTGGAGGAGATTATTAAGCTTCGCGGAGCGCATCCGGCGCAGAGTGTATTGCTCATCAAAATGGATGTGGCCAATAAGAAGGGCATGGAAGCCACGTACGAAGAAATAATGAAGAATTTTGGCACCGTTGATATTGTTGTAAATCTTGCGGGCATCTTCAATGATCAGGAGGTGCAGCGTGCGCTTCTGGTTAATTTGGTGAGCTGTAGAACTCCGAATTAGTTTTAGCTTTACTTAATTTGATGATTTTCTTTTAAACAGGGCGGCGTAATTAACTCCAGCTTGTCTGCTCTAAAGCATATGAGCAAAGATAATGGTGGTAATGGTGGCATAGTAGTCAATACGTCCTCGGTTGTTGGTCTACATCCAATGTTCATTATACCTGTGTACGGTGCCACAAAGGCAGGCATCATTAATTTCACCAGATGTCTGGGCGTAAGTAAAAACACTTTTTAATTGCATAAACAATATGGCAAATTTGTATTTGAACATTGCAGCACGATGACATCTATCAACGCACTGGTGTTAAATTTGTAACAATTTGTCCGGGTGCCACATTGACCGATATGTATACCAATTTTACGGAGAAGATTCTATTTCCTGATATGAACGATGAAACATATCGCGTTTTTAATCATCTTAATAAGCAAAGCGCTGCTGATGTTTCACGCTGCATACTCAGCATACTCGAACAGGAGGAGAATGGCACCGTATATGTCATCGAGGGCAATCGCGTTTTCCCCATTGAAATAAAACGCTTATGGCGAGGAATCAACAATGAGATAAAGGATTAGACGTGTATGATAGAAAAAACATACAAATTATCTTAGTCATGCTATAGCGTTGATAGAACAGAAA
>JAWNNQ010001560.1:0-167488 GCA_035044765.1 Leucophenga montana
ATAGTCAAGCTACGATAAAAGACCTGCGGGCAGGCTATCTCTTCCAGAATGCTCTCAGTACCTCGAAAAATATGCGCATCTTCTGGATTCCCAGCCACCGGGGCATAGATGGCCATCTCCAGCAATCGTCAAATTAAGATTTACATACCTTTGAATGCAGGCGGGAGAACTAGGGCAAAGAAATTTCAAAGGAATAGGGTACACTAAAAAAAAAAAAAAAAACTACAGCTGTATGTGTATGTACCAGAGCCCTCCATGAATGCGGCCAAAACGGCAAATGGCACATTCACACAAAAATTATTTTTAATGAAAGTGCACATTTTTCTAATGTATGTGAATATAATGAATGTCTCTCTTTCCAAAGTTCACATTCATTCTAATTCATTCGAAGCTTGTGAATTTTTAATGTTTGAATGCTTATGAAGTTGAATGTTATGAACGAATGAGTGAATTAATGAATACGATAGCTTCGAATGTTATGAATGCGTTTCATGTTAGTGTGTCTATTTCTGTTTGCTTGTTTCTAGCAGTGAAAATGCGGAATTTTAAAAGAGGTAGGTAGGTGTGTTGATTTTGTTATGCAGAGTATTCTATATTAATTACTTTCAATTCAAATAATTAGTAAAAACTATACCAAGAGCATATTTGAAAAGATTTTATGAGAGTTTGAAAACACTCGCTCACGTTCTGCCATTTCACTTCAATTCGGCTCTTGCCCGTGAGCATAAGATTACATGTTCGGGAGCAGCTCATAAGCAGATTTATTTGAGTTTTTTTATAGAAAATCCTTTCTAGAGAAAATTGCATCTTAAAACCACTTATTCAGCAAATCGTTGAGGTTTCCTCCAGTAGTGTTCCCAAAGATTCGTCGTAAACATATGTAAATTTTTCAATCCTGGGAAGGACATTGTGGGAAATATATGTTCTAATGGATTTTTGGAATCATAATATGAATATGAATATGAATACAAAACTGATGACTACCTGTAATACCATCTTCCAGCTTCTATTCTCAAGATTTTATAAGGAACAATTCTCTCCGATTGCTTCTTGCAGCAGTTTTAGCCAATCCTCTCCAGAAAATGTCACGAAAATGGGATATTCCAGTGACTTATTGCGTTTCCTGTAATATGAAATTAGTCCCAAAGAATTGTATTGAAAATATGCCCTTGATCAATCCTGGGAAGGATAATGTGGAATGGACGCTGCAATTATCAAAGGTTGGCAAACCGCAACGAATTGCTGGAAGTGTTGTATTAAGATGTGATTTAAAGCTTACTGTCTTTGCTAGCAAGATGAACAACTCAATATAAACATTTAATCCTTCTGGAATATATCGTCTTTTCAGATATATTAATTAAGTTGCACTACAATCGTATATCGGTCAAGACAGCAAGTAAGAATGCGCACCCTTTGATATAATTTGGTGTACTTCTACAACAACTTCCACCAAGTTCATATAAGAAGTTACAGATCTTCGTTCTTACCAGCGTGTCGAAAGCGCCCTTATAATCGACCAATAGGTGGTGTGTTTTTGTTGTACTCACTGGTCTTCTCAAGGGATTGTTGTAGAGTGCAAATTTGGCCATTTGTCGACTTCTTTGGTCTGAAGCCACAATGATAATGTTCTAAAACTGCAACCGTGTATGGCTTCAGCCATTTACACTGGCTTTTCCACGGTAGTTCGCGCAGACAGTGGAGTCTCCATTCTTGAAAATAGGACACTGAACACTGAGAAACCAATCGGCGGGCATGGATTCATCGGACCATATTTTGCATAAGAGTTGGTGCATACGCCTTACCAACTTTTCGCCGCCGGTCTTCAATATCTCAGCTGGCAGTTCAGCGGATCCTGCCTTTTTGTCAATCTTCAGCTTTTTAATTACTGAGTCGACCTCGTTATAGTCCAGTTGCTCTACAAGAAAGCCATCATCAATTAGTCTTTCTAGAAATACTTCTCTATCGGCGGCATTGTTCTCTTCATCGCGTTTAAATACGTTAGATAAGTAATTTCTCCAAAGTATCAATGATTCCCGTGCATTTGTTACCAGACTACCATTAACATCCTTGCAGACAGAAACTCGGGTCATAAAAGCTTCGGTGTGACGCTTGACCTTTTGATAAAATTTTCCAGCTTCATTGCTATTTCATGACACCTTAACATCTTCATGCTTACGCCTTTCTTGTTCCTTTTTTTTTGTGACTGAAAAAACATTTCTCCTCTCTCTGTTTCTCACGATATCGCTCTGTAACAGCACATGGATCTTTCTCTGCAGAAGATGGGCAACACACTTCATAATACCAAAAGTTCATTAAAGGTCTGATGTATCCAATGACCTCCTTGGCAGCCGTATCAATGGAGTGGACATCTAACAAGCTCGATGCGTGCCTTCCTTCGATCACAACATGATCAATTTGATTAAGTGTGTTTTAATCGTTACAACGCCAAACAGCCTTGTGTATGTTACGGTGTGAAAATGTGATGCTACCGATTACCATGTTCCAACCTACGGCGAAATTGATTAGCGCCTCTGCAATGCTGCTGGTAGCATCGTGAAGGCTTAGTTTTTCAGCTGTTGAGCCAAATATTTCTTCTTTCCCAATTTTGGCGTTGCAATCGCGAAGCATGATTTGTATGTCGTGATTGGGGCATGGTCCTTAAATCCTTTGCGGGGGTTGCCATAAAAGGGTAATCGTATTCGAGGCTTCATTTGTGTCTTCACTGGTAAATGTTGTTTAGCGGTGGCGGGAACCAAATCCAGCGTACCAATCCCTAATTATTATGAGTGGTTGTCTTCTCACACTTAACTCATCACGGAAGTTTCCAGGCTTACCCAGGGGATACGTGTCCTAACGTACGTATGTGAGCTGCTTGGGCAGTTTACGAAAGCACCATAGTTTGCCCATTCCTAAGAGAATGGCTAAATATCTTTCCACTGCTGCCAACAAAACCCCATCCCTCCACGATATATTAATACCAATCACTCAGCCGTATTCCTGTTAGTAAAATGGTAATTTTCCGTCCATCTGCTGTAAAATTAATTCATCTGTAATAGTTAAAAAACTCTGCACGCATTTTAACTGACACTGAAAACAAAAAGCACTGAATTCACAAAATTAGATATTTTAATAAAAGGCTTGCATGGATGGAAACATTCAATTATGACAACGTGCGCATTTTACATTGTGATGCACCATCATCCAATTTCAAACCGCATTGTCAACAGAGAGCATTTGATAATAGCATATGAACGTACACATAAACAACTTTATACAATATGTACGACATTAAATAGAATGTAGTTCGGGCCTCTTATTAAATGACATCAGCCACTGCACAAATGTTTAATTAGTTATTTTCACAAAACCCAAATGCACGCATGTTAATTTCAATATTCCAAAATTTATACGAGGGCTGTTATTTATCTATCACGGAAAACAGTTTCATTGCTTTTAAAAATGATCTCCATGAAGATCAGTACACTTTTGCATGAGCTTGAACCAATCTAAAAAGCACTTTTGCCAGTCTTCACTTTGGATACTTCATCTTTAGCTTACTTCATTCATAAATTCGAAGTATTGAGTACTCAAATAGTCGATTGTTTACACTGAGTTACACTGATATGATTGATGATATGCATTGTCGTAGTGAAGAATTATCCGAAGTCGCCGGTTGGTTTTCCTTATTTCTTTGAAGACTTCTATCAGACAAATTGTTGTGTACTATGCAGAATTGACCAGCCCAGTGTGCCAGACTATGTCAACGTTCATAGCCAATTGTAATCGGTCCAACAATCATATGAAGAATATTTCTCTCGAATGCTCCCAAGGAAGCTGTACCCGACATTGTTAGGTTGTTGAAAGTCGAGATTTATTTGTTCAACAGAAAGGTCGTCTCCAGCAACAATTGATCGCAAGTCAGTCATCGCAGTCGTACAAGCCACAATCATACATACAATTACTATCTTAACAAAACTACCTTAATAAGAATAATACTTAAAAAATCACTGTGGACGGTAGTCCACGCAAGTGACGAAAGCCCACCTCAGTGTGACTGCTGCACGAGCACTATTTTTGGTTGGCAAGTCCGATCGAAACGTGTTATATACCATTAAACATACTTGAAACATACTTTCAGAAAATGTTAAAATTGGATCACCCCAGTCCGAAATATAGGGGGTTGAAAAATATCCACCATTAGCAGTATTACAACTCGTAGAGGGGATATCACCTCAAACTTATTTTTTATTTATTCTTGACGCCGAGACGAGTCCAAGATCAGAAAAATCGGTGGAACAACTCAGAAGTTATGAATATGCAAAATTTTTGACGAGTTAATGAAATAGTATATTTTTCAACGTGTAATAGCTCGTTGATAGGTCTTTTGGAGACCTTTTAAATGACGAACGCCCAATTACATATTACAATCGATTCTAAATGCATCCCTATTGTAGTATAATACCTACAATACTTTATTCAGTCAAGAACTTCGGATTCCGTGTTTGGATTTTTCTTCCTGTCAGCTGGTACCGTCCTAGACGTTCTTGCAGCCAAGGCAAGGTAGTCTTACAACATATTTTCCGACGACTCCTTGTCTTCTCGAAAATATATGCAAATGCAAACATTCGATCAGATACTTGATCATTTTATAAAACTTTCGTGCTTCATTTCAATCACATAGCATCTCAACACCCTCAAGCCTTTCGTGCTCCATTTTTTGTGCGTGAAAAGAAGTTTCTCCTCTTTCGATTTTCGCGATATCGCACTCGAACTGTTCACGTTTCTCCCGACCGCAGAGTTCTTTTGTAAGTGATGTATTTCTCTGCAGTAGCTTGACGGCACTCCTCATCATACCAAAAGTTCGTTACAAGTCTGGCCAATGACCTTCTTGGCAGTCGTATCCATGGAGTAAGAGATATGTCTCCACTGATTTAACGATTAAACGACCGTATTCTTGACGCTATATATGAGCGTATAGGTCTGCGTTGTACTTGTGTTCACTGCAGATCGACTGTCATCGATGCTTTAAAGTTAACTTTAATGAGACAGACTAAGTGGTTAGTCACTAAGTGATTGGTTCACGCTTAATCGTGACTTGTAAAATATGAATGATAAATTTCAGTAGTTGGAAAAGTTTTTTAATAAATTTCAGTGCCTTGATAGCTCACTTTATCTCTCGTCTCTCCTGAAACAATTTAGGAGAACATTAAATCTTACATAAACAGTAGTCTTAAATGTACTTATAATATATCTGTATCTTAATTTAACTTCTCGTACTCGCGTTCCATATCATCTTTTAAAGTTATTGTTCCCTGTGTCCATCTTCGACACAATTCTTTCCCAAAATTTTTAGCCTGATTGTATTATTGTGCATGAGTATGTCTATAAAAATAAACGTTCTTCTGTTCAAAATGCTGTTCATTTCCCGTCTGTTTCACTTTCGGTGTTCAAAAAAATAATTTATGCTTCTTTCCATTATCAAAATGTGACAGGGATAAGAACAAAGCTTACTAATGTTTATTTAAATAGGTTTTTATTTACTTCTGATATTATTGTCTTTAATGAAACTTGCCTTTAACCACATATTCTCAACACGGAATTATTTAGTGATTATTTTGTTTCTTTTAGAAAAGATCGTCGCAATCACCCTGGAGGTGGTTTTCTAATATCAGTCAAATCATCTCTGCTTACTGAAGAAATTAGTATTTTCAATCAGGACATTGAATTTGTATGAGCTAAAACTTATTTTCATGTCTTTAGTATATTCATTACTTGCTTAATACAAGTTATAAACAATAGAGTTTGTATTCAGAAAATATTTTTTATATAATATATTTAATAGAAACGCTCCGGTGCCTTTTGAGAGACAGACGTGCCTCTAAATTCGGACGCTTGGTTCAAAGAAAATTTCCGAGTTGAAAGGCGCACTTTTCAGATGTTGGTACAGCGGCTACCTGGGCTGACGAAGGAAGACACGCCGTTTCGAGTAGCTATCCCTTTAGAAAAGCGGATCGCCGTCGCCCTTTACACGCTTGGCTCATCAGCGGAATGGAATGCTGTTTCGAATTTTAAAACCGATGGTGTGCCAAATATTGCATGAATTCTCCAATGAAGTCATCGCCCAAATGGCTTCTGAATTTTTGCCACCAGATTTCATAACAGATGAGAAATTAAAAGAGTGTGTGAAGGGGTTTGAGAAGCTTGGATTTCCTCAGTGTTATGGAAACGAAATTTTAGATTTTTGCTATTTTTTAAGGACTAGACAACAATATATCGAAGACATCAAACATAATTGCCTGTTGTAGATATACTTCATAATTTTCTAAATGAAAACAACTGTAGTATGAGTGGAAAGTGGGAAAAAGATGCAGTGGAAGAAAGGCAGCAGGCCGAACACACTACTTCGCTTGGAAATCATGACGAGCAAGCTCAAGACATTCGAGTCGCATTAAGTTCGTATTTTGTAAATAGATAAGAAAACAATTTATATATTTAATATTTAACTCTATTTCATATTTAACACATAATTTAATTACATTGCTCACAGTCTTGATAATCACATTTGTTCTAACACTAAATTATTTCAATTATTTTACCATAAAACTAAAAAAAAGTTAAGTGTCGTTATTTCTCTTCTCAAAATGGCCTAACAATTTTTCGTGGAAAGATTTGCTGAGGATACAGCCATGGAAGTCATAATTTCCATTTTCACAGATATGTTCTCTTTGCGATTACCCTTAAACTTATTAATGAGAGACTTGAAATCGACTAAATAATCGTTATCATAAGAGAAATCGAGTTATCGGATTACCTAAATAATCGAAATCATAAGAAAAAATCGCGTCCGATAGTCGCATCCAAAATGGACGCGACTTTTTACCATACCTAACTGCCTATGTCTTTTGCATAGGTTTGGACGCGCGTCCATCGATTTTTGGACGTGGACGTGGACGCGACCGTAGTGGAAACAGACTATAAGATGTTTTAAGAAAGAATATTTTTTATTCGACCATTATCAATTATTTTGACAAATGCATTACTTTCACAACTCTCTCTAGCTCAGGGCAAAGTCAAAATTAGTTTTTTCGTAGTCTTTGGTGGGGTTACTTTATTCAATGATTTAGTTTTAAATTCCCATCTCACCTTCGTGTGATTAATGCACTGATTTTAGTAAATATTGTTCCGCGCGTTAAATAAAAGGTGTTAAGATGACTATTTAATAAAAGTTAAACAATCCCAAATCGTTTTTCGATTTTGTCAATTATTTCTTGATGGCACGGTTGCATCCTCTGATTCGCCCATGTCAGATTTGTTTGCTGACTTTTTCCAAAGTACTTCTTCTAGTAGCTCTGTTTATCCTAGTATCTCGTATCCTTACAGCATCACATCATATGAATTTATTTCTCCTCCTGCTATCTCCACCCAAAATATGTCAACATTCCTTTTATCCATTGAATTCTCTTCCTTACGTAGCCCTGATAATATAGCCAGTTACATACTAAAACCATGTTCTAGCTCCATTTGTTTTCCTTTTTCAATTCTTTTCAATCTCTCCACATAGTTATGTAAATTTCGCTGAATAGTTGACAATTGTAGCATTGGGTTACTTTATTCAATGATTTAGTTGTAAATTCCATTTCACCTTCGATTCGGAAGCGTGCTGTTCCTTTAAACTTGCATAAATCATCATTGTTCCGCATTTTTTTAGCAACTTCACACACGTCCAACAGTTCTCTACTACGAGTTCATGATATTTTTCCTGGCAATTTGATCCCCAGGAGAGGTGACATAAATCGGCCTTGATTGTCGCTACATTGTTTTTGCTATTATATAGTTTTGTTGTAAACACACACAAAATATGAAAAACGAAAAATTTTATAAATTATGCGAATAAACTCCGCTGCTAGGATGGTTAAGACGTCTGCTCCCGACTAGAGATAGTAGAAGACTGACTGTGATTAGATCTATCAAGTGTCAATTCTTAGTATAAGTTAGTGTTAAGATAGTTATATATATAGTTTATCCTTTTATTACTCTAAGGTTTTCTTTCCATTTTTCCTTAGCATAAAATTGTATATATAATTAGCTGAATTATTCACATCCATTTGTCAGTAGTAAAGTAGTAATAAATAAAACTAAACTCTGTAAAAATTAGATGAAGTTTGTACATAATAGTATGTATTAATCTAATTGTTCTGGGTTAAATAAATAAATAAAAAAATAAATAAAAATAACCTTAGCATTAGTAGAGAGTATTGTTTGGCTTTGTTAAAGGAATTTAATGAGCCTTATACCACTAAACTCCTCTATATTTCTCTTGTCCGTCCGATTTTACTGCTGTTTTTGGAACCCTCCCTATGCTGTTGTATTTACGAGGATCGTATTGAGTCAGTTCAGAAACAGTTTCTTCTCTTTGCTCTTAGGAGTCTCAATTGTGATACCAAAATAAATCTTCCACCCTGTCATGATAAGTTAAAATTAATTGATCTTCCAACTGTCTTATCACGCCGAACTATGCTTCTTTCTCTGTTGCTTTTCTCACAAAATTCTTATTGCTGAAATGGACTCTCAAAACTTGCTTCAGTCCATGTCACAAAATATTCCCATTCGGCAATCACTCTTTGTTTAATCCACAATAAATTTTCTCCCTATTTCTGTAATAACTTTTCCTTACACTATGTAAAAAAACTATGTACTAACACAAGTCATTATTCAGTTAATTTATAAATTTAATTCATTAACTTATCTAAACTTCTTTATTTTTCTAATTGTGCCTGCTTGGACCACAGCTCAAACTGTGAGTCGGTCACAGTCTTTCAACTAGAATTGCAATTTTGATGAAATAAATAAAAATAATGATTGATATTAGTAACATCCCGAACTGGAGATGAATTTTCTAGCTTCAATTATGATAAAGTTGCCTGTACTAGGATTCCTGACTGGATCATAGTTTAAAATCGAAGGTACAAAATAATCGAAGTGAAACAATTTTGGACATAGAAAAATATTGAAATATATTTTAGCAAAAAACAATACTACACATTCGTTTGTTCTCTCTGTCGGTCATTCTATGGCATACTTTGGCAGATAAATGCAAGTAGCTATTGACCTTTGGCAATTTAGAACTGCAGACTTATAGAACACACAGGCAAACTCATTCATACACATCAACTGAGCACACACAAATAAGTACAATACAAAATCAAGCACACGAAACTTTCGGAGCACTCATGCATTAAAAAAATACGTATTCGCATTGTTGTCCGGAATCCTTGTTGTAAGACTTGCGACTAGATTGGCATACCTTAGTCACGTTAGAATGAATGAGAGATTGAGTGAGTTAGAGGGTGAGTGAAGGAGAGGCCAGAAGAGTTGTTTCCAAGTCTGGCCTATTTGCGTCGTTCTAGTCTATGAAAGCTTTCCACTACTTTTCTGGTTTACTCCTTGCTGAATGTGATTTTTTTTTTTTCTGATATTTTAGCAAGTGATAAGCTTCGATATAAGAGGATTTGAAAGTGTCTTAAATAACGCTTGAACGCATTCTCAATGAGTGTGAGTAGCTGTTTGTTAAGCAGAAAGAGGGGAGTGATTGCATGAAGCGTTATAAATCCTTGAAGAAGAATATGCGATGCTATCTCCGCTTTTCGCCAGCTACTTGTGTACATAAATTGTACGTGTGTGTGCGCCTATACCGTTATGTATTTTCTTATTTTCATTTATGGATGTGAAAAGTCAAATAGACAGGGAAAATTGTGCGAGAGAGGTTTCAACAATTATTTCTCAAAGTCAAAAAAAAAAAAATACAAAAGAAAAACAAGAAAAATCGTTAGCTTTGGTGGTACTGAAGCTTTAATATCATTCGCACGAAGTTACAAGCTGTGAACTTAGCAGATGTAAAAAAAAAATGTATTTATAAAATCTAACAACCTCAACGTGGGATGCCAGTTGGTTGGAGCCTACCCGTACCTCACTATATCAAATATTAAGTGGATTTTGCCTGAAACGATAAAGCTTTTAATTAAAATTCCCAAAGGGATTATGTAGGAGCTGTACCCTCCATAAGAAACCACTATATTAAATTTTAAGTTTATATTTACTGAAATACAAAGTTTCAAAATTGGAAGGAAAGTTTCTATGAGGGCTACCCCTAAAAGTTTGCGTAGCAAGACCCTTGTTACTTAGGTGAAGCGTATGTACATAATAAGCCGTCATGTCAAATTTCACGTCTATATTGACTGTAATAAAAACGTTTTCAGTACAAGAATGAAAAATGTGGGGTGGATTGATGGTGGCTTACTCAAAAAGTGTGGGGGGGAGGGGGGTTATCACAGCCATTGATATATTTGTGAAGAGTTCCTCCATAAGAAACCACCACACTAAATTGTGATATTGACAGCAATAAACTAAATTGTCATACAAAAAGTCGAGAGTGCGATTGTAATTTCCATATAAAAAGTAAGAAATTCTTACAGTTTTTCCATATTGATTCTAGCAGCCGACCGGCGAGGAGCTACAAGAAAGCCAGCAAAAAAAAAATGAATTCTTTATTCTTCTTAATAATATCTCTGAAGTCCCGTACAATTTCCGACCGAAGGATCATCAGTCCCATACAAACCCATAGCTCACTTTTATGCATTTGTACAAAAAACGTAACTATCAACATGAAATTCGATATAGCGGCATCTCATAGATGGTCGCTTCATACACATCGACTACTGGGCGCCCACTTTTTGGGGTAGCCTCTATTTAAACCCACCACGTTTATGTTTTACAATACGATTTAAAATTGCGTGTGAATGGAATTAGAGCTTCAGTTCACAACCGAAGTAAACGCTTTTTCTTGTTCCACAAGATGCACCTTGTACAAAGCCTATAGTTGCAAAGCGTTAATGCAACAGCTATTCATTCACTTTGTGCTGCACAGCTTCAATTCTTTTGAGAGGACACCACAGAATAGATTATCTGATATTGCTGAGGCAACTGAAAGTCTAACGCAGTCTGATTGCCTAACGCAAATCATGATAAAGATACCACAAAAACTTGATAATAATTCATCATTCTATGAAAAACTCATCTATTATGCGCTAAAAGCAATTATGTTGCCCCAAACTGATCCAATTTGCACCAGTATACATTTTCTACAAAATTTGATTGTACAATCCAGCAATTATCCAAATATGATGCAAGCAATACTTAATGCTAGCGAGGAAATCATGCGGACTGTTCTGCTATACGTTAGATATATATCGCCCAGACATCAAGTTGATAAATTTCCTAATTTATTTTTGGCTATGACTATCAAATATGTAATAGAATCGAAACACAATTATGCAAGTTCCAAATTTTTCAACGCCATTGATAAACGATGCGGAAAAACCAAGTTCTTATATTTAATTACGTAAATAAAATTACTGGATTTCTTGTAATTAATCCACATAATTTCTAAAGAGAGTAATTTGATGCACGGCTACTGCAAAAGTGTCTCATCGAATTTGTAAAAAAAATCGGGCGGTCTTAGTTACAAATTCCACATCGAAGCACGGCAAATTACTCCAGACGGCCAAGTAGTACAAGTTTTAGCAAACAGTATGAACTTGCATTTGTTTAAAATAAATACTTACAACTTTTTAATGAATAATAGGTTCATCTACTATGGTTCATGGTGAACATATTCCTCTCATATACAGGGTGGCGCACAAAGAACTTAATGGTTCAAAATTGTTATAACTGTTTCAATATATTGATGGTAAATATGTAAACTGGGTTGGTAATGGCAACCAAAATTTTAACTAGTACATATCAATGCAATATAAGCAATACAAAGAGTGCATCAAAGGTTGGACGAACTGTACGAGGATTTAATTATAATAATGCTCTGTCGACGAGATGACAAATTAGATGTGGCAAAGTCACTAAATTGGCGAAATAATGTTCTCGGCTCCTTTGACGTGGGACGCTTCCTGCAAATGCTTCGATTAAGCAAGAAGCAGTTTGGGTTGCTTCTGGATATGATTATGCTTGGCGGTATAATTGCTTTAATTACAGAACGTGTATTCGGGGCAAGCAAGATGTCTGAGTACCTTTACTAGCCAAGCGTCACGGAGCGTGCAAAGGTTGTGCCAAGGACAACGGATGAGTTGCCATTTAGCGGGGAATATATAGACGGTAACGAAATTAAGTTTGCCGAAAAGCCCGAACTCAATCATGAGGTTTTCTTTTCACGGAATCATTTACGAGTATAATTCAAGAAAGTGGTTGTTGGTATTCCTAATAGGAATGAAGCCAACGAACCAGCTCTGGATCCCTATACAACATCCGAAAAAAAAGGACAGGCTACTTATAACTACATGTTCAATGAAGCATTTAATAAAGCATTTTATTTATTATACCATTCACACATAGTGTGAAATGGTAGTATCAGTTTGTCTGAAAGTTTGTAACGCATTAAAGGAGCCATCGTAGACCCCATAAAGTATGTATATATTCTTGATCAGCTCGACGAGACGAATAGATCTAGCCATGTCCGTCTGTCTGTCTGTCTGTCTGTCTGTCCATCTGTATGTTGTTGCGCATTTTTTGGGGACCACTTTTTATGCTATCCAGTTGAAATTTTGCACATGTACTTCTTTTTATTGTAGTTTAATAGAGTATCACTACCCACTATTTGGGGTAGCTCCCATACAAACCTACTGCCCACTTTTGACTTTTTGTAAGAAAACTTCTTTATTAAAGTCTATATTAGATTGAAATGCAATGTGGTGCCTTTTTATGGTCAGCCGCTTAACAAACATAGACAATTGGGCGTGGTCCGCCCACTTTTTGAGGTAGCCCCCATACAAACCCACCGTGCAATTTTGTGTTTTTTATGAAAAAATCCTTCATTTAGATCAATATTAGCTTGCAATTTGATTTTGTGGATTTTAATGGACAACCGCTTCATATACATATACAAAGGGGCGTGTCCCGCCCACTTTTTGAGGTAGTCCCATATAAACCCACAGTTCACTTTTTTGCATTTGTATGGAAACGGTCAATATCAACTTGAAATTCGATATGGCGGCATCTTACACATCTACTACATCGCTTCATACACATCTACTAGTGAGCGTGTATCGCCCACTTTTTGGGGTAGCCCCTATTTAAACCACCACTTTTATGTTTTACAATACTATTTAAAATTTCGTGTGAATGGTATTAGAGCTTCGGTTCAACCGAAGTTCAAGTTTTTTCTTGTTTTTGTTTTTATATCACAATTCTGTATCTGTATAATTAAGTCAAACTTTGCTAGCCTTTCCTTCTGCTTGAGTTAAATTTATTCAGTTTTTTTTTCATTTTTTCCTGTCTAGCTATAATCTATCTTCTACAATTTTTAGCTTTCGCTATTTAACGTTATTCATACAATCCAGCTTTCCTTGCTCAAACATTCGGTCTTCTCGGCGGTCAAGCTTCCTGATAGCTTCAATTTCAACCAACTTTTCGATTGCAGTGGATTTCGTGTACTTTCCCTTGTGCAGTATGGTTGTGGAAGGCTCTTCCTGCAGTAACTCAATGAATGTCATTGTTATGATTATCTCTACAATTTGAACTAGATTAAATACCGCTGATCAATATTATATGCTTTTCCCTTACCAAGAAGGATTTTCACTCCATCATCATTTTCGATTCCAGCTACTGTGGACTGTAGCCAGCTTTTAGCCTTTGCGAATGTTGATTTTAAGTAGCGTCTCTGCGGTCGCATCAAACTCCACTTAACGTAATTTTTCACTTCAGCTAACATTTTTTTTATAATACTTCTGAGATGTTGGTTTCTATAATTGCATAATTTAATTAGTATAAATATATAAAATTAACATATTTGTTTTTAAATCTACACACCTTTGAGGTGCATCCGTCCACCTCTTGCATTCATCGCGTTTTCGCTTGTTTTCGCTGTAACCTTGATCTGCCACTAAACAAATATATTTAATTATTAAAATACATAACACAATCTAAACCTATGCTTACTTATTTCCAATTCAATTCCGCTTTAAATATTTATAATTTAGCCAATGTTTAGAAAAAATTGCAAAAAATGTATAGTGTTGCAAAGCACCGATCATCTATGCGACATGTCACAATGTTTTTCATGTTGAGCGCACGCAAATTAGCATAAAACAAGAAAAAACGTTATACGGTTGAACGGTTGAACCAAAGCTCTAATGCCTTTCTTTTTCAAAACGAGGGCGGAGCACACCCATTTGGATATTATATAAAGTGGCGGTTCATAAACGGCACCATATCGTATGTCCAGCTGATATTGACTTACCTAAAGCAGTTTAGCATACAGAAGCACATAAAACGGTTGTGGGTTTATAGGGGCTACATCAAAAAGAGAGTGGAACCCGCCCATTGCACTATGGGTAATTTGACGCATTTCTGTGACCAAAATTAATAAAAACTAAACTGAAAAGATTTTTGAAAAAAAAAAATGTTGTGCTTATATAGAGATAAGCTATGAGAAGAGCTTAAATTAAACAGATTTTGAAATTTGGAAAATTTGAACACACTTTTGCCAATTTTTTTCTTTTTGATTTTTAATATAATGCCAAACACCCTTGGTGTGGATCAAGGTTAGTAAATCCCAAAGGAAAGGAGCTATATAAATGCATAAATACCAATAATTTTTCAACACTGTCTACGGGAAAACCAACGTATTGGCCATCAGACCCCCGCAAAATACCGGATCTTTTGGATTTTGCAGTTTATTTTGAAATACCACGGCATCATCTGGAAATTTCGGACAACTATGACCTAAGTTCAGACCATTCGCCAATTATAATTACATATGGCACTGCTCTTCCAGCACTATCAAATAAATATAAAATTGTCACATCTAGGACAGATATTTTAGCATTTCAAGATTGGATAGATGCGAAACTAAATACTAATATATCTCTCAAAATTGGTTTAGAAGTGGATACGGCTGTGGAATCATTTACAAACATTATACATGAAGCAGGTCTGTTGTGTACTGCACCAGCCAAAAGTTCTATAGCGAATACTGTTTTTATATCAGCTGAGCTTGAGAACCTTATAAATAATAAGCGAAAGCTCCGGAAAAATTGGCAAACCAGTAGATGACCAGCAGATAAAACTAGGTACAATACAGCATCATTCCAACTTAAAAAACGCTTGCACGAAGTAAGAAATGAAGCAGCTGCAGAGTTTTTAAAAAGTCTGGATCCTAACACGAAAGACTATGAATACAGCCTTTGGAGAGCTACCAAATATTTAAAACGAAATGTTGCTATACGAAATCATAATGGAGAATGGTGTAAAACCGCCAAAGCTAAGGTTGAGGCATTTGCACAACATTTACACTCAACATTTCAACCAAATTCAAATCTTGCGCCTGAAGATACTGAAATAATAGAGTTTCTGGATGTACCTTGTCAAATGTGCATGCCAATTCGTAGAATTACTGTGTCTGAAATCAAAGAAGAATTCGCAAAACTGAATCAAAAAAGGTCACCAGGCTATGATAAAATAGACGGAAGAGTTACGAAAATGCTCTCTCATAAGTGTATTAAATTTTTAGCACTAATTTACAATGCGATTTTGAGGCTGGATCACTTTCCTACACAATGGAAATGTGCGGAGGTGATAATGATTCCAAAACCAAACAAGCCTGAAAATATTCTCTCGTCCTACCGTCCTATTAGCTTGCTGGTGACATTCTCCAAAGTATTCGAAAGAATACTTATGAGTAGATTGTTACCAATTTTGGATGAATACAATATAATACCGGAATGGGACTCCAGAGCAATGTCATCGTATAGTGGATATAATTACAAGTGGATTCGAGAAGAAACTGTATTCTGCGGCAGTATTTCTTGATATACAACAAGCATTTGACCGAGTGTGGCATCCAGGCATGTTATATAAAATGAAAAAACTGGTTCCTGCTCCATTTTTCCTCTTATTGAAATCGTATCTAAGCAATCGACACTTTTATGTTCAAATGGAAGGAAAAACATCGAAACTATATAGTATCCATGCTGGTGTTCCACAGAGCATTGTTCTGGGACCTGTCCTTTACACAATATTCACTGCTGATCTTCCTGTTGTCAGTGATGTTCAAGTAGCCACTTATGCTAATGATACAGCTATAATTGCATCTAAAGACACTGCGGCAGAAGTAGCTCAAGATATTCAAAATGAAATAGTTGAAATAGAGCGATGGCTTAAGAAATGGAAAATAAAGGTTAATACTGAGAAGTCGAAACATGTCACATTTGCTCTGAGAAGAGGAGATTGTCCGTCAGTATTGTTAAATAATTCACAAATTCCTCATAGTGACTCCGCAAATTATCTTGGACTCGATATAAATCGGAGAGTAACTTGGAAAAGTCATATTAAAGGCAAGACAAAGAAACGCAACATAAAAACAAAAATAATGTATTGGCTGCTTGTTAGAAAATCGCAGCTTAGTTTGGCGAACAAAGTTCGGCTTTACAAGGCTATTTTAAAGCCTGTGTGGACATATGCTATCCAATTATGGGGAACTGCAAGCCAATCAAATATTGAAATTCTTCAACGATATCAGTCCAAAACGCTTAGACTTATTGTTGACGCCCCCTGGTTTGTGGCTAATGACCAAATTCACAAAGATTTAAATATTCCATACATAAAAGATGAAATACGTAGAATAAGCACAAGGTATGTTTAGAGACTATATGATCATTTAAATGTTTTGGCAATAGGCCCACTAGATAATAGCGATACAACTCGAAGACTTAAAAGAAATCATGTGTTAGATTTACCTTTTAGAGATTAAATTTTGTATATATTGTAAATAATCTCTTAATTATAGAGTTTTGAATATAATAGATGTTCTCACTGGAGTACAGCTATTTCTGTTATATTATGAACTTTCAACTAACTTATTGATAGATTGTAAATTAATAATAAAAAAAAAAAAATATTTAATATATTTTTTTTCAGTTTTATTTCGCATTTTGCTGTCTAAATTAATTGAATTTAATTCAGTTTTGAAAAATATCGCCTAATCCTTTTGCCAATACTGTCATTCAACTCCACAGATACTTCTGAAACACACAGCATATCAAAAACCCCCTGTGGCAGTTGCGCGCGTCTTTTCTGCTGCATTCGACTATTTAAGCATACTGATGAAATAACTGGATCAGACATGTCCATAGCACTGTTGAAAACATCAGAGAAATTGTTTTTGCGGCTGTTCTTGCGGGCATGATGTAGTCTATCTGACTTGTATAATTTGTTCTGCGACTCAGCATCATCTTCGCCGAAACAACCTACCGGCAGTAAGGTATTTTCAACAATTTCCCTTGAATGAATCAATGGCTTGTGAACGGTCGCCGTCATTGGGAGCCAAGGGTATTTGATTTGTATCATTTTGGCGGTATTGTAGCAAAAAGCTAGAAATTTTTGGGTATTTAATGGGAATTGACAGCCAATAGTAATCAGAATAATTTTAAGCGAATATATCAGCTCCATATCAATATCAACTATTTCCGAAAAGATGGCATGGTCAGCAAAGGCTCTACGGGCTGTATTGCCATCATTGGCGTTTCCAAATCCACCAGTTTTTGGTTGGTCAACTTTAAGGCTCATTTTTGACCAATATAATTGTTGTACAAGCTCTATTTTCAGAAACTTGCGATCGTCGTCAGTTCGAATTTGCCCTTTGTTAATACTGCTCTTGTATCCAGCATTCAAAACGAATTCAAAGAATCGTATCCAACAGTGCAAAGGACTTATACCGTACTCGTACTTTAGGTGATCTTTCTTTGCATGAAATTTTTGGCTTATGAAGTCTGTAATACTCATCAAATTATTTGGAGTTGCCTTGCCAAAGTAGTCTACCGACCGAATCCACAAGTCTTAAAGGAGTCATCGTTGTTGCACACTAGGAATAATCGGAATCATCGGACGTGGATGCTTCCTGAAATTTGTGCTTATAAGATGAATGCAGAGTGTTGCCATCAAATCCATAGCTAACAATCAGACCAGCCTTTACAAAATTAGCCTTTACAGAGAGTTTGGACTCTCTCTTTCAGAGATGACTCTTCCTCATTCAAAATATTTACATTTCCAACTAGACCAATAATATAAGTGAATACAGCATAGTTCTTCTCCTCTTTGCATTTTACATCAATCCAAACTTTCGCAAGTTTGTTATACTGCAAACAGAGGTTGCCTACAAAAAAATGACATAACTCAAAAAACGCAAAAAATCGCAACATGATATTAATGAAATAAACTCAAAGTTTCCATTTAACATGTCTCTGATAGTCAAAACACGTCCAAATATGGCCAAATACAGCCAACATTTATAAAGCTTATCCAAACCGCAAGTTTATGAAAAAAAAAAAATTAATTTGAGGTTAAGTCACAATGATGAGTATTTCGCATTAAATCAAAAAGTAAATAAAAATATGTCGACTAACCTGTAGTGTGCATACCATTACTTTTATTTTCCATATTTAAATTGTATTATTATATTTTGTTTAACGTTTTTAAAACAGTTTAAAAATGCACATTAAATACCACGGCTCGTAAAGAATAACTTTGTTTCATTTAGTTTAAGTTTATGTTTATCAAATTCTAACAACGAAAACTTTTTGCTTGAAAGTACAAAATTGGAAAATTCCTTTTCGACACAAAAATGGGCCAAATTACCCATAGTGCACTGGTCTGAAAAAATATTCGAACATCGTCCGAAATTGAGCAGCATTGATGGCAATTGAGGCATCGGCATTTTCAAAGATATATAGAACAATGATCCTTTCGGGTGCTACGTCACACCAAACCCTACACCTAGGTCAGTGTAGTTGTCGCTGATGAACTACTATTGGATTCTGCGCAGCCCATATCCTGCAGTTTTGCTTGTTAACGAAGTCATTTAATTAGAAATGGACTTCATCGCTCACTATCAAAATGTGGAAGAAATCGTTGGTTTCATTCTAAGTTTTATTAACTTTTGTTCTTTCGAAAAGCACGAAATAATTTAAAAATTAAAACTGATAAATTATGTAAAAATTGTTCGTTGTCCCTCTGTCTCATATAACTAGAGCATAAATATGAGGTTATTGTGCACAATTCTTGTCTTAATGCAGTTCTACTGATCTTTTCCGTTATAAATTTCTTTTAAAACTATAGTGTTCCAATTTTTAGTAGTTCAATCCGGGCCTATGTTGTAAAGGGTCTACCAAATGGGATGTCCGAACTTTGATGACTTCTGGCGGCCATGTTGGTTTCAATGAATGAATTAAGCCTACAACCCATGTACAAAACGCGCGTAAAGAATGCCATTGTAGCAACCAGTGTATAAGCCGACCAAAATTTATCCGTTTCACGCCGTTCCGCAGATATTGCCAAGATAGTTAGTTATTTGTGTGAATCGTGTGAATTAATACCATTCGTTAAAACGTTTGTTTACAGCAACGGTCCAAAGCTTTGGATGACCTTCTGAGCACCCATTGTTGGCATACCAGCCAAAATGTCATTGCCAAAGTGTCATTGAAAATTGCGTTATAGGTTCAGCCTCTGCAAGAGGAGCCGATTTGAGTGATTTATTGTTTAAATATTAAGTGCCATCACTATCGACGATAGCCCACGCAAGTGACGAAATCCCACGAGCGTTATATTAAAAGCGCAATATAGAAATTTTTACTAGTAAGTCCGATCGTAACGTATATAGAATTGTTATTTATTCTTGGCTTCGAGACTAGTCCAACGAGCCCAAGATCAGGAAAGTCGGTTTACCCGTTCAAAAGTTATGAAATTTTGAAATTTTTGACGAGTTAATGAAATAGTTCGTCGTAGAACTTTTAGAAAACCAAAACTTTTTGGATATACGATTTTATTTTACAAAAAAACTAAGAAACTTTTATTCTACAACTTTTTTCAAAATGGCAATTTTTGGCGGGAAAAGCTCAAATTTCAATTGGTTGCTGTGACCAAACGGCTTAAATAAAAAAAAACTTTTTGATGAGGTAAAAACCAAGTGACGAAGCCTACCTGCAACTCACCAAACTTCTGATATCAATTTTGTGACGAAAGATTTGTATTTTTCGTTTAGATTGTTGGGATTAATTGTAAAATGAAATTGAACTCTTGGCTTCTACCTTGTCAAGAGGTTTTTTTACTTTATAAAATTTAAATGGAAAAATAAAAATTGCCATTTACAAAATGTATACACATTGAACGAGCTGGACACTTGTTTATAAATTTTGTCTTGAAAAATGATTTAAGATATTCACACATAGTCAATTATCAGCTTTGCATAACTTTTCCTGCAACAGAGTAGGCAAAACTTCCTCTAAAAAAATTTGCTTTGAA
The DNA here is from genome assembly GCA_035044765.1 of Leucophenga montana. NCBI lineage: Eukaryota > Metazoa > Arthropoda > Insecta > Diptera > Drosophilidae > Leucophenga > Leucophenga montana. The sequence goes on from JAWNNQ010001560.1 coordinate 20,362, forward strand.
TTGTTTTGAATCACAATTTGAACTAATAGGCTATTCACACTGGCCAACATATAACATCTAAGATCTTGTGACAAGATTTTAGATGTTATATTTTTATAAATTTAGCACGTGAAAGGTTTTAAGTACAAAAATAACAGCAAAAGTCTCAAGAGGAGCGCCAAGCGCAACAAGAGCTACTTAATGAGATAGCATCCAGCACAGCCGCCTTTCAATCCAAATTGCTGGGATTCCTACGCGGATCTAACAATTAGAATTTAATTAAAAATATAAATTATTGTGCCTTTATATGTGTTTGTATTGTACGACTTTATTATTGACAAATTTGGCTATAGCAGATCTTATTTCTTCCGCAGGTTGATTATAATCTGAGAAAGTAGTGCTTCGTTGTGGCTGTTCTCGGTGGTCATTTGCAGCGATTTTCCAATTATCGCTGGTGGCGCTGATATGGACATTTAAACTATTATGCAATATGCAGCAAGTCATTATAATGATGGTATTGTTTTCTGGGTGGCTATGAAGCCATTTACTTATGCGTCGAAATTGTGCCTTTAAATGGCCAAATTCATCGTCTAGTTGAATGACCGTTGCTCTATAGATATTGTTGTTTAAAAAGGATATGGCTTCACTAGCTGCCTTGAAACCCGAAAGGCAGAGTCTCCAATTAACACGACGACCCAATCATTTTACTAAGATTAGATTTTTGGTATATACATAAGTGAGTCATTGCATCGAATTGGGAAGCCGGTGTTAGATTAAACTATAACTAAAGTTTGAAATTAAAAATTATCGACAAAATAAATTTTTGCATGATGATATCTTACCGGAAGTTCACTAGCGGGTACCTGCCTTTGTAGTTGTGACGATCGATTGCCTCAGTTGATGGTTTTATCTCAATTTGGCATCCATATTATTAAAAAAAAATTCTGATTAAATTATTAAATATACATACATTGTGGAAGGTAGCATTTGCACCTAGGCACTATGGAAATCCAATGGCTTCAAACCCCTGGACATACTCATGGATTTTTTCTTCTGTGAGGTAGTTGTGTGTCATGTACTCCTCTCTGAATTCAGCAATAAGTGCGCTGCGAAAGTCATGCAGAATATTTCAGACACTTTTGGGTACAAAGCCGAACAGCCTGCCCATTGCTCGGTATTCCGAGGGTGTTCAGTGCTATGGCTAGTCACGAAATGGCAGCCATCACGGAGAATACCTGCCGAGCCATCATAGGAAATTTTAGTGCCGTGTATGCAACGGTTTATATTTGGACAATATCATTTTTAAGAAATAAATTCCCAAAGTGTGTATTTTAATATGTAATAAACATTTTTTCAATAAACTACTTACTTTTTTTTATCGATTTTTTAAATGTGAACTTTCTTTTGAGACACCCTGTATTAAAAGCTGAGGGACCAGTTTTGATTCTAACAGTCAGAGGACAAACGGACATGGCTAGATCGATTCGAAATTTAAATTTGTTTGTATTTACTCTTGAATAAAGAATAGTTTATACTTGTATATTAGAACATTGACAATAGTATTTATTCCAATATATTTTTCAAGAATTTTAATATTAATCGATACCGGTACACCGAAACTAAAATCGAAGAATCATACCGAAACCGAATACGGAAATAAATTGAATCCTGTACAGAACCTTATACTGAAACACACGTACCAATACCGGAATATCATTTCGGTTTTATTCCATGGTTATATAACTTAAACCTTTTTCTGTATCTGTTTAGAATATAATCTTTATGCTTCGTTGGAACTTTACGGGTGAAGAAAAATTAAACCATTTTGAAGGAAAAAATATGAGAAGAGAAATTTTGTTGTGTCTTTTTATCCTTTCCAATCCTTTCCAGAAAATTTAATCACAAATCTGCCTTAGCCTTCACGAGTGTTATTAAAGATATGTGAGAAGATATTGATGAATCCTGGAAAGAAAATATCATACTTCCGCACTAATTTCAATGATTTTTGTAAGGAACACTTCTGCTGTTGAATAATTGCGACTATCGCAATCAAGAGCAACGACAGCAGCAGGACCATAAGTTGTACTTTAAAATTAACTTAATCCTACGTTGTAATTCAAATTAATCTACATTATTATTTAAACTGCAACTAATTAATATTAATCTACAATATTACTTCTTATAAAATATATCAATAAAACCAAAGGGTATCTTTCCCTTTACATTTATTATATGTATTTATTATACAATACAAAAACAAAATGTCTATTCTTTATAGCCGGTACCATAAGGTAAAAGGGAATATTAGGTATGTGCAATCTATTTAACATGCAGAAGGAGAAGTGGTAGATCCCATAATGTAAATATATTCTTCATCAGCCTGCGAAGACAAGTTTATATTGTCCTGTTCGTCTGTCCGTCCGACAGTCGCCTTGAACGAAAATATCTCGTAGACTATAAGAGATAGAGACTTCAAGTATGAATATTTAGACCCTCCTTTCGATCTACAGATATAGTGTATTAAAGGAACATTTTAAGGGGTAGCCGTTATACAAATATGGCCTCACTTTTAAGTTTTGAAATAAAAGTTTTATGTTTTTATTTTGAAATGAATTTATTGTAATTTTTTCAACTATATTGAAATGTCCTGAACGGACCACTTAAAACTATTGCACAAATCTATGGTTCATATGAGTAGCCTTAAGCAAGGTATAGGTTTTATTTATTTATTCAAGCACTTCTTCATTTGAGCGTTCTGCATGTAGTGGTCAATTTTATAGAAAATGCTTAAGTAGAGAAACAAATTTATAAGCTTAAAAAATTTTGCAATGTGGTATTTTAACTTGAGAAAGAGGTGGAAGGTGGAAAAGGGGCACGGAAATAGGGAAAGGGAATTGTTGGTAAGGGAAAAATGGTAGGGGAAGGGGTAGTAGGGAAAGGGTGGCAAGGGGGAAAAGGGTAGGGGAAAGGAAGGGCGGGATGGGTAGAGGAAGGTGAGGCAGGAGGAAGGGAAGCAACGTGCAGGGTAACATTTAATATAGATGGATGAAATGTTGTATACATGTTAATGGGATCGAAGGGGTCAGGAAGTAGAGGAGGTGGTGAGGTAGGGGAACAGGCATGGGTGCGGGGAAACGGATGGTAGGCGAAGGGATGAAAGGGGGCAGAGAAAGATTGGTTGGGGAATGTATGATAGGGTAAGGGGTCATTGGGAAGAATGGTCAGGTGAAGAAGTGGCAGAGGGAAGGAGAGGAAGGTGGTGGCCAGAAACGCGTCGGGTGCCAGCTGGTATGTAATAAATTTCAACAAATTTTGTTGTCGATATTAATAAATAATACAAGCACTTTCTGAAAAGTTTTTTACATGCCAATGAAAATACCGTCAAAATCGGTTTCAGCCGTTTCGGGCATATGCGTAGAAAAACAAAAGGACACAAAAAAAAAAAATTTAAAGAAAAAAAAACGCGTGTATGAGTTTTGGTATGGTGCAAATAATCACATGATAAAAAATGATAAAATGACAATGATAAAAAATGCTCTTCAGTGCCATATTGAAGCGATTGGCAAGAACCACCTAGACACATCAATTCGAATGTCTCACACCTTTTTATTGAAATCCTGGCGAAAGCTCTACAATAGCAATCACATTTTGGTGGCACGTACTGCTCCATACCAAATGTTTTCACAAAAAAGGCCGATGAACTGATCAATAAAACAGACGTTGAAGTCTGGGTTATGTGCGCCGGCATTAATCTATATTCTGTGCTTGCATAACATTTCATTCATCTGCTCTGTTAAAATTATGGATACTAAATAAATTGTGAAGAAAATGTTCAGTAGTAAGATGAGAAATTTCCATCAGATAAATTTAATAAAATGCAGAATTTTTCAGAATGCCCTTCTATATGTATGTACGAGTATATGTACACGTAAACTATGTCAGCGATGGAAAATGTATTACCTTTATTTGCAGGCTATGCTTCATTGAATTTTTTCCCTTTCGTTAGTTAAGCAATGAAATGTCTTTTTTGAACTACAGCAACAACAATTTATAAATATAGATAAACTTATATACGCACAGACACAGATACAGTCTATGTTTGATATACAACAATACATATAATTCTGCTATCAACACTTAAACATCTCGTACGTCAAAACGACTTAAACACATAGGATTTATGCGCAGTACATATACTACGGTCACGCACATATAAAGGGTGTTTCATCTGCGACTTGAAAGTTTTCAATTGTTGGCATTTGTCTGTCCCGAAAAATTTTTGGTTCACCATTTTATAATGGAAATATATGCAATTCAACAATCTGTAAACAAGCAAAAATAACGCATCTGGGCCGAGTAGAAATATTGGAGACTCCATTAAGTACGCACAATTTATTTTATTCCAAATTGAAAAAGAAAATTTAGCCAAAAAAATTAAGCATACCAAGGATCGCGGTGGACATTTGAATGATGATATATTCCATTATTGATGGTAGACTCTAAGCTTTCGAGCGAAATGTTAAATCGAAATCCGTTTTTACAATTCATTTTAAAATTTTACAAATTTACAAAACATTAAATATACAAACAGTTTTCGAAAATGTATTGGCAAACCTACTTTTTGCATCACAATAATGCGTTAGCTCACACTGCTGAAAGAGTAGAAGTTGGAAAGGCGTATGCGTATGCGTATACACCAACGATTTAAATCTTAGTGCTTTTTGTCCTAACTTCAAGAAAGGAGTCGCCGCTGTATGTGCAAACTACCGTGGAATAAGTCTCCTTTCAATTGGATATAAAATTTTGTCCCATGTACTGTGTGACCGGTTAGGGCCATACACAGATGCACTGATAGGTCAATATCACTGTGGTTTCATAACAAGAAAGTCGACCAGTGATAATTTTTTCACTCTATGACAAATCCTGACAAGACAAACGGCTATACGGCCGTGTTCGACACGTTGACAAGAACGAAGATCGTTCGTCTTTTCATGAAGATGCTATCACACACACAAAGCGTGAAACTTTAACGTGCGACTTTTCATTTCTCCTGATATACTACAGACGTCGAACAGTCAGGCACGACTTTTCATAAGGAAGTGAAGCTACTCTCGTATGCTGATAACTTTGACAAAGGCGTTATCAGAGATTGAGAAACAGTCACATCTCATAGGCCTAGCTGTGCACGAGGCAAGACGAAGTACTTTGTGTCCACTTGCAGACCATCTTGGTCGGTCTGTGAGTATACAAAATTCCAACTTTGTCCACCTGAGAACAGTGATAACCAGCGACTACAACGTTAGCGTGGAGTACAGACGTGGAATCATACTTGCTGACCGCCGCTACAATGTGCTCAGCAAGAAATTTAGAAGTACGAGATAAGATAAAAATCTATGAGACTGATAATCTCAGTCCTGCTGTATGGATGCATGGAACGTGGCAAAATTTTATGCTACGTCTTTGGAAGTGTTCGAGAGATAGATTTTTTGTTGGATTTTTAAAACTGTTAGCTACTAGGATCCATATGAAGCACAAGATATATGATGAGGTTGACATAGTCCAGCGCATAAAATTGCAGCGGCTACACTCATCTAGATGAATCCCGTATCTCCAGTACTGAAGGAAAACGAGAGGAACCTAAACTTAATTGGTGGACAGCGTTAAGCAGTGCGAATGAGCTTATGTTGGTAGGACCAGATCTGGGATGATCTCACCGAGTTAGGTATTGTTAACTACCAACGCCGGCGAGAAGAAAACTATAGCGCCGGACTTTTGTTAGGCTCAATAGGTAGGCCAATTCCAAGAATACGTTTTTGCGACACGAACTCAATAGGTCGATTTCTATCCATATTGCCATTTGAAAAGTAAGTTCCATGAAATGATTTGATTTATTGTAAGTTCTTCTAGATCTAAATTTAAAACCGAAATGACTCTGTAGAAAGAAGAGACTTTCACAAATAATAACATAAAATAAACCTTTTTACAATTACATTTATAATTTTTAAATTTTTTGTTTTCAACGATGGTTACATTATTTTCCTTTTCACTTCGCTTATTTAACTAAATTGCATAATAACATCAACTCGGCTTATTTTATTTTACAGAACTAATATTCCGTAATTATCACAAGTAACACCGGGAACAGAATATGTTGCTCCAATATAAACAATAAGCTGAAACATAAACATAATAAGAATCGCACATATCCAGAAAACTATGCGATATCTTTTACTTCTGGGTAGATTGTGTATCTTGGTTGAAATGTTCCCCATTTTGTTTTCCTTATTCACAAAGTGGTTGTTGTAGTTATTCTAGATAGTACGCTGTGAATAAAAATATAACAGAAAAAAGTAATGTATTAAATCGTGGTATAGGTGTAGAAAGAAACTTGGATATAAAAAAATATAAACTCAATCGAGTTTATACAGAGCTTATTGAGTTTAGTTCAGTATTCACGTGATGCCAGCGAGGGTCTTAAAAATATTTTCTATTCCTTATATTAGAGGTGGTAAGCTTAAATCTCGAAACTAGTTCGAAGTACATTCGGGCAAGAAATAGTCCAGTATTTGAATGGCGATAGCAAAAAGTTTCTGCTAAAGATGAATTCGGCGAACGTAGGAAGGTTATCATTTAGTTTGTTTGTGATATATATTACGTAACATTTAAAAGTAACAAATATGCACACGTCTGCATAAGAATTGAGGTTTTAAAAATTGTAATATATAGTAGTTGAAAACAAGTTACGTCACGCGCCTTCTTTAGACACATAAAATTTTAACTTTCTTTTTTCCCGCGCTCCTTCTTGGGTGACGTCATCACTTTCTAGCTGTATCGCAATTGGACGCAGATGGATAAGAGTTTGCACATGTATTATGTATGTAACGTCAACCGGTTGTAATAAGATTCAAGGGAAAAATATGCAGTGCCACGCCCCAAAAACTAAAGAAAAACAACAAAATTCGTCACAGCTCAGTATACAATCATTTGACCCAGATTTATGGGAGGTGCCAGTTGTTTTGGTGTTGTTGATATAATATTTAAGTAAGAAATGGCTCTTAGTCTTAATTCACTATGCTCAATCTAAAGCATTTGGGATTACATGGGACACCACGCAGCCTCAAATTGCATACTGAACACAACCAGATAGTACGAAATGTGTTTGTTCGTGTTTGAAGAGCAGTACGGCTGATGTTATATACCTATGTACGAGTACGTACTTACCGACTTTGAAACACGTTTCCGTTATGTAGCAATTCTTCCTAAGAGGGGTTGGCTTCTGTGTCGATTTCGGATTAGCCACACAGACCTGATTACTGTATAACCTCTTATTGAATGTTTCCTTATATTTTCCTTATCGCAATTACTCTACTCGCTTCGCGATATTTCACTGAGATGAATATTGTGTTTCTACCTCGATTTTTTTATTTTATATAAATCCGAATAAATTTACATTTTCCTATGCTTTTCGATGAAATTGAATGTCAAAAATATTTTGCTAAGATTCGACATAAAAAACTTTTTGTTACAAAACAGAACCCAGACGGTTAAATAAAGTAAATAAAAAAAAAAAAAAAACAACTTGACGAGGTAAAACAAAAGTGACGAAAGTCTACCTAAAAATCAAAAAATTGCTGGAATCTATATTGTATTTTAAGACTTTTATCACATTATTTAATTTAACTGACTGTATGTGTTTGTTTGTCATGTTCAAATCTTGGAACTCAACTTTAATTCACTTCTAATGGTCAAAGTAAGCTGAAACGTATCTATTCCAAGTACCTCAATATTGGAATAATTTGTGCGACAGTTGAGAATGACGTTGTGGCCAAAGACGACTTTTACGAACGCCTATGTTGTGCGCTGCACCAATCACGTAGTCAACTTTGAGTTTAGGGATTTGAATGCCAAAATTGGAAAAAAAAAAGCAATCTTTGGCCCAACAGTCGGAAAATTTAGGCTTGCCGACGCTACCTCCAGCTATGGAGTAAGATTAATGGACTAACACTTGGAGCACCTCTGCACATCCCAACACTCAACGAAAGCTAGACGTTGGAAAGCTGCAGTCACATTAGACCGCCGAAACCTTTTCAGCCAATCACTCGCAACTGTTCCGGAAATCCTCTCCGAATTCTGAAAATATATGTGAACAGTGTTCGGCGGCCAAGGATTTTGTTGTATACACCACTTTGAAGATTTATTGGTATGACGACGAGAGTCTCCAAGTTCATGCAAACAATAGCACCGCCTACAGAAAAACTCTGCAATCGGACCCAAATATTCAGAGAAAAAAAACAAACCAGAACGGGGTGAGCTTGAGGCTGTTGAGGTCTTATGTAATAAGTAATAAAGCGAAAGAATCACTTAGACTGGAGAAGTCACTTCTCTAACCTACTTATAGAGCCACTGGATTACAACGAGGTCGACACAGTAATTAAGTAGCTGAAGAAGAACAAAGCGGCAGGCTCCGATGAGTTATTCAAGACCGGTGGTGAAGAGTTGGTAAGGCGTATGCACCAACTCTTATGTAAAATATGGTCCGATGAATGCATGCCTAACGATTGAATTCTCAGTGTTCTTTATCTAATCTGCGCGAATTACCGTCGAATAAGTCTTCTTGCAATTTGGTATTCCGTCTTGCTTACTGTTCATGCGTCTAGAGCAATACACGAATAACCTAAGAGGCTACTATCAGTGTGACTTCAGACCAAATAGGTCGACCAGTGACCAAATTTTCACTCTACAACAAATCCTGTAGAAGACCCGTGAGTACAACAAAGCCACCTATTTTTCGATTATAATTCCGCATTCGAAACACCGATTAGAACGTAGGTCTTCAACGCCCTATCTGAACTTGGTACTCTAGCAAAGATCGTTCTTTGCATGATGAAGCTATCACACACACAAAGCTTCCTCAGTGTAAGAAAGAACACCTCCAAATCATTTGTTACCAAGCAGGTTTCTGACAGGGTGATGCTTTATCGTGTAATTTTCTAATCTATTGATGGAGTACATTCTACGCCAATGCGCATACAAAGAACGGTCGAGTACGAACTTCCATAAAGAAGTGATGCTACTCGCATATGCTGATGACATTGACAACATCGATACGAACGAAATTCGAGTTAACACGGCGTACTCGTATATTGAGATAAAGTCACGTCTTATGGGCCGGTCTACGAGGCATATCCAGAAAGTAAGAGCACTGAATTTTTGTAGGTTTTAAAATTTTTTATTTAAACAAAAAAATTATGTGATACTTAGTAAATAATGTAAGTTATTTTTCGACATAGTCACCATTCCTCTCTATGCAGGTGGTGCAGCGGGGTATCAATTTGTTGATGCCTTCCTTGAATTGTTTCGTTTAGTAGAGATCTGGAGATTTGCGGAAAAATCGCAGAAAGTTCATCCACAGTCAATCAGCCATTGTCACGGAGCGCATTTTCGATTTTTTCCACAATTTCGTCAGTCACAATTGAAGGTCTTCCGTTCCTCTGATCATCATGCACAGACGTACGACCGTTTTTAAACTCGCAACACCACTTGTACACACTCGTACGATTCATAGCTTTATCACCATATGCAGTTTTCAACTCATTATAAATGTCAAACGGAGGTTTCACCTTCCAAACGAGATAACGGATGACGCCGCGTATTTCGCACTTGGCGGGAGACTGGATTGACATTGTTCACGAAACGTGTTGTCTTGTCCACAGTTCTCAAGGTACTGACCGGTTTCGTTGCAAAGGGGAGAAACCAGGCTACACTGCAGTGTCGCCAACATGACGAAAATAAAATCCCTTCGGCCGTGAGAGCCTCAGTACACTTACTTTCTGGATATGCCTCGTATGAGTACAATATGAATGTTGTAGAAAACTTTGTCTACCTGGGAACAGAGATTACCAGCTTGAAGATCAGACGAAAAATCACGCATGCTAGTCGCTGCTACTTTGGGCTTTCTTGTTACAGGCTAATCTATTAAATGGCTGAACCAATTTTAACGCGTCATTCACTGCCCGGTAGATGATTTATCATATAGCAGTTTGTAGAACTGGTAAATTGGGTCGGTCTACGCCCGCATATTAAACTAAAACAAAACTCGTTACATCTTAGCATAATCAAAACTGGAGATTTACGAATGTAGAACGTTTTGGCCTTTTCCAAGCAAACGTCAATGAAAAAAATGGAGACTTTTAAAAATAAACACATTCCCAGCATTTTTTTATTTATGTCTGTATCACAGCACAATTTACTATACGTTGGGGACATGTTTCAATTTTCATATTAGCAGCACATACTTGTATGCCTGGCCAGACTCTCATGTGTGGTTCTATTTAACTAAACATAACATCGTATTTTCTTGTTTGATAATTATTTATTTTTCTTCTTATTAAAGTGGCAGCGCATCGTCTAGACGGGATTTCATTAAAAAATCAACACTTAGTTAAACATGCAATTTACGACTATATCTGTTTTAAGTACATACACAACGGCAATATATTGCTAAGTATAAAAATAAAATACAATATGCTTTTTAAACTCTTCATACATAGTGTGATTAAGTATATTAATTTTGTTACAATGTATGTAACACGAGCGGTCGCCTCACGTACGTCTTAATGAACAAGTCACACCCATTGTGCGAATCATTCCGCCAATTTAAGTTTTGTGTATGTTTATAAAACATTTTTCAATATCAACTTGATTTTCGTTATATAGATTCGCTATTAGTGGTGCGACTCAAGAAACAAAAAATTGTAATTGACTAGAAATGCTACTCCGAGTAAAAATTCAACTCGATTTAAAGTTTATCTACTCGAATAGACATTTGTTTATCATACGATATTGAAGTTTATGTAATGTAAGACTATCAATAATTTATTTAAATAAAAACAAATTAATTTACAAAATAATTAAAATTTCTCTTGTTAATCAGTAAAATCTTATTTCTTTACAGAATTCTTCTCGTGTAGCACGTTCCTATTCGAGTAACGAGTTGACTCCAATAGAATTAAATAAGTGTGTACTTCGCTACTCAAGTAGAATACAAAAATCGTACTCGGATCACTATTTTCTATGGATAGATTCTATAGTTTTATTGGAATGGGTCAACCAAATGCATGGAAGAAGGTAGTCCCATTCAAAGTCATCGTTTTTTATAATGGTATGTGTAAAAAACATTATCCGTGCGACATCAATCTGCAACCCGGAGTCGAAAGTTTGACTTTGGTGATTTTCGACGGAACGCCGTAGAATATAGTTTCGTACACATTCCAAATGGTGGATAGGCGCGGTTGCACAATATTTGGTTTAAGTTTCCAAAAAAATGCTTCATGTTCTCATGACATAAAGCATTGACATGGTTAACAGTCGTTTGTTGAGGTGTACGGAGAGTAAAAGTTGTGCTCCCCTTCTTGAAGTGGTATTACAATATTCACCTGTCATGAGGCTCTTGTTCCATCTGATATGTATATGCTGGCTAATACCATTTACGATTTGCAATTTCTCGCGCAAGTTTATCATGTTACCGTTAAATTTTACTTCAAAACTAAAAGTTTTTTTTTTACTGAAAATGACAGTACACTTAATGAAATCAATGAGAACAAGCAAACAAGAAAAAAAATTTTGTTCTGGAAAGATGTGTTCACAATAATGACACTTGGCACTTTATTGTTTAAAAAGATAAAAATAGCAGTGGCACATCTCAGCGACACTACTCTATTGTATTGCGAAGCACTTTAGTGTTAAACGCACATTAAAAATTTAGACCCATGTGCAGAGTATTAAAACTTCGGTTCCACCAAAGTTGACGTTTTCTCCTGTTTTATTTGTCTTCTGAATTTGTGTACATTAGCAGCCATTTGGCTGTTTTGACAGTGAACAATGTCTCCAAAGCCGCTGCTATCATTTTCCTCGCCGTACATCAAATACGTAATGGCTGTACCCACTTGCGTGTGTGGAGTATGTTCTATGTTCCTTTCATATTTAATATACAACAACGAAAACAGCAGCGACAACCCATCCAACCACACATCTTCATAAAGCGCGCCTCATTGCGCGTGTTAAGCATTAAATAGCTTTGCGAGTACGAGTAGCACGCATACGCGTTGACATTCCAAACACACACCCGCACACCCGCACACACACAAGCACTTATACAAAAACGAGCACGCAAAGATTTTTAATTGAAAATAAAGAGTTTAAATAAACATAAAAGATGCCGACACATATTGCCGTCCTTCCCGGTCTGACTGGCTCCTGGCGTAGAGGATTCTACAGCGTAGATAATTCAATCGTTGACTTCATTAGCAGAAGCAACATACAAAACTACAGGCAAATCGTTCTCCTTTGCCATCTAACCCCATCTCCTTTTTTTGCTGTCACTACCAGTCTCACTAAGAAACCCACTTGCGCCTCCGCCACAGCAAACAATTATACCAAACTGATTGCCTTCTGCTGTCCCTGCATCGCTTTCACGATACACTGGTTTAAAAGCATACAAACAAATATGAAATTTTCAATAGTCGGTATGCCCGACTACATGTCACTCTGCAAAGTTTAATGTTGAGTAAAAGAGATAAGAGTAAAATGCTTTCATTACTCTGAACGGATGTCCACTTCAGGGTGACTGCAGCATAAAAACTATATTACATGCGTAATAGCGAAGTTTTTTATACCAGTCACACATAGTTTGTAACGCATTAAAGAAAACATCATAGACCCCATATATATATATATATATATATATATATATATATATATATATATATATATATATTCTTGATCCGCTCGACGAGACGAGTCGATCTAGCCATGTCCGTCTGTCCGCATGTTGTTGCGCATTTTTTGGGGACTAATTTTTATGCTATCCAATTGAAATTTTGCACATACACTTCTTTGTATTGTAGTTTAATAGAGTATCAAGATTGACCCGCCACGCCCACTTTTTGGGGCAGCCCAAAAAGCCACTTTTGATTTTTTTTTGTATGAAAAACTTTTTCATTGTAGTCAATATCAACTTAATAATTGATAAGGTAACTTTCAGTGGACGGATACTTGACATATACTTACATTAATGGATGGAACCCGCCCACTGTTTGGGGTAGCCCCCATACAAACCTACTGCACACTTTTGACTTTTTGTATGAAAACTTCTTTATTAAAGTCAATATTAGGTTGAAATGCAATGTAGTGCCTTTTTATGGTCATCCCTTAACATACATAGACTAACGGGCGTGGCCCGCCCACTTTTCGGGGTAGCCCCATATAAACCCCAGCTCAATTTTATGCATTTGTATGAAAGACGTCAATATCAACTTGAAAATCGATATGGTGGCGCCTTATATATAGTCGCTTCATATACATCTAAATGCTGGCATGTACCGTCCACTTTTTGGTGTAGCCCATATTTAAACCCCCACTTTTATGTTTTACATTACTATTTAAAATGTCGTGTGAATGGTATTAGAGCTTCGGTTCAACAAATGATAACGTTTTTTCTTGTTTTCTTATAAATCCGATCGAGACGGTTTATATACCGTTACAAACACCAGTATGTTGAGGATAAAAAGATATAGTAGTAATCTATTGACAGTCACGGACCACGTACTACGAACAACTTCAGTGGTAAGAAAAATTATTTGTTGAGTGCACAATAATGTTTGTTTTCCACGTTGTTTGTTATTTTTGATTGTATGTCGAATGTCGAATTTCGACCAATAAATGGATCTAGCATGCGACGTATTCCCCTTAGCTGCGCTCTTATTCATTTCTTATTTATCTTTTGTCTTACTCTTTTTCGTTTGTTGCAGATTGGGCTTTTCGTTTTTGTTTCATGCTCAGAGCATTTAAGACAGTCACCACACACACACACACAGCGGAATACATCACCTTATAAATAAATACACCCTGGGCTCTAGTAATAAAAAATACCATTAAAAAGGTTGAATCTATCTACCCTAAAGGCGATAGAGCCAAGACGAGCCGAATGAGCCCACGATCAATACCCATTCAAAGTTATGAATATTTGAAACTTTTGACGAGTCAAGTTTTCTTCTGTGGTTGAATCATTTAGAATACCTAAATTTCTTTAATTCAGAATTTTAGTACACAAAAATCTAAGAAAATTTTGTTCTACAACTATTTTCAAACTGGAATTTGCCAGGAAAGCACAAAAAATTTGTTTACAAATCTCAAACGAATACTTAGTTGGAGTATCATAACTACTACCTAAATAGTTATTGGTCAAAATAAATTTAAAAGTTACTATAAGTTATGGCGATGTATCGAAAATAGAAACCATAAGTACATGCCTATATTTAGAGTGATAATACTTTGTGAGACTGTGCCAATTTTGATTTATGTACGATATTACAATATAATATTTTGTGAAAATTGTGTAGGCAGAGATATAGCATCAAAAATATATCATATTGTACAAGTTTTTGCTATTTGTCACGCTTGTGTCATTCTAATGCGAAAATGTTGCAACTGTTTTATGCATCATACGAGTATGTGCCCATCTGCTAAAACTGTTATATACATTATCTGTATCTTCTGTTATATCTGCTGTACACATTTTGTGTTGTAATTTTTTTTTTCGAACATATTCATATATGTATGTATCCATCTATGCATGTAAAGATAAATATATGAAATATATGTATGTATAATAAATAAAAATATAATAAAACCAATAAAAAATAAATGTTTGAAGAACACGCCCATTTTTATATGCATGTAAAACGACCGTCCATTGACATTGGTTGTAATAAAATGGTTTCCCGTTTACCATAAAAGTCTGCGTGACATACAGACCTCAGAGAGTCTTCATGTCACGCAGACTGGTGGGTTTTAGATTCGATAAAAACTGTGTGACTCTTTTCCGTTATCAGAGAGACACAGCCAAATAGACAAACGAACATGTCTTAATACACCTTTCGTGTCGAGTTGATCAGGATTATAAATACTTTATTTCGTCTCTGTGAAAAGTATAAAAAAATTGGTATCTAATTTCTTTATTCTATTCTTTATTCTTTGACATATCTCGCTTATAACATAAAACGGTCGCTTTCATTCATTTTTTCTATTTTGACAATTTTATTATTGTTTAATTACTAATTATTACTTTAATATTACAGCCAAAAAATATCGATATTGATATCGGTATCGGTATCTGTATCGGTATAATGAAATGTTATTGACGTCCCCACAAATCCAGGCATATCGAGAGCTATCGAGTATAAGTACTTACTATTATCTCGAAAATATAAATGAATTTTTTCGCGATTTTCATAAAGCTTTAACCAATGTGGACGGCCCAAATGTTTTCCAATAGACTCATAGCAACACTTAAAACCAAATAAGTACTACCAGATTTTCCGTTGTGTTGTCTTAAGCAGTCGCAATGTATATCGCAGCGGGTTCCAAGAGCTTGGGCGTGGGAATTTTAATCTTTAGTGGGCGGCGCGTGGCTGGTCGCCTACCTGAGTTGGTGCTCCCTGTTATTGTCGCCGCGTCTTATACAATATACTTTGTTGGTTGTTTAATTATCATTGCTTTGTATTTCAATTCGAAAAGGGTAAAAATTCACACCCACCCACATACACATATATACGTACACATACATACACACATACGCACTTGGTATAATATATTAGGAATAGGATTTTATTAGTATGTATATTTTTTAGCTTCATGAAATTTAATGCTACCTATTGCGTTCCACGTACACTTTATTATAGACGCATCAAAGAAGTTTTTACTGATAAATTCGACCGATACGTGCTATTCACCATTAAACAGTTCTTTATTCGTTCATTCCGAAAATGCTGAAACATACAAAATCGGTGCCATCTAAGTCGGAAGTATAGCGGGTTGGAAACCCAATCGCCCCAAACTTATTGTACGGGGCATATCCAGAAAGTGTACTGAATTTTTTTAGATTTTAAAATTTTTTATTTAAACAAAAAAATTACGTGATAATTTAGTACATAATGTAAGCTAGTTTTCGACATAGTCACCATTCCTCTCTATGCAGGTGGTGAAGCGGGGTATCAATTTGTTGATGCCTTCCTCGAAATAGTTTCCCGCCAACCATTTGGGACGCACCTCGCGGACAGTTTAAGAAATCTGTGACTGTTTCGTGTAGTAGAGATCTGGAGATTTGAGGAAACATCGCAAATTTGAGGAAACATCGCACAATTTCGTCAGTCATAGGTCTTCCGCTCCTCTGATCATCATGCACAGACGTACGACCGTTTTTAATTCGCGACACCACTTGTACCCACTCGTACGATTCATAGCTTTATCACCATATACGGTTTTCACCTTATTATAAATCTCAAACGGAGGTTTTTCCTTCCAAACGAGATAACGGATGACGCCACGTATTTCGCACTTGGCGGAAGACTGGATTGACATTGTTCACGAAGCGTGTTGGCCCGTCGACAGTTCTCAACGTACTGACCTCGTCTCGTTGCAAAGGGGAGAAGTCACGCTACACTGAAGTGTCGCCAACATGACGAAAATAAAATCCCTTCGGCCGTGAGAGCCTCAGTACACTTACTTTCTGGATATGCCTCGTATAACATCGAATTGATGGATCATGCGTCTTACAGTCTTGGGCGCCAAATGACTTCTTATTGCTACTGCGCAACAATTAAATTGCGAGGGCAAAGTTTTTCGACTCCTGAAGAAGCTGTTGAAGCCTTTAATCAGCTCGTTTTGAAAGTACCCAAAGAGTGGCCAAGTGTGTTAAAAATTCTCTCCAAATGCATGCAACAGTTTATTGGTAATCATGGAGAGTATTTTAAATATACAAAATACAGGTATCCTTTTTCAATGATAAGTTACTGTTTTGTTTTGCAGTATTAGACGCATAATGTAAACTTTAAAACTCGAATTATACTGAACGAAGAAATTCTTAAAGTAGCTTGCACAGAGAGGTGAATATGAAGTAACGGAATGTTTCATAATTTTTAGAATTTTTATATCTTAATTGTGCGTGGTCGTGCAACTAAACATGTCTGTGTGTGTGTGTTCTTTTTTTTTTTTCTTGTGTTACTATTGATAAGGAAGATTATGGACTTTATATCATTTGGAGAAATACCTCATAATTTTCTTATCGATGGTGCTAGTGAAGCCAATAAGAAAATGAAGGATAACCAATTGCTATGTTCGTAATGTTATTGTTTGTTTCATACTAGGCCTTGATTTACGTCAAAATTTGAGGATGCAAAATAATTGCGCGCATATAGCATGATCACCGATCGTGACCAAACTTGACGGAAATATTCTCTGGGCAAAGCCGTAGATTGCCTAAAAATTTGATCTATATCGGTTATGTCTATACACTATACGACGTCTATAGCATACATACATACAAACACAGATACACTAATTGTATACCTTGTACCGATAGGATAAAAGGGTAATTTAATTTGTGCAAATGTTTATAACGGAATGAAGGAGGTGTGGTAGATCCTATAAAATACATATATTCTTGATCAGCATCTGAAGCTGAGTCGATATGGTCATGTCCGTCCGTCTGGCCGTCTGCTTGAACATCACGATCATGGAGTCTATAAGAGATAGAAACTTTACGTTTGGATATTTAGTCTCTACTATTTCCTGTTCATATAATATGTATTAATTGAACGTGCTGACCCCACTAAAAGTTTAACCCCTATACAAACCTGTCCCCCACTTTTGACATTGTGTACGAAACCATTTATGTTTTTATTGACATTTAAGCTAAAAATTAAAAAAAAAGCCGAATCTTACGGAAATCTTACAATTGGTAGCCTTCTATAATAACTTGGTCCCCATTTAAAGTTTTTGTTTGAAGATATTTTTTATTGTTAAGTACTCTAGAAACGCAAAACCTTGCGTATCTTACATAAATCCTAATAAAATAAGTCAGATTCAAAGCAAAAGTTACAAAAAAAAAACTTAAGAAAAAAATGTTTCAAAAAAATCTGAGAATATTTGTACATATATCGTACATAACACGAGCAGTTATTATGCATCGCACTTATAGTTACACACATACCTATAGCGAAGATAGTGATCCTTGAATAAGGATTTTTTTGATTGATTTAACCATTGCATACATGAGCATTTTGCAATAGCAGGCGTGTGCTATGCAAGAAAGTTAAGAAGAAACTACTTTTGGTTCTGTTTTGCTTTGTATGCGTACATGTGCAGCCCATTATTTATGTGATCGCGAGCCATAAGCACGCTTATGTACAGACTAAGCTATAAACAATCCATATGGATGAACTCTTTCCTATCTTTTATTTAAATATAGTGATCTATATATATCTTACTTCTTACTTATGAAGTATTACAACCGTATATCGGTCATGGCCGCATATAGAAAGGCGCACCAGCCGGTATAGTCTTGTGCTAGCTGCCGCCAGTCGTTGTTAATACCAAGTTTGCTAAGATCATCCCAGACCTGCTCATTTCAGCGTAAGCTTAGTTGCTGTCATGGATGTCCGCCAATTAAGCTTAAGCTCCCCTCGTAAACCTTCAGTGCTGGAGCTTCGGGGTTCTTCCGGATGAGATAATCAGCTCAATGCAACCGCTGGACTGCGCTGGACTATGTTTACCTTAACATACAGCTTGTTGTTCACCTTATCGCCAAATCTTATAATTACGAATATTCTACGATGAATCTTTCTCTCGAACACTCCCAAAGACTCTGTATCCTATGTTGTCAGGGTGCACACATATTTGTCACACAGCAGGGCCAGGATTAACAAGATTTTTACCTTCGTACTTCGAGAAGGCTCTACTTTTAATTTGCTTGTTGTATCAAAGGTTTGTAAGCGTGATTGTCCACCTGAAATCCAGGCAGACATTGGTGTTGTGCTGATTATCTCTGTTCTCAGTTAGACATAATTTTCTACAACATTGAAGTTGAAATTCCTCATACTCACAGACCGCCCGAGGTGAGACGATGGTTTGCGAATGGACATTAAGTAATTTGTCTAGTCCTCGTGCACCGCTAGACGCTTGAGACGTGACTGTTTCTCAATCTCCGAGAATGACTTGCTAACTTCGTTCGTACCGATGATGTCAATCATCGCACTACTTTATGGAAGATCGTTCTCGACCGCTCTACGTACAGGTATTGGCGTAGGAAGTACTCCGTTCATAGTTTAAAAAAGTCGCACAATGAAACGTCGCCATGCCGGAAACCTCTCTTCATATCAAAAGGCTCGGAGAGATTCTTTCTATCTTTGCTTCGATACGAAATTCAGACAAGGCGTTGAAGAGCTTCATTCTTAGCGGCCTTATATTGATAAATAGGTGGTGAGTGCTTTGTTGTACTCACGGGTCTTCTCCAGGATTTGTTTTTGGTCTGAACCCACACTGATACTGTCCAATCAGTGTATCCACGTATTACTCTAGCTAATTACGCGGGACATAATTTTGTATCTGATTGGAAGAAGACATACTTTGCGGTAGATCCAACAGACAGCTGTTTCTGCTTTATTGAAGATAGTACCAACAACACAGATTAAAATTGTTGGGCATGTATTCATCAGACAATATTTTAAAAAAGAAGTAGTGCGAAACAACTCTTTCCACCGGTTTTGATCCGAGCATGTCTCTTATTCGTCAGATTTCTAGC
This sequence comes from Leucophenga montana, assembly GCA_035044765.1. NCBI lineage: Eukaryota > Metazoa > Arthropoda > Insecta > Diptera > Drosophilidae > Leucophenga > Leucophenga montana. Next base: position 39,980 of record JAWNNQ010001560.1, read on the forward strand.
TAATGAGAATGAGACCTAATAATAGTCCAGCGGTTCTTCATGAAATTAACGTACATAATTAACTTGTGGTTCTAGAAATATTTCTCAATCGGCGGCATTGTTTGCATCATTGTCTCCAAGTAGGTGAGAGAAGTGACTTCTCCATAGTCTCAGTGGTGCAACTCTAACCAGCATTTCAGGTTCGTCCTTGTATTACGAGAGCTTAAAATGTTTAAATTGAGAGCCATAATTAAAATCTGTTCAGTCTTACTAACAAAGAAGAGAACATTTAATTAAGTTGGTATTTAGCATGAATGTTGGTCCAAATTCCTTTCCTAACAAAAATTTTCTTTAGAGCTGTTGCTACTACGAAGAATTGAATTTTCTGCTAATAAGCGCCTCACTGAGAATGTGCAAAACGCGCCTGTGTGGTCGCTACCAAATTTAACGCTGAATTTTGAAAAATCAGCACACAAAAGTTATTGTATTTATACGATACCTAAATTAGAGTTAACCTTTTGTATTAAAGTCCATTTTCATTTGTTGATTATTTAAACTGTACGTATAGAGTGTCCCAACAATAGTGTACGATTTATACGGTCTGGAAATCGTTGATCCAATAAATCGATTATTTCATGCGCGGTGTGGCAGATGGCACCATCCTGCTGAACCACATGTCCTCCAGTTACATACCGGCAGTTGAAGACACAAGAACTCTGTTCTCATATTCCTGTCACGTATGTCATTCACTGCAATTTTTTCAGATAGTTGCTTATTGTGGATGCATTTGTTTCTCATGGATCACGTGCGGAATATCTGAGCCCCATATTAGACAATTTTGTTGTTTCATTCAAATGCAAATGCGTCTGTGCAGATGATTTGTTTCGAAAAATCGGATTTTCATAATGATAAAACGTTGTTCAACTCTGAGGTGCTCCATTTTTAATAATCGAAATAATCGTAGATGCCAACTGTCATATATCAGAGTTGACACTTGCATTTCAATCGAGTACTCTTGTTGGGACACGCTGTATTTGATACCTTTATTTTGTACTTTTTTCGAATGGACCCAATAATAATATACTGTTTTGCTTTTTAATATGAACTAGAGTTCTCCCAGTGGTCGAAATTCGACCTTTTGTCTTTAAAGTGCCCAATAATAAAAATATCCATAATACAGAATTCAGAATTGTCACGAAAAATGCTTTCGCCTCTAAATCAACTTATTGTGAAGTACAGCGATGGTTCAGCATGTGTCACACGAAACTCTATACGTGGTTCACCGTATAATCATTACAAATGGTCAGCCGTTGCAGAATGCGCTCGAAGGCTCTCTGGAAAAAAGCTCAAAATCAGCAATACGAGCAATGTTTGACAACGGCATAATACGCCCATCTAATAGTCCATTGCATATTGCAAATCAAACCAACAGGGGACTGGCGCCGTTGCGGCGACTATAGTAAACTGAACGCCCAAACATGCCTGCACCACATTTTCGGGATCTGTTTCTTAAGCTCTACAACAAAAAGGTATTCACAACGCTTGATTTGTTAAAAGCATTCAATCAAAATCAAATGACGAATTTCTGTATTTCGTTGCCTGGACTTCGTAATCGTCTACATAGATGACATTCTCATCACGTTCAATAACCACAATGAACACAAATTGCACCTGCAAACTGTTCTGGATCGATTGAGAAAAATACAACCTCACAATTAATATAAACAAATGCGAATTTGGCAACGAAATAATTAAATACCTCGCATTTGAGATTTCTGCAGATGGCTACAAACCTCAAGATGATCGAGTACAAATATTAAGAAATTTTCCAAAAGCAGAAACGATAAAAAATCTGAGAAGAATCATGGGTATTGTAAATTCGTATCGACTTAGTATACCACATGCACCGTTCAACGACCTGCTAAAAGGCACGCGCAAGAAAGATGAACCATTTTCAAGCTGCAAGTAATGTTTAGCTTCGACAACAATGACTTTTCCGGTGTATACAAACTATAGTTTAAAGTAGCGATTCTCAAATGCGCTAATGCGAGCACATTGCTAATACGAGCACACAGCACGCTCGTATTAGCAAGGTGCGGGGTGTGCCATGGGTAGCGGTAAAGGGGAAACAAAGATTGCGTTTGACAGTGTGCGTAACCAATGAGAGTGAAGAGAGAGCGGTAGCAAAAGTGGCATGCTTCGACTCGTCTCTGTGTGAAAAGCCGACTGACTTCGGGCCCCCGGTGCGACGAACACTGACCGCACTGTTGAAGAAACCATTGTGTAGTGGCTGCTTGCGGGGAGGTAGCCTCAAGTTTCGTTTTTCTCTTTATTTTTCTCTTTATCTTTCTTTTCGTACTATGGTTGTCTTTTCTTCAAAAGTGGTGTCTGCATGCCAGTTAGCTTGAATTAAATTGTTTTGAATAAACCTAATAAAAATGAGTGCAGAAAATCAAAATCTGCGCAATTTTAATATTGAATGGGAAATGAAATATTTGTGCCGTGAACATGGTGGCGAGTCACAATGCGTTATATGCAAAAAGCACATCATTTGCAGAACATTTAATGTAAAAAGGCAGTACGATTGCTGTCATGGCGAGTTTAACCGTTACGAAGGAGAAGAAAGGCGATGCAATGTGCAATGTGATGCTGCCTTGAAATATGATTTGCAATGAGTCAGAGTGCATTGTTGATAATATTCTAACATACATGCATTTGCAGCCAACATTGTTGCAATGTTTGGCCGCACATACTCATGTGAGCAATTCTTTTCAACGCTAAAATTAAATAAATCGCTCCTGCGAAACCGCATTAACGATGTTAACATCGCAGCAGTGCTTCTTCTTTCGTCAGCAAATGATATAGAGCCAAATCTAGATGCTATCCTTTCGGATAGCAATACTTAATTTTTTTAAATCTATATTTGGTTCTATATCATTTGCTAACGAAAGATAAATATTACTGTTTTACTTTTTTCTTCCATTATGTATTACAAAAAAAAAAACAAAAATAATATGAAGAAAGATGAACCATGAATATATGTTAACAAAAATAATAAATCAAAAATTACTCAGTATTTGCATTGATTTGCCCCATAGTACAATGGATTTTAAGCTCACACATACACTCGTAAGACGCTCTCATTTCTCGAACTCATTGCCTACACATACGAGTACTCATTACCCGCTGGCAAGTTTGCGAGCTATCTTCTTGGGCATCACTAGTTTAAAGCATTAAACTGCTGAAAATGTGACGCTGCGTTTACACAAACTTTAGCAAAAAAAAAAAAAAAAAATTTTTAAATTAAAAAAAAACATAACATAAACTGTTTGTGAATTATAATGTTGCAACCGTGTTGAAATTTATATGTTCCGAATTATAATTGTGAATCAGTTTCTGTTCGGTTTGCATGTTTAACTAAGATTTATAATGAGAAAATGTTGCTGGATCCCCATTAGACCTATACAATTCGATACATTAATAAATTTTGTTTTTGTTACCACAAATTGCCGACTCTAAGTTTTGTTTAAAATTCATTAGTGTTTTTGGTACGTAAGCTCCAGATCTGTAACTGAATGATTCATTATACTGTTCACGAATGTTTAATTAAATATTACAATCGATTCCACCCATACAAATGAAAATTATAAATCTTTCGTCACAAAATTGATATCAGATGTCTTGGGAATCGCAATTACGATTTCGTCACTTGATTTCTAGGCCGGCAGTTGGCTTTTCTATTTGATGTTTAAATACTGTAAAGAAAATAAATTTGCAATACGTACAATATGACCAAAAGATAAAAAAAAAAAAACGTAGAAAACAACTTAAATCGAAGCACAAAAAAAAAATATTGAATAAACTCTTGCTCAACTTTCAATTGATTTTCACTTGAGAGCAGCTCGACAAGTGTATGTGTTTATGCTCAAGTATGAGGGTATGCGTATGCATTGGGGTGTGTCTGTGTGTGTCTATTCACAGCACAAATACGAAAAGCAACAACAATGGTTTACTATATGAAAAAGTGCTTAAAGCAAACGCATCTAATTTTCTTAAGTAAATTCAAAATAGTTTCTGCTCTTCTGTCATCAGATGTATCTGAACGTGGTCCGTCGATTCCTGTTACCACTTCTGCCTTTACCCTTTCATGATTTTTATTTTCGCATTCTTTTGTTTTCTATTTCTTTCTTTGGTTCATTTCAATTTATGCACTCCTGTAACCATCCCTTCACCTTCTTCATGACAAACCACTAACCAATCGAATTGGCACTAGTTAGTATTCCACACTCGCATACTCGACCTGCGTTCTAGTTCTCGAGATCGAAAGCTTAGATAAGATGTAGAAAAGTGCGTGTGTGCGTATTTACAAGGAAAATACAAGAACTTATTCAAAAATTACCCAATTTTTTTCGGTTTTTTTTTTTCAAATGCTGACAATAAGAAATTTATCTCAATTGACATAGAGCTCTTCGCCGATCAGGATTGAAACAAAAAATTGAAATTTTCAAATTTAAATTGTATGGAGACAGAGATACTTTTCACGTTGCTGTAGAATATAGTTAAAGAACAATCGGCACGAGTAGGAATACCATTTACGTTATAGGCGGCCGTAAATCAGTGAATCGAAGGTCCGGTACGTGCTTCACGTCCCAAAACCAATGTTATTGGCATCGTCAAGACATAAAAACTCTCTATCCACTTTAAGGTTTCTACAAAAACATTATTAAGTACATTATGTGTCGTTATGTAGACTAGTTATATTAAAATGGGCTCAAATTGCCCAGAGTTATTTGGAACTTTTTTTTACCATTTACTTACGCTTTCCAATTCATATGAAAAATATCATCTTGATGTGAATTCATATCATCCGCCATTTTGAAAATAGGTAAACCAATAGAGATGAAAAAAAGAATTGGTGCGAGAAAGACGGAAAGAGATATAGTCGGACGTGCCGAATATAATATACTCTTTAAACTGAATTTTTTTTTTTGTAGTAATAAAATTTCAGCTGAAAAAAAGTTTTCTTATGTATATTAGCTTTCTATCAGACAGACTTTCGGACAGACGGACGGACATATCTATATCAACTTGTCTTGTCGTGCTTGTTGGTTACCTGTTAACTGATGTTGTTAAGATGATAGAACTTTGCAAACCAGCGCCGTTGGTATCTACCCATAGGGTAAAGGCTATATTAAGTTTGTGCAAATGTATGTAACAGGCAAGGCAGTCACTATAAGGTATGTATATTATTGATCAGCATCGGAAATCGAGTAGATCTAAACATGTCCATCTCTCCGTCTGACCGTCTGTTTGAACGAACCGAGTTCGGATTCTGTAAGAGATAGAGACTTCAAGTTTTGATATTTATATTCTCATTTTCCCTCTTTAGATAAAGTGTACAAGTATTAAATCAACATGATGGCCCCACTTTAAGGTGTAGCCCATATATAAAATTTTCATATTAAAATTTGTTTTGGTTTTATGGGTAATTAACCTAGAAATGCCAAATTGGTGTATCTTTCGTAAGAGGTAGACCCCATAGACTGGCACTTCATTTTTAAATTTTTGTGGGGCACCTCTCTATACATTTATGTGAAGCGTTCGACCATAGAAAGACACGATATCAAATTTCAAGTTGATATCGGCTGCACTAAAAATATTTTCCATACAAAGAGGCAAACGTGGGCGAGTGGTTTGTATGGGAGCTCCCCAAAAATTGGGGTTCGCACCCATTGATATATATGTGAAGTGTCCGCCTATAGAAGCTACCATTTTCATTTTCCAGTTGATATTGACTGCAATAAAAAAGTTTTTCATACAAAAAGTCAAAAATGGCTGGGATTTGTATGGGGGTTACCCAAAAAATTTGGCCTGCCATACCAACATGGATACTCTATTTGACTGCAATAAAACCAAATCTGCATACCAATTTACAACTGGATATCATAAAAATTGGTAATAAAAAATGCAATAACTAGATTCGTCTCGTCGACCTGATCAAGAACTTACTTTATGGGGTCTATGATGGATCGTTTAATGCGTTACATACTTTCAGACAAACTGAAGAAATTGGCATCGAATGTACTTTTTGGCTGTAGACTAGTGTAGTATATCCCACATAGGTTCACATTGGACCAGTAGAGAAAACAAAACCGAACTATGTAAATATACATTCAGATTCTAGATACATTTAAGATATACCGTATATTTTTCAAAAGTGCTGAATCTTATGTATCAGACCTCGTAAAATGAGTTAAACTTTTAGCTTCGAGAAACAACAATGGACACACTGAAACACAACTAAGTACGAGTACGTGGGCTGTCCGGAAAGTTTCTGCAATCTCGTATAAGACGACAGAAAAATATTTGTAATAACATTTGTTTTACAAAATATTACGTTGTTTTAATATAAATTTACAGGAAAGTTTTTTTGTACAGATGCTACTTAATTTTTCTACTCTACACACGTAAAATGAATAGTTTCCAAAGCACTAATTGTGCCGCTTATTGGCATTCCATTCACTCTGAGGTGTCTCTAGCTCTGACAATCCCTGATATATGTATGTGATTTCGTAAAGACAGACTCATGGAGAAAAATTTTAGTAATTCAAAAGATGCACAAAAATATTCACTCATATTTATTCTCAACAAATATTGTTATGTAATACCTGAAGGTTCCATACTAGGACAATCAAATTCTTGCAGACTGCGAGAAAGAAAAATATCTTGTGTATACTTAAAAAATGCTATTTGCAACAATAACTTCTAAAATATATTGCACAGAAACTGTTTAACATACCGGTTTTATATATACCATGTTCAAAATCTATTTGTAACAGGATATATTGGATTTGTTGAACTGTCAACATGTATGTGGAACATAGCGAAGGAAGCATCGGAGACTCCATAAAGTATATATAACCATGTACGTCCGTCAGTGTGTCTGTCTGGAAGAAAAATTCTCTGACTAGAGAAGACTTATAGAAACTAAATAAACAGTATAGATTGTCTACGTACCGTACTACTGTAAGTCTAACTTGAACAGTTCGCAGTTCGCCATTTTTTTTTTTTTTTTTTTAAATACTTGCCTCAAAAATTGCTTGTCCTACTTTGTAATATAGTTTGTAGAAAACAAAAAATTGTGAAGCCAAAAATTGTAGCCTACTAAGATTAAAATACGGCGTTACAGGAAAACTAGAACAATATCAATAAATTCTCGCTAGTAGAACAGAAATGAGAACGACCGCCAACTGATCCAGAAAATGATGGATATATTTCATGTCATTCATAGATGTGAGTTGTAGGACTATACGAAAAATAGATTTAATAAAAAACGATATTTCCATTTAGAGTGCGCGCATTGGTAATACATTTTCTGCATTACCTATTTGGAATCTTTTCCTCCGAATTTGGATGTGGAGAGTGCTTAATAAGGTGAGCTGTTTCACCAGAACTTTGATCGGCTATAGTTCTATCAAATCTCATCTGATCCGCATAAGCAGCCATTTCCTTTCTTAGATACATTGTAGTATAACAGCTTGCATGGAAGACGAAATAAGTTTCACAAAAAAGCATATCATTTACTATCAGGATGGTCGGCGACGGATGGTCGCACTACATCGATCTCGACCGGCCTGAGCGCATTTGTTTTGCGAAAAAAACAACTTTTGGGATATTGTGGCCGCAGTAGCTATTTCGTTTAACCTTGGATAATACTTCCAGTACTGTTTCAAGACCTTCGATTGAAGTCCTCAAGAATTGACTAGGCCAATGCACTACTTAGATTACAGAAATGGTCTAGTCCTACAAAGTTAGATGAGGTTGAGATTGCATGCGCAACGTATATACATTTTAAATATCCTCAGATATTCTCAAAGATGATTCTCATTTTATATGAGATTATAGAAACTTTGTGGACAGGCTACGCACAGCAAGGATATCGATTGCAAGTTTTGTTAAATTTGAATTTCTAAGCGAGCTGATACACTCCGATATTCTTTCATTTATTCATTCAGTAAGTCACCACTCATTCGTTCGCCTCAATCATTCATTTGTGCGCTAATGAAACAAAATTGATGCAAGCATTAGTCCTGCACACGTATGCGTACATTAAAATCAGCAGCGGCGGCAGCAGCAATTTGGCACTATTTACTGCCACGCCCTATATTCACATACTCGGAGCGAGAGATATCGTTCCTACTACTGCCGCCAGCAAATCTATCCAATCTTTTACGAGTATGTCCATTCGAATCGAATCGACGCACACGTACGCAAATAATGTCGCTGCCATCAACGCTGTCGAAATTGTCCTAGCCGACGCAGGCTTTATTGTTAGTGTTATACGAGTCTTTGTCGTTGTTGTTGTTGTTGTTATTCTCGACACTACTTTTATCCCAAAATGGAACGTGATTTGCAACAAACAAATAACTTTTTCATTGACTCTCACGCACGCATAGGTCCTGATTGAAGTATCACCATATCGCCTCCATTTCCTATTTATACCCTGTACCCATATCATAAAAAGGGTATATTTATACCCTGTACCCATAGCTTAAAAAGGTGAATTAGGTTTGTGCAAATGTATGTAACAGTCTTGATCATCATCATCATCAATAGTCGTGTCGATATGGATATGTTCGTCTGTCAGTCCGACATTCAAATTTGGACTATTGTTTCTTCATATAAAGTGTACAAATTTAACTTGCCGACCCTACATACAAACTTGACCCCTAATTTTAGAGTCTCTTGTTTTTTGATGCTGACCAAGAATATATATGTACATTATATGTATGTATAAATTTTAGCTGGGGCTTAAGGTCGTTTTACATTGAGAAATATTATTGATATATTTTTTTCTCAACTTTTTGTGTTGACCGCATTTGTACGTTCTTCGAACTTAAGCATTGCACAGTTTAGCTACTTATATAATGATTTTCAAGAGAAACACTCTGTGTATTATAAGGGTATTTTGAGAATACATTCGACCGCAGTATTCTTTATTGTTGTGGCTTCCTTCATTTTACCATTTTGATTTAGCCGTACAATCTCTCATCGAATCTTTAATGACTCAAATACTGGGTGTCTCAAAAGAAAGTTTTCATTCAATTTGCTGATTGCGTGAACGCAACTATTCCGAGGGGCGCGGGGGAAATGTCCATCGGTAGCCTAGCTTTTGGGAATTTAGTGCGTTGTGCGTACGTGAGTTTTACAAAAACGGTAATTCAGCTACTGTAGCGCGTAGAAAATTCTGCAGTATTTGACATGTTCGTCATTTAAATGATGCGCCAAGCCCTCGACTCATTGGAAAATGGGTCGAGAAGTTGAAGAGACCGGTTCAACGCTGGAAAAATCAAAATCCGTGCGTCCAAGGTCTTCGAGAATGTTCGAAAACGTAGACAGTGTTACTCAGTCTGTTCGTGACAACCCAGACCTTTCGATTCGGAAGCGTGCTGTTGCCTTAAACCTGTATAGATCATCGTTGTTCCGCATTTTACACAAAGATTTAAAGCTGCACCCCTACAAAATTTAGTTGGTGCAAGAATTAAAGCCTCAGTATGCTGGGCAGAGGCTTGAATTCACAAACCAGATGATCTCCAGGAGAGGTGACATAAATTGGCCTCCACGAAGTCCCGATTTAACCCTTATGGAGTTTTTCCTGTGGGGTTACGTCAAATCTAAAGTTTAATTAAAAGGAAATATCCGTCACGAAATGGCAAGCCATCAAGGAGAATACCTGCCGAGCAGTCATAGGAAATTTTAGTGTCCGATTAAATGAATGCCGTGAACGCACCGGTTTACATTTGGACAATATCATTTTTAAGAAATAAATTCCCAAAGTGTGTATTTTAATATGTAATAAACATTTTTTCAATAAATTACTTACCTTTCTTTATCGATTTTTTAAATGTGAACTTTCTTTTGAGACACCCTGTATATCTACAGTTTTTAATTATTGTCGGAAAACCTCACATAAAAATTGAAGAAACTGTATACCTTATTATCTATGATCGTGTTAGTTGAGAGCTCGTGGGCTGGTTGATATGTGAGTGACAAATGATAGAAATACTTATTTATCAAATATTGTATTTTTCTCGTTCTGGTTTTTAACTATTTGAAGGCTAACCCTAACATTATATCACAATGCTTCTGTTTATGTCACGCATAATGTGAATAATCTTATAATTTTGTCACTATGTTTGCAATGACTTAAAGAAAGTACTTGCATATATCGAGCCATAACTGCCAGACCAGACCAAGTGGATTACATGTTTGTTGGGTCACTGACACCGAATCCGAACTCTGTTTTGCCCCATCACGTCATCTTTATTTTCTATCCTCAAAAAACAGCTTGAAACTATAAAACCCAACAATATCAACCCTTAAGTCATATAACCCTAAACTTTCATTTTAAGATCGAGCGAACGGTGCGCCCAAGTATGGAGCTGGCATTTACCAGTATACATATTTCTTTAAAATTTTGTTGCACATTATTACTTCCTATCAAACGAAGGTTATTATATTTATATTAATAAATAAAAATATATAAATATAAATATATAACGGGTGATTCATTAAGAGTTTTTTTTAATTTTAAATAAAATACTTAAAATAGAATTGCATGTCGGAATCTTTATTATGACCCGAAAGAACAAACTCTGACATTTACTTTTTAAATATAATTTCATTCTAATGTTGGCCGCAACTATGCTGTAGGTGGTCCATTCGGAAGGTCCAATTTTCGATCACCCTTTCCAGCATTGCTGCCGATATCTTATGAATTGCGCGAGTAATGTTGGAGGTGTGGTATCACACGATTTAGGCGGCCAGTTGACAAGTCCGAAACGCGGAATTAGTTGCTCACCAAAATGATTTCTCAATAAAGCCACAATTTCATGCGCTGTGTGTGCCGTAGTACCGTCTTGCTGGAACCAAAAGTTCTTTATCATGATGCGGTAACGCTCGCCATTGACGGTTATGTTCTGTCCTGCTTCATTTTTATAGAAATACGGAGAGATGAGTCCACCAACAAGTAAACCATACCAAACCGTTTGTGGATGTAACAGAAATTCGATAATCACTTCGTGTCATTAAGCCAGAAATGTGCCTCATCATTGAACAAAATTCGGCGCGAAAACAGCGGATCTTCATTTAGCTTTTGCAGAGCCCAACCGAAGCTCTAATACCATTCACACGAAATTTAAAATCGTATTGTAAAACAAAACCGGGGGGCTGGTGTTGAATAGGTGCTACCCCAAAAAGTGGGCGGTACACGCCCACTAGTAGATGTGTATGAAGCGATGTAGTCATTTATAAGATGCCGCCATATCGAATTTCAAATTGATAATGACGTTTTTCTTAAAGGTGCGTGGTGTATTTGTATGGGACTACCTCAATAAGTGGCCGGGACACGCCCATTTGTATATGAAGCGGTTGTCTACAAAAATCTACCAAATCGAACTTCAAGCTACTATTTGTTTAAATCAATAAGTTTTTCATACAAAAACACAACAGTAGACGGTGGGTTTGTATGTGCGCGTGTCCCGCCACCAAAAAGTGCGATGGACACGCCCGTTACTCTATGTATATTAAGCGGCTGTCCATAGAAAAGGACCGCATATCAACTCAATATTAACTTTAATAAAGAAGTTTTTCATACAAAAACACAAAAGTGGGCCGTAGGTTTGTATGGGGGCCACCCAAAAAAGTGGTCGGGTTCCACATATTAATGTCTATGTGAAGTGTCCTTCCATTTGAAGCTACCATATCAATTATTGAGGTAATAGTGACTACAATAAAAAAAGTTTTTCATACAAAAAGTCAAAAGTGGGCGATGGGTTTGTATGGGTGCTACCCCAAAAAGTGGGCGTGGCGGGTCAATCTTGACACTCTATTAAACTGCAATAAAAAGAAAAGTACGTGCCAATTTTCAACTAGATACCACAAAAATTATTCCCCAAATAACAGACGGAGGTGGCTAGATCGAGTCAGTCTCGTCGAGCTGATGAAGAATACATATTCTTTGTCGGGTCTACGATGCCTCCTTTAATGCGTTACAAACTTTCAGACAAACACACTATGTGTGAATGTTGTAAAAATATGAAATTGATGCTTAGATCATAATATATATATATATATATATATATATATATATATATATATATATATATATATATATATATATATATATATATATATATATATATATATATATATATATATATATATTATATATGTATTTGCATGTCAGACTAAAGTACATATTGAGAAAAGGGGTCAAGACTTCTTAGCAACAAACACTTAAATATCTCAACTATAGATGTGTCCAATGAGCGAAGAAAATCGAGTTCTTTACATAGTATGAAACTGTCTCACCTCCAGCATTGACTTCTGATGTGAGTCTAAATAAAACAATTTTGTAAAATATAAAATATACACAAGGTGTCTCAAAAGAAAGTTCACATTTAAAAAATCGATAAAAAAAAAAGTAAAAATGAAAAAATGTTTATTAAATATTAAAATGCACACTTTGGGAATTTATTTCTTAAAAATGATATTGTCCAAATGTAAACCGTTGCGTTTCGGGCATTCATTTAATCGAGCGCTAAAATTTCCTATGACGGCTCGGTACGTATTCTCCGTGATGGCTGCAATTTCGTGACGGATATTTCCTTTTTATTGTGCCATGGAAGTCGGTTTGTTGCCGTAAACTTTAGATTTGACGTAACCCCACAAGAAAAAGTCCATAGGTGTGTGAAGTTGCTCCGTCCTGCTGGAACCATGTTCTTTGGTTATAACCAGAAAAGTTTTGCAGTTCAGCACGAAGAAGTCGTCTAACATCCTCACATAATGCTCTGCATTCACTGTAACTGTGCGTCCCCTTTCATCTTGAAAAAAGTAAGGGCCGATAATTCATCGCGTCGACATCGCAGCCCATACGGTCACTTTAGGCGATTGTAGGGGTTTCTAATGTTTGTGTTTTGGATTGGTTGCACTCCAGTAGTTGCAATTTCGATTGTTTACATGTCCATTAAGATGGAAATGAGCTTCATCCGAAAACAAGATGTTGGTAAACAGTGGAAAGCGCTCAATCATCTGGTAATTGTTCTTGTTAAAACACTTTTACGTTTATTTATAAGAGGAGATCAATAAATGCTTACAAATCTAAGAGATGGTATCAACCGTAAATAAGGTGCCAAAAAGATACTAAATTCAAAAGAGGGAATAAATAGAATGGTCCAAGTATGTACGGGTATAGATATGTATTATACATATGCATATTGAAAGACTTGATTTAATTCTCTGTGTCACATTATCCTTGCTGGGCGATAAGTTAAAACACAAACTCATACGTACATATATAGATACATATGCCCACATGCATGAGTTCTTGCTTTTATGTTTATGTGCAGACGTGCGTTATTTCCAATGTATTTTGTATATTCTTAGACTGCTTTGGCAAAATATTTACTTATTTTTTTATTTTCATTTTGGTTACCGCGTCATACAAATTAAGTAGCAGGAGCAAATAAAAGCCTCTGCAGCTTCATTGGATATATTTTCGCTATCAACAGTCTGCGTACGTGTTTGCAAATTTATAACATTTGGATGCGATGCCTACATGTCGTCCTTTCTACATGCATGCGTATCTATGTATTGGCGTATCTATGTTTTATATACATCCAAAATTAAGTGTTGCATATGTTGCGGTGCTGCGATTTTACACACATACACTCCTAAAGACACACACACTCCTAAACACACACTCAAACATATACACACAAACGCGCGTGTTCGTTTACATTATATCTTTTTCATATTTAATTAAATATTGCCCAATTCGATTTGAGAGAAAAGTTCTTTTTGGATTTTAGTTCAGCATTTTGTTTGAGCTTCGTTTTAAAAACTTTTCACTTTCACGCATATCCTTCAAGCTTTTCATTTTACTCGGATTTACTCAACGAGCTCATATAGAACAACTCACATTAAAGACTTTTACTTCATTAATATTTCATGCGAACGCATATGCCTTGAGTGTGTGTGGACGGTCAACTTCGTTTTCAGCTTAAACCAAAACTAAACAGAACTAAATTTCGGGAGAGATATCCAGTTTTGAGGCGAACACATTTGTTATATTGTAGCTCCAAAGAAATAAAAATGATGCTGCTTTAAAAACAATCATACACACAAACGTTTAAAAGAATGTGGTATATCTTTAAAAAATAGATACTCGTATTAAAATCAGTTACCCGCCGTTGCAGGAAAATTTCGAAGTACCAGACGAATTTTTTATTTTATTCGCAGTTTCTAACAATTGCAATTTTTCCGGATAGTTAATGTTTGTGGGATGAGGTCGATTGCTGAAGTCCACTTTGATTATTGATTGTCTTTCAATTGGAAATGACCGAAAACGATTATTTTGCAATAGGTCCAAGCAATTCAAAAACGTCCGCTAGGAAACTCTCTCGAACCACTACCATGTCCCAACCAAGGTACACACCAGGCTCAGCATTCTGTACGCAGCACTCAGCGAAATGTCAGATACAACATACTGCCGAAGTCTTTTCAGCCAGATTCTCCAAACTATTCCGATAGTCCTCTACGATTTTTGGAGATACGAGGCGAATTTGATAAGAAAGTGACCTTTTGAATTTCGAATTATTTCGATTTGGGGGTAGTTTCCGAATTTTCAAATAATATTGATTTGAGGGTAATCCCTGAAATATCCTAACTGTATCACGCAGTTTGTATTTGACAGCCATTCAAAACTGATATGAAAGACAGACAGACGGACAGATAGCGGGTCGGTGCCGATATTAACCAGAAACGTAAACGTAATAACGAAGTAATGTTCCACGTTGATTAATCGCAATATTGTCAAATTTTTGCTCCGTTTCATGAACGTATATAAAAATGAATCCATTGCAACAATTCAGCGACCAAGCAGTAGATGAAACAGTGGCTTCGGCCTTTCATATCTGCTTTCAGTGGCTGTCAAACATATACTTAATGATGCAGATTGCTCAAAATTTGAACGTAGTCTATTAAATTGCATTTAAAGTAACCACGCGTGAAATTCCGAAAGACACTGACTTATTAATGGAGCAATAGAGACATATCTCATAAAAAGCTGGCTACTAAGAAGGTGATTTATTAGGATTGTCGCCAAATGACTCCGCCAACAATTGAGCTTTTAGAGATCGATATGGAGAGAAAGGAGATGCAAAGATGCAAAGATGCAGAGATGAAAATGGAGGGTTGGTTTCAGATGTACAGAAATAGCTGAGACTATGGAAAAGTCACTTCTTTAACCTACTTGGAGGCGAAGAAGCGAACAATGTCGCCAATATAGAAACATTTTTAGAACCACTAGCTGATGATGGCTTTATTGTAGAGCAATTGGAAAATTTCCAATTCCCTATCTGAGCTTGGTGTCTCAGCAAAGATCGTTCGACTTTGAATGGACGCTATCACAATCACAAAGCGGCGTCAGAGAAGAAAAGAACCGCTACGAGCGCCTTGAAACCGAAATATTTTTCAGGCGGGGTGATGCTTTATCGTGGAACTTTTTTATACTATTAATGGATGAATCTTCCATAAGAAAGTGATGCTACTCTCGAATGCTGATGACATTTACATCAACACCACGAAGGAACTGCGAGTTAGTACGTCGTTCTCGGAGATTGAGAAAGAGTCATGTCTCATGTGGCATGTGGTGAACGGGAACAAGACGAAATTCTTCGTGTCCACTCGCAAAGCTTCTTCGCATCTTAGACGTTCTGTAAGGATGGAGAATTTCAACTTAGTGTTGAAGAAAATGTTATTTACCTGCGAACAGAAATAACCAGCAACAATAAACTCGGTCTTGACAAAATCGAATACAGCGTATTTGGGAGTGTTCGAGAGACAGATTCTTCGTAGGATTTTTGGTCCTGTTAGAGCTGGCGATGAGTTTTGGGTCCACACAAGGTTGACATAGTCATCGCATAAAATTCCAGGGGCTGCAATGGGCCGGTCTTCTTATCCAGATGATTTTCAAACATTCAGCGCTGAATGTTTTCATGGAGAACCCAAATGTAATTGGTGGACAGCGTCAGAGAAGAGGTCTGAGCTTATGATGACATGACCAGGTCCATGATGACCTCAAGTAGCTTGATACATATTGCCAACGGCTGGCACCGGCGCGGAGAAATATATAGCGATCGACGTGTGGGCATGACCAATATAAGGTTGTAGGGCCCGATAAGAATGTAAGTCAGATTCATTATAACACTTTTTGCGAGTCGGTACACGAAATTCCGTTCGCAACACAAAATTTAAGGCATACTTTTTTCAATCGTGGCGCAGTATTAAGATGTACTAAATAAAGCAGCTGATATAAAAAAACTTGTTGACATACACGGTGTAGTACAGTTTATAATAATAATTAGACACAACGCTGCCAACTTACGAAAAAAAAAGTAGAAAATTCATTAGGGCGGTCTTTTTTAATTTTCCGGTACTTTTTTGACTTAATGTATGAAAAAATGTATTTAGCGAAGTTGTGAGACATGACACGATATCTTTTTCACATTAATATAAACCCCTCCCCCACCTTGTTCCTGTTTTCGCTTCCGAAAAATGTATTTACATATATTTTACACTTTCAAGAGGATTTTCAAAAATAATCCTAATGTTAACAAATTCTCTTTAAAAAATTATTTTGTAAGATAAACTCTCTATTTGTATGAAGCGATTTAAAGATTTGGTTCCACCGAAGATAACGTTTTCTCATATTTTATTTCTTAGCTAGGTATGTATCCGTCAAACTAACCATCGCTCCATCTGGGTATAGATCTAACTATATATTTTTATGAGTATCATTTTGTTATACCTACATCAAATTTATTAATTAAACTATAAGTTTAGGGCCACTGTTCTAACTGACAGCATTTGAGTTTGTATGTTTGTACCGCTTCGGGACCACAGAACAATGGAAACATCGAATTTGACATTACATTAAAAAAAAAGTAATCAACAACTCAACACTCAGAACAGAATTCGTAGCTATTTTTATTGAAAATTACAATGCCAATGATCCCAAATGTCGATATTTTATACTTTGTTTTCGAGTATACGTACAAACGCTCATCATTTTATTTATTTATTTATATTATTTTTTAGTTAGATCTGATAGATCTGCGTTACGCATACCTAACCAACACACATACACATACTCAAAATGACATGCTGCTTTTTGTTTTCTTGATAGGATTAGTAAGTCTGGATTTTCCTGACTATTGAATTGAAAACTTTATATACTTTTCCTACTTTAAGGTTCGATGCTCCGCTTATTGAGCTTCCGTAAGTTTCCTTTTTCTGTGTGCGACAACAGCTTACCTTGACCATGATATGTACACAAAGGACGGCTTGTGGACACGCATGTACATATGTAGGCAAAGCATGTGTGGTATGCAGCTGCCACTATCCGAAACATCCGCTTACGCCTACACAATGCATTGCTTCTCAAATATCCTTCGAGTCTTAAGCTGCAGGTGTATAGTGTACGGCTTAAGTCAAGTGTATCCTTCCTTCGATGCTTCCGTTCCGTTCTCTCCTTCCTTACTTTCATATATCCCTCGATTCAACTGTTCATCTGACTGTGACCAAATACCGCACTATTGTCGTTTTGTAAAAATTGTTCTGGAATAAAGTTAATAGCATTTTTGATTATTATCTAAATAGGTTTTTGTACCATTGACCACAAGAATGCCTCGCTGCTTTGCCTTTTATATATATATTTATACATGGGTATTTTGTTGTTGTTATGGTTTCGTTTTGTTATTGCTTTTCTTGAATATGGTTTGAACATTGTTTTACAAAACGTATTGAAAGCATGTCGAGATTTCATATCACTCACCTAGCTGGCTAGTTGTTAGTCTATGCATATTTTAATAGAGTAGAGTTCTCCCAGTGATCGAAGTTCGATATATTGACTTAGAAGTAACCAATAATAAAAATAAAAATAATACGTGAGTGTCACGGAAAACACTTCTGCCTCTAAATCAACACCACCTAGAAATAGAGTGGTAAAAAGTGAGGACGTATCGGTGTGCCAATGGTACAGACGATCCCAGCCAACATAGGTTTTCCCGTGCAACTTCTTTAAGCTTTGGGTATTATCATGCCACCACTTTCATTTGTATTGACGGGATTCGGATGAAGTATATATTGCAACGGCTGTAGTTCGCGGCTGCTACCAGCTTTTCTTTTGCGGTTTCCATTAAGCTTAAATCGCTAACAGCTATTAAGCTTGGATACTAACAAAACTTTTAAAGAAAACACTTGGTGTTGTCAAAATTATGCTTTGTAATGCCATTTTCTGGAGAGGATTAGCTTAAAATGGTACAAAAAACATTCAAGAGTGTGGGAGATAGTCGGAATCATTGGGCTCCCGCAACAGGATATGGGCTCCTTACAAAAATCATGTGAATTGAGGCGGGAACAGGGTATTTTAGGTGGTCACCTGATTTGTATATATTCCAAGTGGCATATCCTCATTACAGTTCCTTTAGACTAATTTCAAACTTCAGGAAACCGCCATCAGTTTGTGGAATATCGCCTTTTTTGCGCCATTTATTGGAGAGGATTAGCTTAAAATGGTACAAAAACCTAGAGGAGAGTGTGGGAGATAGTCGGTATCACCGGGCTCCCGCAACAGGATATGGGCTCCGTACAAAGATCCTGGGAATTGAGGCGGGAACACGGAATTTTAAGTAATCAGATTTGTATATATTCTAGTGCCAACCATTGCTAATTGCAGCGCCAATTCCAAAAACCCATTGGAACATGTACATATATCCCACATAATCCTTCCCGGGACTGACCAAGTGGCATATCCTCATTACAATTCTTTACCAATGATATCATATATAATAAAATATATCAGCTGAGCGAAGGTCAGTGATTCAATCACGGCGACTGTAAATCACGAATCACGAATATCAGTTGAATATCAGTTTATGATATGCATGATATATTACTCATACGCCATGAATCAATCGCCTGGTAAAAAATAAATGATATTCAATCACTCACATTTACAATATCTAGTAGCAACTGATATTCGTGATTTTTCAGTCGCCGTGATTAAATCACAGGTAGTGAAATGTCGCTCAACTTTAGTGTCTGCATGTCGACCTTGGATGACCGGCCATTTGTGGCAAAAGCGCTTTTAGCGACACCACAATCAAATCAGCAAGTTGTTTTTCTTAACTCTGTTACTGTGTTAGAAGGTCAGTCAAAAGTCCAACAGGGGGATCACATGTAGCACAATTTTGGTGCACGTGCCGTAACTGTTGGATAATTTGGAAAGTGCGACTATAACCTCCAGAGTGGCGGCCCTTGGAAAAAAATTATCAGTTCGGTCATGTCTCTGCTTATGGCTTGGCTGACATAGTCGGGCGAGGGAAAGTAAATTCCATTCAAGGTTGTATAAAATCCTACAGTGTGAGCTTCCACTGGTGTGGTCTTCACAATGTAGTTGTGTTTATTCAATTTCAAGGAAACAAATCCCCAAATCTAAGGTGGAACAGCATATGCCGAGGGATGAATGGTTAGAGGGAAATATAACCGAAAATATGCGAACTCTGGTTTTACTTTGACTTCCTGTGGCATCCGGGCTCTGGCACAGGTGACCTCCTTTCCCGTCTACTCGTGGGAATTCACATGGAAACAACCAAATCAAACGAGCATGATGCAGCTCTTAATGCATCAACTAACGGGTAGACCTGCACGGTCGAGCCAAACTATTAGAGGAAATTCTGTCCTCTGATTCCGATTCAGATAGGACGATTGTGGCCGTACCCCAAATCGTCAATCCAGACGACGGTGCACCCCAGCACACCAGGAAACCGGGCTCTGGTCCAGGTTTCACTATTTTCTCCTCTAAAGAGAGGCGTCGCTTTAAACAAGCGCTGGCTAACGGCTATTCGAGGGAAAAAGCCATCGAGTATGCCAAAGCTACAGATGGACGGGCTCTTAAGAGAGTCCGTTCGGAGGGAATTCCCCTGGAATTCACCCACAAACAAATCCAGGCGACCAAAGGGTCAGCGAAAGCTTCATATAGCCGTGTAGCGAATAGCGTTAAGCTGGGTTTCTTTTCGGCTGACATTAAAAACTGTCCTCTTACAGTAGAGCATATGGCATTATCGATGTCACAATCGAACGTCCGTCAGATGAGGTCAAGCCAGAATTCGAGCGGTGTATTCCCCGTACGAGCTGCCCTCTTCTCGTCTGTTCGAACACCGAGACGGCAACATGGGTTAAAAGTAACCTCAGTCATATTAGGGCAAAGGTGAACTTTAACTTAATACTATTGGAGGAAAATGAGTTTCCACAGACACATTTGGTGGCTATTTTCCCCATAGTGCACTTCTCAAAAATGAGGAGGTTCTGGCGACCATTGGGGCCCAGAACAAAATTTCAACCGCGCTGTGGCGTGTAATACAGCGTAGTGTACGGGGCCCGCAACTCCATCTGCTTTTATCAGTAGATGATGAGGCATATGCGGCCCTAAATACCTTAAAAGGTATTATTGCCTATAGGTTCAGCCACATAAAGCTGAACATCAAAGGGAAAAAACTCGGCCAAATGGGCCCTTCCGAGTTGGTACAGCAGCGGATAGACCTGCAGCAGCCAGATGTGCAGTCGCCAACGGCGGAACCAGTATAGTATACCACCAGTATGGAAGCAGCCGGCAATGAGGCCAATATGGGTACCATTGCGACGGCGTTAGGCACACCTGTTAAACAGGTTTCACAGAAGACGGTAGGGCCTTCCAAAAGGCTGATCAAGCAGGCTACAGCAATGCTTGCCGGCATCTGGAAGGAAGAATACTCCAAAACAGGCTCCCTCATTGTCCGCAAAAACCTCCGGGACAACAAGTGAGCACCATAAGGTTGCTTCAGGCGAACCTGCACCATGCCGAAGGGGCAACGGCCACAGTGTGCAGTCTCTTCGCCGAGAAGGAGACCACCCTGGCTCTCATTCAAGAGCTTTGGGTGGTGTGGCAAAATTCGTGGATGTAACTGCAAAACTGGTAAGTTAATCTACGACCACTCTGCAGAACTGCATCGTACGGAAATTCTAATTGATAAAAAGATCAATTCATTTCCACTAAGAAACTTTATTTCTAGAGTTTTAACACCTGTGTTATTGTTGTCCTGGCCTCAGCCTACTTCCCAGGGGATGAACCCAACACACCACCGCTTGAGGTGCAGCGGCTAGAAAATGAAGTTTCTCTCTCAGACCACCAACATATTCACTTTGAAATTCCAGGGGCCTCTGATATCCTTTTTAAGGTCTACCTTCCTAGGAAAACAAACTGGCAATCGTACAACGCGCTTGTAGCATCAAAAGTTGACGGAGTCCCGCGCAGCATTAACTCAACTTGTGAGCTGGAGCTGGCAGTGGACCTGCTAAACAAGATCTTATTGACGCTGTGATGCCTTTCCGGGCTTTTGTGAAAAAGCGTATGTGAACGGTTTGTGGTCGGTTTTAATAATAAATACGCGTGCTTCTAAAAGATGTCTGAAATGGCGTATAGCATCGTATATAGCCAAAAGTTCCCGATCGTACGTACTGTAATTTTTCTCTGTGTCAGTCAGCTTTCGCGAGAAAAATCCCAGTGGATGATTGGCATTACCAGTGATTTGTTCTAAAACCGCACCAATCGCAGTATCAGACGCATCGCACGTTAAAGTTAGCGCTGGAGTAGGTTTTGGGTGCTTTTGCTATACTTTGTTTACATTTTTCGAACGCTTTTATCGCCTCTGGCGTCCAGTTGACTTTTCGTTTATAGTTTTTCATCATACGATGGGTGATCTGGCTTAGAGGAGCTTGTATGTCAGAAACGTGTGGAATGCAACGACGATAGTAGTTGATAATACCCAAAAATCTCCCAAGTTCGGAAATGGTTTCAGGTTGTCTATAGTTTACGATTACATTAATACGATCTTCCGCCGGACGCACTCCTTTACTATTAATGAGATAACTTAAAAATCGTACTTCAGTTTTGGCAATTTGACATTTGTTAGCATTAATGCTCAGCCCATGTTTTCGAAGTATTGACAAAACGGTGTGAAGATGTTTTTCGTGTTCATCTGGGGTAGCAGACATAATTAATATATCATCGATATAACAATATACATAAACAATATCTCTGAAAATGCTATCCATAAAACGTTGAAATGTCTGCGTCGCATTTTTGAGTCCAAATGGCATGTAATTAAATGCAATTAACCCAAAAGGAGTGCAAACAGCTTTTTTTTCTATGTCCTCGTCGGCCATAGGAATTTGGTAATATGCACGCACCAAATCGATTGTAGTAAAAATCGTTTTACCGTAAAGTTTTTCGGCAAAATCGTGTATATACGCTATCGGGTATCGATCAGGTATCGTGATAGCATTGAGTTTTCGGTAATCTCCACATGCCTGCCAGCCGCCTGATTTTTTGGACACCATGTGCAGCGGACTAGCCCAAGAACTTTTGGAAGGTCGACAAATTCCTTGGTCTAGTAGAAAATTGACCTCATTTTTTGCAGCAGTAAGTTTATCACCAGCCAAACGGCGAGGACGGTCAGCGACAGGTGTACCAGTCGTTTCAATATGATGAACCACAGGATGCGAAGATTTGTCGTTACTATGTTTGGTAGAATCCACAGTCAAGTCCACAAATCGTTTTAGTAGTCCACGGAAATCTTGACTTTCGTTGATTGTTGAAATAGAAAAGCTAGTTGCATTTTTCATGTTGCCGCGAGTAGACAGTTTTGTTGTGCGATCGATTAAACGTTTAGATTTCAGATCGACAACCATGTCGATAAAATCTGCCATAAAATCTGCACCAATTATCGCTGTTTGTACGTCGGCAATAATAAAAGGCCAGTTATAAGCCCGACGCAGACCCAGATCGATGTTTAACACATGTGTACCATACGTTTGGATCAAGGTCTGATTTGCGGCATACAACTGTAAAACCTGTGGCTTTACTTTAAAATTAATTGTCGAACGCGGTATGACCGACACAACTGAGCCTGAGTCGACAAGAAAACGTATTTTTGATTTAAAGTCTTGTACGTAAAGGCCAGCCTCATGTAGAACACCAGTTGAGTTTGTAGTTGATGAGCTCGAATTTTTGCTGGTTGTCATGTAGCTACCGCCAACCAGCGTTTTTGACGGCAGCTGTTCTAGTTTAAAGTTTACTAGTTTGGGCAGCCGGTGCGACACTTACGCGCAGCACTGCCAAATTTCTTGTGGAAGTAGCAAAGCTCCGTTTGATTTTTTGATACCTGTATGCCACACTTTATTGGCGATTGCGACATTGATCGTGAGTTGCCAGTAGTGTTTTTTAGATTTTTCACCTCAGTTTGTAATTTTGAAACAGCATCGATTAGTGTCCGAATGGTCGAGTTAAGATCAGGTGATGATGAAGGTGATTGAGAATATGCTTGAACAGCATTAGTTGTTGCTGCTGGCTGCGATTGATTTGATGACAATGTGTACAGCGAGTTCGGTTGAACTTCTTCCAACATTTTGTCGGATACTTTAGCTAAATTGCCCAAATCGTCCTCTTTCCATACTGCCAGAAGTGGACGTATAGATTGCGGCATCTGATTCATAGTGTGCGAATAATCGGTTCACTTCCGACGTCAGGCGCTAAACATGTATGATAATATGTATGATAATATCTCTGTAGGTTTCATCCCCGATGTCGCTCCCCCTTGCAGCAGTCGACGACGCTTACTCTCCGCTGACTCAGCAAATTTGGACAGCAAATGAGATTTTAGTGCTGTGTAGCGATCGTGCTCTGGGGGGTTTGTTACCAAGTTCAATTTCGTGAATGATATCTTCTAGGTGAATTGTGACCAAGTCGAATCGGTCAATATCATCTGTCACTTTACTTAGTAGGAACGAGCGCTCCAGCTGTGCAAACCAAAGCTCTGGGTTGCCTCTGTTAAACTTCGGTATATGCACTCGTTATGTGCCTGCGTTGGCTGTCGCCATATTGTGAAATTCTTCTTTCTCTATCGGCTCAATTACAGTATCGAAACTGTCGAAGAAAATCTCGCCGTCGTCGTTTGGCACAAGATCGGTTTTCTTTTTTGAACGCAAGTTGTAATTTGTCATAGATTATATGCAATATTTTTGCGACACAGAACTGGTCGTTTACACATACATACTCAACACGTTAGCAAAGGCGTACTTACAATCGTATATAAATACATACAATGCATATGCTGTTAGTGCTAATATTGTTCGTATTCTTTGTCATAGGGTCACCACTTTAGTGTTTATTTTACTCTTTGGTTATTTATTAAACACTAATTATAATATAAAAGTTATTACAAATTATTAACCTTAACTTCGTTGTCATAATTTATTCGCGCCGCTGTAATAGTGATGGACGGGAACAGCAGATCCATGCAATGTTGCATTTCTGTTGTTTTACGCTGTTTTAGGGCTGCATCTCAGTCGCCACATTCACAAGTTATATGTGAATGCTGTTTTCTTAAACAACACATTCACATATCTTACAAATTAAATTTTGTTTGATTTAATAAATAAGATGTGAATGTTTGGTTTAACCATGAGTAAATAAACATTAATCACGCATATAAGTAAGTGGTGTTTATCATGTTATGATGGACGGAAGGCACCAGGAACAAACCAAACGAACGTGCAAACGGTACGAGTAAGAAAATCGACTCGGATCACTTGTTTGCGGTTAGCCAAGGAATCCAGCAGTCACACTTTCCCACCTGCAATGGGAATCCTCTTCGCCTTCCGAACGTATATGTGAGCAGTTGCGACATACTTCCACATCATGGATACGGCTGCCAAAGTCACTCTCTTTGACTCATTCTTTGTATGACGTAGAGGTATAAGAAGAAATATAAGAACTTTGAAGTCGGGAGCAACGCGAGCTTTTGGACAGCGATTACGAATGAAATAAAAAGAAGAGAATAGCCTTTTCGGACAAAAGAAAAGAATCAAGTGGTAGAAATTAGCCTCAAAAATGTTATCAAAAGGAAAAGAGGCCAACCGAAGGTTTTAAGCTCGGCGTTTCTTCCTGCAAGAACGAAAATAGAAGGCCAGCTACAGATACACATAAACCACTGAGAATATAAAGAAGTTACTTCTCTTACCTACTTGGAGACAATGAAGGAAACAATGGCGCCGATAGAGAAGTACATCTATATCCACCAGTTTCTTATAGAGCCGATTAACTCTCAGCTAAGTTACTCAATACCGGTAGAGTTGACTTAATGATATGTTTTTCTAATCTTCTTTTCGCTTGGCACTTTAAAAAAGTTTGGCCAATGAACCACATAAGTTCCAACCAGTGGTTGATGACTTGGTTTGATACAGGCAATCGACCAAACCAAACGAAAAAACAATGCGAATGAGCAAAACAAACCGAGCAATCTTTCGATTCACTTACTACTCTGAATTACTTGTCTCGTCGGTCTCTTTCTCACTTTTTGTTGGAATCCATGGTGTATTTCGCCTAGCTGTGTTCCTATTTTTTTTTTCTTTTTTGTTCCTTTCGGTTCCATTAGTTTTAGTTAGCAGAATAGAGAAAAAGAATCTATATCTCTCTATATACATTTGTATGTACATACATGTGCAGCTGTGTCATTAATACATACTACAAATTCAATAAACATATTTTAGGAATAAGAAAATAGGCAAGGGGGAGAGGAGAGGGACAGGCGAAAAAATATATTCAAGCATATCGCGCTCATTATAACTTGAAAACTTCACCACCATTTGGTTTTCGATATATGCGCACAGTGCTTGCTTTGGTTTGTCTGGTCAAACGAAAACATACGAGAACAACGCCATGCAAGTCTATAAATGATTTGTTTGCCTTTTCGAAAGCGAGAACTTCTGGAGATTACTCGTGATTACAACAAAGACACACACATGCTTTCGAAAAGCCGATAAGAACGAAGTTTTTCCACGCACTGTTTCGATGATGCGTTGCCATATGACTGTTTTAATATCGTGATGTATTACATCCTACCCCAATGTTCATACGTATAACTATCAGGCACGAACTTCCATAAAGAAGTAATGCTATCCGCGCATACTTATGGTATTCGGTACATAACAACGGTGAGCTTACAAGACGTTCTCGGATATTGAGAAAAATTCACGTCTTATGTGTCTAGCCGTGAATGAGGACAAGACGAAGTACTTTGTGTCTATTCGCGAACCATTGTTGCATCTTGGATTGAGAGTGAGTAGAATATCAACTTCAGTATTGTAGAAAACAGAGATCACCAGAATCAACGAATCATGCTGTATTAGAAGTAAAGCCCTATCTGGAAATACGAAGGTACAAATCTATAAGATGCTGAAAATCCCGGTCCGGCTGAACCTGAGTTGGAGCCTGTCGCTTTGTAATTCTTCAGCTTTTTAATTACTGAGTCGACCTCGTTACAATCCGGTGGCTTTACAAAAAAGGGTATCATCAATTGTTGGTTTTAGATATGCTTCTCTATCGCCCACATTGTTCCGTTCATCGACACCAAGTAGATTAGAGATGTGACTTCTCCATAGCCTCAGTGATAAATCTGTAAACAGCGAAGTCCTTCTCTACAGTAGGATAGCGAAACTTCGTCATACCAATATTTTGTCGAAGGTCTTGTGTTACCAATGACATTCATCGAGTGGCATATATGTCTCCACTGCTCAAATATGTCTTCATTAAACATATTATGGAACTTTAATTCTATATCGTAAACAGTGACATAAAAATGCCTTAAATGGACTTGTAGCATTGCAATTCTTGCCTAGAACACTGTCCTTTATACAATAGATATTTCAAGGTGGAAAAAATTCAAACAAAAACAGAGACTGAAGGAATTCCACTATAAATACATAATTGGTTAGTTTTATTTTTGACATTTTTGGCAGAAAAGTGGAGAAATTTTTAATATTCTTTTGTACTATTTCCATTCAAACTTTCAACAATAGATGGAGCAATTCAAAGAAACACACTAGTTACAAAATTTAGTTTGATTTATAATTGCTGTATTATGAAATTCAGGCTACAAACATCACTATATATTATACCTAGGTTAACCAAATGTTTCCGAGAATATAATTATGCTTCGTTTTTTAGACTGGAACAAGGGGTATAGCATAATGCAACAACCAAAACTAAATGTCATCAGCTCAGTGAAAAAATGGAAATTGATGTTGATTGAACGGAAAAAGTTAATTAATTGGAAATTTTTTCATTTTACTTGGTACATTGCAACTTCATTATTACTCAGTCATTTATGAAAACGCAACAAAAAGCATTCAGAAAAACTTGAACCAACGTTTTCCGACTGCTTCTTCTTGTATATGGAAATAACCACAACAAAAACGTTAAATTGTATTGCCGAGTGAGCAAATGAAAGTCAAGAATTTTTTGAAGCTCACAAACTTTGCTAGCAATATTCAAAATACGAGTAGTAGTACGAGTGTTGCCTTTTATATTGTGCGCCTTAAAAGAAAAAAAAACAGTAATTTATTATTGTGAAAATTGCTTTATTGGTAATATTGGTATTGTCCAGTTTTGCATATACTTGAATCAATTTTTCGAAATATATTTGCCACTCAAAAGTGCCTTCTACAGACATCGAAATACATTGACCTGGATTTATTTTTGATGTGCAGGGGAAAACAGTCCTTGCGCATCTGTAACCTGACTTCCATTTTTCTCGGGCACCTTTGCTTAGACATTTGATCTTTGATAACATGTCTGACGCTGTAAGGAGGATGACGCATCAGTTTGATTTTGTGAGTGCTCAAAAAATCTCTTGTGTGAACCAGAACCGTGTGGTTGCCAGAACCATTCAGAATTGAGCGCCCTGCGTTGCTCTAATGTCACAGGGACGACAGAACCAGTTTCGCCAAAAAAAGCATGCGACCATTTGCTTCGAAGAGCTTCATACGCGAACAACTTTTGTAGGATTTTGTTCGTCTTGGAACATCAATAGAGTCGATTGCTGTTTTGTTTCGGACTCATTTGCATAGATCCAAGATTCGTCACGTGCAACGATGTCGTAGATGTGTTTTGAACCACCGCGGCTATATCTCTTTAACATTTCTTTGCACCAATCGTTACGAGGGGGATGGGTCGTTTTCAAAAGTAGAATGTTATTGATTTCCAGTCTCTTAAACGATTATTTTGAAAACTGTTCACAAACGTCGGCTAGGTCACTGATCCACTGGCTAAGCAACGGAACAGCCGTGGTGAGCAAATTGTGAGAAAGCAACCCACTTCCCTTAATTAAGGCCTGGTGCGCGGGGTTGGGTGGATCCAGTGAAGACACAGAGAAAGCCTTGGATACGATCCGCCTGTGCTGATGACCCCCGCATCGGTATAAGGACCTTGAATTACGGATATGTACATGAAATGTCCTATCCCTCCATAGAGTTGGTGTATACATCCAGCTGGTTGATGCTCTCGACAAAGTCAAGGCTGACATCACCCCAATACAGTAAATGCGATGGATAAGAGAGGGCAGCTCAAAAAAAGCATCCTGTGACATCTGTTACAGTTGACATGCGAGAAAGTACGAATTTGGATGCTATATCAAGGCTAACTATTGCAACATTAGCCTGATTTGCACATGCACATGAAGTCTTCGAGCGTCTCGAACTTCTCTACGAGCATTGCCTGAATCACAATATCAAAATCGTTTTTAAGGATTTCCATAATATTGCCCCCACTACGCTACTTCCAGCAATGGAGAGAGGCTAATCGACTTCGTCGCAGCTCGGAACATGGTACTCAGTAGCAAAAGACTTTTGCACTTTAACATCCACAACATACTAGGCACAGTAACCATCAAAACGCACGTAATCAAATTGATCATGTTGCGATCAACGTGAGGTACGCATCCAGCGTGTTTGAT
The DNA here is from genome assembly GCA_035044765.1 of Leucophenga montana. Lineage (NCBI taxonomy): Eukaryota > Metazoa > Arthropoda > Insecta > Diptera > Drosophilidae > Leucophenga > Leucophenga montana. Next base: position 68,911 of record JAWNNQ010001560.1, read on the forward strand.
ATGCGACCAGTAAGAGATCCTCACATTGACTCGGACCAGTCCCTTGTGGCAGCCAAGGTAAGCATCAGGATCAGCATGGTGCATGCCGCAAGCCCCAATACTCAACGAAAACTAGACGTCGGAAAACAGCAATCACAACAGACCTTCGAAGCTTTTTCAGCCATACACTGCAAACTGTTCCGGGAGTCCTCTCCAATTTCTGAAGATATATATGAGCAGTGGAGTCATATCTCCCGCACTAAGAGTACCGCTTGCTATGGAGGTCACCAGACCTGTGACGAACTCTTGGTATAGCGAGGAGTGTCGCCAAGCTACTGCAGGCAAAGATTCGTCTACAAAAAAACTTTCCAGTCGGGAGAAATGCGAGCTATTAGGAAACGATATCGTTCTTCTCCTTTCTGGAAAAGATCAGTGACCTAACCCTAATTGTCGATTTTAATACCGATTTAAACACGCCGATAAGAGCAATGTTCTTCAACGCCTTATCTGGACTTGAAATCCCAGCAAAGATGGTTCGTCTTTTCATGATGACGGTATCACACACACAAAGCGTCGTCTGATTAAGGACCTTCTCCGAGACCTTTGATAGCAATAGAGGTTAAAGGCAGGGTGATGCTTTATCGTGTCATTTTTTTAATCTCTTGATACTGGTATGACTGTAGAGAAGTGTCATCAAAGTGCACTTAATCGTTTTGTTCAACTAGAACGACGCCTAACCAAAACACCACAACGATGGCACCATTACTGTGAAGAATCGATGAGTATTTTCAATTCAGTCAGATCACATAGTTCATACTACGTCAATGACCATACGTAGAACGGTCGGTCACGACATTCGTGAAAATGGTAAGACAACATTCTGAATAGGCTTATTATAAACTGTGTTTTACAGGCCTCTCAGGACTATTTTGAATTTGAATTCGATAAAATGATAAGTTTTTCACGGACGATATAATATGCGATATAATATCACTTGATCAGGTGGAATTCATATCAATGAATTCAAATGTCAAAATCATATCATAAGTTATAAATTTACCATTTTATCGAATGCACTTTCGCAAAGCTTCCCCTAAATTTAGAACCGGCACATGCCAGATAATTCAGTAAAACTCAGCAAGAACGATCTCTCTGCCTTAATGCTACTTGCTCATATTACTTAAAATATTTTCTAAACTGCTGCACCTGTGCAAATAAAAATAACAATATATGAAATCAATGCATACACTGATAAAAAAAAAATCCAGGATTTCCGTATTTCAATTGATCCATAGCGGTATCAATAGTACTATGTTGAGTGCGGATTTTCGTAAACGGAGTACAAAATTCTTGGTTCAAGAACTTTTTTTCAAACTCGAAATTCTTAAGTTTAGCCATCTATATATAAGATGATATAAGAAACAAATTAAATTGATTTTAGTACAAAAGAGCTAAGAAAAAGGTAAAAAAAAAATTGTATTTGTTGTTTTTCTTTTTCTTTTTTTATACTAGTACACTTTTTTATTGTAGTCAATATCAACTTAATAATTGGTAATTAGTAGCTTTTAGTGGACGGACGTTTCACATATACATTAATGGGTGGAAGCCGCCCACTTTTTGGGGTTGCCTCCGTGCAAAACTACTGCCCACTTTTGTATTTTTTACGAAAATATTGTTTATTTAAATAAATATTAGCTTCAAATTCGATTGGTGCATTTTAGTGGACAACCGCTTCATATACATATGCAAATGGGCGTGTGCCGCCCACTTTTTGGGGTAGTCCCCTATATACCTACAGCTTACTTTTATGGATTTGTATGAAAAACATTGATATCAACTTGTAATTCGCTTGGTTGCATCTTATAGATGATTGCTTCATACATAGCTACTAGTTGGCGTATACCGCCCACTTATTCGGATAGTCCCTATTTAAACCACCACGTTTATATTTTACAATACGATTTAAAATTTCAGGCGAATGGTATTAGAGCTTCTGGTTCAACTGAAGTTAACGATTTTTCTTCTTTTTTAGGGTTCCGTACCAAAGGGTAAAACGGAACCCTATTACTAAGACTCCGCCGTCTGTCTGTCCGCATGTCACCAGGTTGTATCTTATGAACCGAGATAGTTAGACAGTTGAAATTTTCACAGATGATGTATTTCTGTTGCCGCTATAACAACAAATACTAAAAAATAAAATAAATATTTAAGGGGGCTCTAATACAACAAACATGATCTTTTAGCGGATATTTTGCTCTCTCTCTCTCTCTCTCTCTCTCTCTCTCTCTCTCTCTCTCTCTCTCTCTCTCTCTCTCTCATACCAATCAAGGTCTGTATGTGCGAGAGTGATAGGAGCCTTCTGTATTTAATGCCTACTTTTGGGCTTTAGGCTTGTTTATTGCATACATGCACCTTTCTTATGTTATACTAAAACCTATCATTTAAGAAATGTGGAAAAATTTAAAAAAATAAACCGGCCAAGTGCGAGTCGGACTCGCGCACGAAGGGTTCCGTACCATTATCTATAAAAAAAATCATGTCTGTTGTATGGGAGCCCCACTGAAATATTTATTTTTGTAGATAATGTTACGGAACCCTTCGTGCGCGAGTCCGACTCGCACTTGGTCGGTTTATTTTTTTTTTTTAATTTTAGAAAATTCTAATTTAATTGTGCTGTACTTACACGGGTTATTAAAATGTAGGTAGGAACCTACCTCGGCTAACGAGCGCCCGACAATGTCAATTTTCCGAATCACAACCTATTGATTTTCGCGTTTAAGGTCGGTGCGAAGAAATTGAAATAATTGAGAGAGCAAATTGTATTTTCCTCCCACGTAGTTTTTCTCCTCTAAGAGATTCATTGAAGAAGTTTCAACTTACTTTAAGTCAAAAGGACTTTTTTGACATTCTGAGACTTTTGTATTTGACTTGAGTACAGATTTCTTCTTAGAGTTAGATTTTAAAACTTATTTCAATAATTTTCTATAGTTATTCTAAGTATTTCCGCGCTTGATTTAATAATTTATCCCGTTTTATACTTGATTGAAGAAAATTTAGTTATAATTTATAATTTAAATCTGACCTTGTAATGCAGTCGATCCATTTCATCAACTCCATTCCAAACTGTTATTTAATGTATGTACTTATTTCAGCAAAGTGTGAATAGACATTAAAAGTACGTTTCTTGATTTTTTTTTTCGTACATAAAATATAATTTTTTTTTAATTACCGATAAATTTAGTTACCGGTAAATTTCATCTGAAATAACCGGCAAACAGAAACCCATAAATAGGGCGGTAACCCGGTTAACCGGTTTTGCATACCTTAGTATGCTGGTTCTACTAATGCCCATATCTCAAGCTATGTCACATGATGATCTTACAGGAGTTCACGCACAGCATCGCTTGTTTCTGACACAACAACCATTTTTGGGCGACTTTCTCGAAATGTATTCTTGAATCCCCGAATTAAATCGTTATTCCAGCGTTTCACTGTGACAAAAGATGTGGCTTCAACTCTAAAAGTGAAAGTAAATTCAGCGATGCTAACTTGTCTTGCTAATTCACATGGAATGTCGTAATCAAATATCATTCAAACATTTTCATTTTTTAGCCGACTTGAACTTTTTAAGTCACTGTTAAAAACACAAACTGTGTTCGAACAACAAAACGTTCTGCGTACGTTTGCTTATATAGAAAAAACTTCAAACTTTCCAATGTAAATGTCATCTAGCATCTAACAACACTTATGGTTGCCAAGGCGCACAATCTACGAGGCAACGCTTGTAGATATTTTTGTTGCTGTTTTCTTAGCATCCACTTCGACATTGTAACTCACAGATACACTGAAACAAAAACAGGCACACGGCACAAATACTCGTAAGCATCAGACATGCAATGCAGTTCACTATTTGTTCGGCACTGCGAATGCTGCGCAGGCTTTCAATTCTTTCCGTCGCTGCAACGCTGCAGGCAATGCAAATATTGCAGCAACTGAGGATGGTACTAGAACATTTTGTAGTGAGGTGAGATGAGGTGGAGTGAGGTGGTTATATCATTTAACTTGCAGCACATAAAATGTGCACCCATTTTTCAGTCCTTGTTATTTTTGCAGTCTTTTTTAGTAGACACAGTCCTTGTAACCTTTCGCCGTTCATGGGGTAACTAGTTTAGTTTGCCAAGCAAATTTTCGTGCAAATAATAAACGCTCGAAGGCAGGCAAAACACAGCAGGCTGTAATGGCAAAAAGAGCAAAAAGCGCGACAACAAACTTAAAATTTAAACAAAAAGTAATGAATATCAAAATAAGTAAGAAAACTTTTGCACAAGTTCATTTTATTTTTCTCAAGAGTATAGCTCATTATTTTCATGTACCTAAGTGCGAGGGTAGTTAATAAAGTATTGAAGCTTCATAGACTGAAGCTTGATAAATGAATCGCAATTTAAAAGATTGAAGTAAATATTAAGATCGTTGAACTGAATATATTAGTATAACTTGGGTCCATCTATGGCCTTTAATTCAGAAGGAGCGGCTTAGGTTGGCCACCAGGAATGATTTGAAAATTGCTGTGATTCCAATTGTAGCGAAAAAGTTATGATAATTATTTGAAAACGTGCTATACACCATTTAAAAGGTCATTGTCTCACCTTTTTTTTGCGTATATAAGCTTATGGTATGAATTCTTGGTTGAACGTGAACTCCAAGGTTCGTATGAAAATATCAAATCACCAAATAATAAAAATTGCCTAGAGATACTTGAATTAATTTCGGAGTTCGTTGCTTTTCTTGCAAGACATTTCAAAGGAGATGCAAATGAGCGAAGCAATCAGGTTAATTAATTATTTTCTACAGTTTGCGAAAAACTTAAGGAAAGAATGGCAAAATAATGTTGTTAAACATATGTATTCGATTGAGAAAAACAACGTCGGATCTACACCTATTGTACTTATTATTTTTTTTACACTATATCCTAGCTCTCAATGTCATATCTGTTATTAAGCATATGAACGTATTGGATACTTCGACGAATCAATATATATACAAGGTGTCTCAAAAGAAAGTTCACATTTAAAAAATCGATAAAAAAAAGTAAAAATGAAAAAAATTTTATTACATATTAAATACACACTTTGGGAATTTATTTCTTAAAAATGATATTGTCCAAATGTAAACCGTTGCGTTTCCGGAATTCATTTAATCGAACACTAAAATTTCCTATGACGGCTCGGCAGGTATTCTCCGTGATGGCTGCCATTTCGTGACGGATATTTTCTTTTAATTGTGCCAAGGAAGTCGGTTTGTTGCCATAAACTTTAGATTTGACGTAACCCCTCAGGAAAAAGTCCATAGGGGTTAAATCGGGACTTCGTGGAGGCCAATTTATGTCATCTCTCCTGGAGATCAATTGGCCAGGAAATTTTTCAGGAACTCGTGGTAGAGACCTGTTGGACGTGTGTGAAGTTGCTCCGTCCTGCTGGAACCATGTTCTTTGGTTATAACCAGGAAAGTTTTGCAGTTCAGGCACGAAGAAGTCGTCTAACATCTCCACATAACGCTCTGAATTCACTGTAACTGTGCGTCCCCTTTCATCTTGAAAAAAGAAAGGGCCGATAATTCCTCGAGCCGATATCGCAACCCATACGGTCTCTTTAGGCGAATGTAGGGGTTTTGGATTGGTTGCACTCCAGTAGCGGCAATTTTGCTTGTTTACATGTCCATTGAGATTGAAATAAGCTTCATCCGAAAACAAGATGCTGGTAAACGTTGGAAAGCGCTCAATCATCTGGTTTATGAATTCAAGCCTCTGCCCAGCGTTCTGAGGCTTTAATTCTTGCACCAACTAAATTTTGTAGGTGTGCAGCTTTAAATCTTTGTGTAAAATGCGGAACAACGATGATCTATACAGGTTTAAAGCAACAGCACGCTTCCGAATCGAAAGGTCTGGGTTGTCACGAACAGACTGAGTAACACTGTCTACGTTTTCGAACGTTCTCGAAGACCTTGGACGCCCGGATTTTGATTTTTCCAGCGTTGAACCGGTCTCTTGAAACTTCTCGACCCATTTTCCAATGAGTCGAGGGCTTGGCGCATCATTTAAATGACGAACATGTCGAATACTGCAGAATTTTCTACGCACTGCAGTCGCTGAATAACCGTTTTTGTAAAACTCACGTTCGCACAACGCACGGTCCGCTCCCGAGAAACGCTCCATAGCGACTAAATTACCAGAAGCTTGGCTACCGATTGACATACCCCCCGCGCCCCTCGGAATAGTTGCGTTCACGCAATCAGTAAATCAAATGTGAACTTTCTTTTGGGACACCCAGTATATGCAATCAAAAATTTCACCTAGCAGTGGGCTGGAGATTTCAAACGGTCTAAAAGAGATTTCTGTGACACCTTCGAAATTTATTTAGGTCGGAATTGGGGTGATAGAGATTTCTGTGACAACCCAGATAATGTGAAATGGTATTTTCACTTTATTTAAAAGTTTGTAACGCATTAAATGAGGCATCGCAAACTTCATAAATTACATATATATACAAGTATGTCCAGCCATGTCCGTCTGTATGTTATTGCGAATTTTTTTAGGACTAATTTTTATGCTATCCAGTTGAAACTTTGCATTTACACTTCTTTTTATTGAAGTTATTAGAGTATTAAGCTTGATACGCCCTTTTTGGTGTAGCCCCCATCAATATTAGCCGTAATCCCATACAAAGCTCACTATTATACATTTGTATGAAAAACGTCAATATCAACTTGAAATTCGTTATGGTGGCATCTTATACGAGATGGTCGCTTTATACACACCTACTAGTGGGCCGCCCACTTTTTCGAGTAGTACTTATTTAACCCTCCCTCGCCCCTATGTGTGAATTGTATTGTAGAAACTACCAAGGACAACAATATCAGCCTAGAGATCAGACGAAGAATCACACTTGCTGATCGCTGCTACTTTGGGCTCAGCAAGCAAATTAGAAGTAGAGCCCTCTCTCGAAGTACGAAGATAAAAATCTGTAAGACACTGATAATCACGGCCCTGCTGTATGGCGCAGAAGCATGGACCCTGACATCAACGGATACAGGGTCCTTAGGAGGGTTTCAGAGGAAGATCCTTCGTAGGATTTTTGGTCCCCTTAGAGTTGGCGTCGATTTTAGGACCCGTATGAACAACGAGCTGTGTGATGAGGTTGACATAGTTCAGTATATTAAATTCCAGCGGCTGCACTGGGCTGATCACCTCATCCGGATGAACCCCGCACGAAAGGTTTACGACGTAAACCTGAACTTGAATAGTATACGGCGTCAGAGAGGACCGTCCGAGCTTTAGATGGCAACATCATGTCTATGATGATCTGAAGAAGGTCCGGATTGCCAGCGACTGGCGCCGGTGTGCACTAAGCTACACCGAATGGTGCGTTTTCCTAAGTGCGATCTTGACCTATAGACGGTTGTAGAGCCACCTAAGTAAGTAAGTAAGATATTATACTTCAACTGACCAACTATAACAAACACCATCGAGTTTTCACACTCATATGAGCGATCGCTTAGCGAAGTCAGTCGCTTGATGCTTAAGCGAATCAAAAACTCGAATTACTTAGGTTGTATTGATATTATAATTTAACACACTGTACAAGTTCTGACTCAGGCATTACTAAGTGTAATGCGACAATGCAAGTTGCACTCATACACTTCGACTTGCGCACATTTTGGTCAATTCTATTATATAGATGTATTGTCTTGTTATACATACTTTGTGTCTGGCGATCTACATATAATTAGAAGGTTTTCCATAACAAATATACCGGTTTTTGAATTCAAGTTGATTAATATGAATTATTATATTTGTAGTGACAATCCAACACAACCGTTTGTCTATTATTTCTATCTAGAACACTATTAAAGTAAAGTAAGTTCTCAAATATATTATCTGAAAATGAAGGAATTCATTAGAAATGTGGTGTTTACTGAAAGTAGTAACCAAAAATCTTTATTGCCATTACATTTTGTTTAGTTTGTTTTTACTAAAAATTCCAATGATAATTGTGTAATTATTACTTCCGTGAATATCCGTTAACAGTTTACCAGTTTATATCAGTATATAAAACAGTATACTATAAGATTATGAGAATCGAACTATTTACAACATCAGCAGTACCGAGCAAAACGGACAAGAGTGAAAAGTAAAACTTGTGTTTTTGTTATTTTTTGGTTACTAAAAATTGATATATAAACAACTGACAGTTTTACCAACCTCGAGTAAACCCTAATTTAAAAATATCTTTCACCACTTGGGTGGAAGGCCGTCGTCCACTGTGACATACACATAACTAAAAACTTGGCGCTAAAAATAATGGTTCCGTCGAACAATGTTGTGCGGTAATCATTATAGATACTTAAATTGCTGTTGACACTTAATAAGTCAGAAGCTTGCCAAACCGAAGCAGAACGGTCCACCTGACCGTAGCATGAGCGCAATAGATAGATGAATACAGCTTTGCTATAAGACAGATTATAGCTTAAATGATGCACTAAAATACTTAACAGGAGCACTTCCATATAACTTCTATGATGGTAATGATAATGGACAGCCCAGCTAGATATAAATATGTATGCGTGTATATGAGTATATATATTTAGAAGTATTAGTGTGTCTTATTGACTACGCCAACACACCGTGCAGTACTTAAACATAAATGCGAAGACATTAACAAGTGGATTTGAAGATCTACTCGTACCTAACGCTTGTAGTTCTTCCAATATGTATATGTACATATATCTTGTTAATAGGTTTAGCTGTTGGTCGGTGTGTGATACTGTGCGGCTCTGCGTTTGCGTGAACATGCGCGCGTATATCTGTGTATTAAAGCGCACACACCATTATCAAAATTAAAATAAGTCTACGGCAATTTATGCACTAATTTTATGTGTATCTCGTTCAAAGTATTTCGCTCCTTAAAGAATGTTAACTGTTTTCTATAGTGCGTCTAACGTCTATTGTCGTAATGTAGCGCAATGGAAATTGCCATTTTTACGCACTTGAGCAGACAACTTTAATTAAATTGGCTATTCTAATGAACTACAACCATTACACCTTATCCTAAACCATTCGATTTTACTTCATGTGGCTATTTAAAGTTACCATTTCGTACACAGCAATAACGTTAGTCATCATATTCTTATACCCTGTACCCATAGAGTAAACGTAGGTACACTACTTTTGTGCAAATATATGTAACAGCCAAAAGCAAATGTGATAGAACACATAAAGTATTGAATTTATTTTGTATATTGTCGTTCAGCATCAAAACTCGAGTCGTCCGTCCGTCCGTCCGTCCGTCCTTCTGTTAGACGAAGAAATCTCGGAGACTATAACAGATAGAGAATTCAATATTTACACTCTCCTCCTATTCTCTCTTCAGATAACTATTATTACGTTTTCTGTTTTTATTTTTAATTACGCTAGAAAAGCCAAATTTGACATGTCTTACGTAAATCCTAATAAAATATAGCGTATATATTCAGATCGGACTACTGTAAAAAGTAGCTGTCATACAAACTTGCAAACCAATTTGTAATTATTATTTGCAGTTTTTTTTGTTTTTTTTTTTTTGTTTATGTTCTCAATTAAGCTAGAAAGGCCAAATATGGCATATCTTACACCAATCCTTACAAAATATTCCTTATAGGCTCAGCTTAAATCACTATAAGGGGTAGCCCCATACAAATTCTTAAATTGGGTTTTTATTTTTAATTAATTCTAATCATTCATCAATTTTAATCAAATATGCTGTTTATGTTCAGATCGGATCTCTAAAAAATATAATCTATGATTCATATAAGGATCCTTAGACAAGATACAGGCTTTTTTTTGTTTTAATTTTTCTAGTCCATATTATACTATTATACTAAATCGTTTCATTCATCACAGTGTAAAGAATTGTTTGTAATTTTAAAATTGTGAGATCTAACAAAAACAAGAAAGAATGCTGTAATCGTGAATTCAGGACTTCGAAATACCCTGTCGAATTTCGTAGTCTAATAGATAATTTTGTTTTTTTTTTTTAACATTAAAAAAAAAGGAAAAAAAATGTTCTTTAAACATAAAAAAATTAAAATCAAGAAAAACGTTATCTTCTGGCACCCACAGTAAGTAAACTTTTTACTACTTTATACTCCTTGTGTCCACGTAGAGAGATGTATCTGACAGTAAATTGAGGTACATTTGTTTCCTTCAACTAAAAGTCTCAGGAGTGATTCCTTAGTTTTATACTCAATATCTAGATGCAGTGGTGTTAAATCTTGAATTGCTTCCAACGCAGTGGTTGGGCATGTGCGCACTGCGCCAGTGATGCATATGCATGCTAGTCTTTGTAGGGAGTTTCATTCCCTCGTGACTGTGACTCGTTTCGCCCTTTCTCCCCATGCAACTATACCATCTAGTAGCAACGGTTTTACTACCATGTTATACAGCCAGAGCATGGTCTTTGGATTGCTTCCCCACGATTTTCCGGCCAATTTTCTGCACACAAGTATATCCTTGGTCCATTTTCGTATAGTTTTCTCTACGTGCGTATTCCATAGAAGTTTACTGTCTAGAATTAGTCCTAAGTACTTAACCTCCTTGCTAACTTTCATAACTACCCCTCCGAGCATGATTTCCTTTAGTCTTGGCAGCTTGTGCTTTCAAGTACAATGACTGTTTTGGTCTGTTAATGTTGAGTCCTACCTCCTTGCACCAGTCCAGTGTAATTTTGAGACCTCTGTTGATTATGTCACAGAGTGTTTCTTCAAACTTTCCACTTGCCATAACAACTATGTCATCCTCATAGCCCTGATAGAATATTCCATTCTCGCTTAGCCTATTAAGTAGACCGTCTAAAACAAGGCTCCATAGTAGGGGCGAGAGAACTCCTCCCTGTGGACAACCTTTGACTGTTTGTATTCTGACGTTGGTTTCATTCACCCCTGTCTCAGCTGTTTTAGGTCTCTAGCAGTGACTGTATCCATTTCATTATAATTGGGTATACTTCCCTCTTTCTACTAGTGCGTTACAGATTGTGGGGTAATTAGTGTTATCAAACGCCCCTTCTATGTCCAAAAAGGCACACATTGGGACCTGTTTGTGTTCAAGGGATGTTTCAATTGGCAGTGCAGTGTCAGATGATCTGCCCACCCTATATGCATGTTGGTCCCGATGTAATATCTCTAATATGCTTGTCTATTATCTTTTCCATTGTTTTTAGCAAAAACGATGTCAAGCTAATTTGGATTGTTTATTTTATTTAATATGAAAGTTGTCAATCTAAAATTGTGCGGTAATTCTTTTAGAAGGCTACCCCTAAAATTGGGCGTGACATGCCTTTTATATTTATGTTAACCGCCCGTCCATTTAAAATTTCACGTAGATATTGACTAAAAAATGGTACAAAATCCGTAAAAAATGGTAAAAGTGGGCATATGGTTTGTATGTGGGCTACCTTAAATAGTGCCCACCACTACCCATTGAGATATATGTATGTGAAGAGTTCCCTTATAAAAAGTAACCATATTACATTTTCTCTGTATATTTCCATAAGAAGCCCATTATTAAATTTTAAGTCGATATTTACTTCAATAAGAAAGTTTTCATGCAACATTGTAAAGTTGGGCGTGCGGTAAGTTTCTATGGGTTGCTACACCTAAAAATGAGGATGACACGCCCCTTGATATTTATGTGAGATTCCCGTCCAAAAGAAGCGGTTAAACATAAAATACGCATCAATAGACGGACACGCACAGACAGACGGACATGGCTAAATCGCCTTATCTCGTCAACACGGAAGCCAGCAAAAAAAATGTTATTAATTCTTTAATGAATTCAAGAAAAATAATAATATTTTTGAAGTCCTGTACAACGTCCGACCGAATGACCATCAGCAACAGAGACGCAGCAGCACCGCCGGCAAGAACAGTGTCAGCGAAGGGGAGTTCAGCAGCAGCAGAGACAGCGCATATCGAACCGCGTGCAGGGAGTGTTTGAACTATTTTTGTACTGAGGTAACTCAAAAGCAATATTAATTCAATTGCACTGGCCCGAACCGGCATAAGTAACTAAAGGCGAAAAAACTAAGTTTTTAGACCATGTTAGTACCATAGGGCAGCTACTGAGTTTAACGATAGAGACAATATTAGTTTTGCGACTCGACCCAACAATCGAAGTAATAATTGGACTCCGGTAAGAAACTCTGGGCTCATTTTTCTCTCATACTCTTAAGATGAAACAATAATGGGACTGTGAGCAAAACAGCAACAGTCTTAAAAAAAAACAAAAATAGGCACACAACATGCGCTAATACAGTTACTTATGTAAGTTAAAATATAGAAATCATAAGCCGACCTGCATAACTCGACATGTGACCATAATACTGTGCAACACAATCATAACTTACATGCTTGTACAAAAAGAAGATTTTATAATTTAACAAAACATAAATATAAATAAACACAACTTAATTGAAATTGCAGAAACCAAATACAAAAATTAAAATAATGTTCAATGTCATTAATCAAAGCAAACTTATCAGACGTACCCGTCGTTGTTCGGGCAGAGTTTGAAGACGATTGAATAAAAAATTAAATGTAAAATGAAAGTATTACTTTCACCCCGTTTCCGTCGTGGGGTGATCTTCATCGGCGAAACACGCGTTTAATTATTTATTGTGTGTGCAGTCTAACAAAACAAGTTTGAAGACAATCGTATGAAAAAAAAGTTACCGCATATATAACCCCGTTTCCACCATAGTGGGTGTAAATTTTGTATATCGGCGAAACATGTATTGAGTTATTTGTAGTATAGAAAGAGTATATTTAAGACGATAAAAATTCCCCAAAATAGCTTCACTTCATTAAAAAAAAAAAAAAAAAAATAAGAATTCAAATTAAATGAAAAACTTCGGTGAACCGAAGCTCTAACACCATTCACACGAAACTTTAAATAGTATTGTAGTAGTAAAAGTGGGGGTTTAAATAGGGGCTATCCCAAAAAGTGGGTGGTACACGCTCACTAGTAAATGTGTATGAAGCGATGTAGTAGATGTGTAAGATGCCGCAATAACGAATTTCAAGTTGATATTGACGTTTTCCATACAACTTCATAAAAGTGAACTGTGGGTTTATATGAAACTACCTCAAAAAGTGGGCGGGACACCCCCATTTGTATATGTATATGAAGCGGTTGTCCCTTAAAATCACAAAATCAAATTTCAAGCTAATATGCAGGATGTTTTCATAAAAAACACATAATTCCACGTTGGGTTTGTATGGGGGCTACCTCAAAAAGTGGGCGGGCCACAACCAATTGTCTATGTATGTTAAGCGGCTGTCTCTTAAAAGGCACCATATCGCTTTAATAATAAAGTTTTTCTTACAAAAAGTCAAAAGTGGACCATAGGTTTATATGGATCTACGAAGGCTCTAATGCGTTACAAACTTTCAGACGAATTGATAATACCATTTCACACTATGTGTGAACAGTATAACAAAATAAAACAATTTGCTTTTCATGTTTTTATATGAAGTACATTCCAATTCTTCAGGAAAAACACTTGATTCTGCAGCGGCGTACTGTCAAAGATTTTCACACACAGTATGGGTTTGTGGGGGAATGACCTCGTCGTTCCTGATGCGCTTATAAACAAAACGATGTTGGTGAGCGTTGTTGATTGCTAGCTGCACAAACTATTTAAACACACACAAACCTCACAATCGCTCGACAACACAGTAATAAAAACGTATGGAAAAAAACTACTTAATGTGGGTCCTGGCCTTCGACGAAATCTTCAATTGGTATTTACAATAGCATATGTATCTACGCCCACAATTGGCGCTGATGTCATAGCAAAATATACAACAACATTGCATACTTGGGGCAAAGTTAAACAAACTGAAGTACACAGTATTTCAACAAAGGCATTTCCGCACGACATGTATAGAACACTTATTGTGAAGTACAACGATGTCACAGCATGTGTCACACGAAACTCTATACGTGGTTCACCGTATCATTACACAAGGTCAGCCAGTTGTAGACTGCGCTCGAAGACTCTCAGGAAAAAAGCTCAAAATCAGCAATACAAGCAAATGTTTGACAACGGGGACTGCCTGCACCACATTTTCGGGATCTGTTTCTTAAGCTGTACAGCAAAAGGGTATTCACAACGCTTGATTTGTTAAAAGCATTCAACCAAAATCAAATGACAGAAGAAGACGTGGAAAAACTGAAATCATTACACCGTTTAGTTTATACGAATTTCTATCTTTCGTTACCTGGACTTCGTAATCGTCTACATAGATTTCTCATCTCGTTCAATAACCACAATGAACACAAATTGCACCTGCAAACTGTTCTGGATCGATTGCGAAAAATACAACCTCACAATTAATATAAACAAATGCGAATTTGGCAACGAAATAATTAAATACCTCGCATTTGAGATTTCTGCAGATGGCTACAAACCTCAAGATGATCGAGTACAAATATTAAGAAATTTTCCAAAAGCAGAAACGATAAAACAACTGAGAAGAATCATGGGTATTATGAATTTGTATCGACTTAGTATACCACATGCAGCTGCATACACACCTCAACGACCTGCTAAAAGGCACGCGCAAGAAAGATGAACCATTTTCAAGCTGCAAGAAATATTTAGCTTCTACAACAATGACTTTTGCGATAGTGCTTTTTAACAAGTTGAATCGTAAAATGAATTGAAACTATAGTTTGAAGCATTAAACTGCTGTAAAAATATTATTAGTTAAGATTTTGTGAGATATTAAATATTAAAATATTAGCTGAGATATTTGGAATTAAAATTGAAGTTAAAATTTCCAATTTTTTTGTGGTGTACGCAGACTTTTTCGAGCAAGTGTATAAGGTTCGAATATAGGTTAAGGTAAGTATTTATATAGTCTCGCGTAAGCTAAATATTTACATATTAAGTAAAATAGAGTGTAAAGATACATAGAAATATAGTATAATTAATATGAATAATGTTGTGCCATTTAGATATATGTAAGAATGAAATTAGTATATCCAAATCTGATTTAAAATTATTAGATATATTTGTATGGAAATTAGTTACACAGTAATTTAATATAATAGAAAGTAATTATATCAAAACATCCAGTATGATCACCGCTTATGCACGTAAGTTATAATTAAATAAGTAGGCAAGAAGTAGCTGGGGACAAATTTCTACCGAAGTCAATGTACATATATGATTAGGAAATATCCGGAGACACCAACGGAGCCTATCATGTCGCTGGACTATCAAAAATATATTCTAGTTGTGTTCGTTTTCGTCGTTAATATGTTGTGCTGCTTATACTAAATGCGGCATGACTCCAGCGGCGTGTTTATGAACTCTTACACTCATTCACACAAGTTATTTATTATTGAGTCTTCTTAGTTATTAATAGAGGCATACATATACTAACTTAAATTGTGCCGAAGTTATATTATCCTCGACTGCATATTGCGTACAACCGCCTAGGCTAGCCGGGTTTTAGGTTATGTTCGGACGTAACCTCACTATACTTTTTACACGCGTTTGAGTGTTTAATATAATCAAATAAAAAAACCTTTTGACGAGGTAAAAATCAAGTGACGACAGCCTACTTGCAACCCACAAAAGTTCTGTTATCAACTTTGTGACGATATATTTATATTTGTCATTTGTATGGTTGCAATCGATTGTAATATGTAATTAAGCGTTCGTCCTGTTGCTTAACTTTTTATGCTATAAAATACAGCTTTTTTCCTGGGACATCAATTTACTTCTCTACTTAAGCTTATTCTTGAAAATTCACCACTACATCGCAACATGATTAAGTCGTCCGTTTTGAACATTTTACGAGACAAGTCGATATAGCCATGTCCATCTGTCTGTCCGTCTGTCTGTATGTTTGTCTGAATGTTGATGCGAATTTTTTTTTGTATGTCGTCAGGCACATTAACTTCTTGTTATTGCAGTTTAATAGAATATCAAAATGTACATTCCGCGCCCACTTTTAAGGGTAGCCCCATGCAAACCAACCCACCGCCCCACCCCACCACGACTTTTATACCTGATTTGTCTATTAAGTCGAGAAACAAAGTGTTGAAAGCGCTTGCCGGATCTTCTTGGGGTAAGAACAAGGAGACTATAATAACAACTTATAAAGCTATTGGACGTTCTGTCCTAAATTACGCGGCTCCTGTATGGACCCCTTTCCTAAGTAAGACTCAATGGCAATGCCTGCAAAGAAGTCAGAATAGTGCGCTGAGGACTGCCACTGGTTGTCTGCAAATGACCTATGGGGATCATTTGCATAATGAAGCGATGATACTGCCTGTTCACCAACATAATGAGTTGCTTTCGAAGCAGTTCTTGTTGGGTGCGTACAGACGTGATCATCCGAACCATGGCACCCTCACTACATTAGCACCTACCCGAATAAGATCTGATATCAGGATATATAAGACGAGTATAAATCGCTTTATCACTGATAGCAACGTAGAGGAGTATGAGTATACTTCTGGAAGGGCCCAATTGCATAAAGATGCAACTGAACAAGCTATACGCTCTTATAGGGACAATATTATATTAGGTGGAAGACCTCCACCTATTAATGAGAGCGAAAAACATCTCCCTCGTAGCACCAGGACGAAACTTGCACAGTTAATATCCGGATGGAGCATTATGCTCGAGTGCTATAGGGAAAGAATTGTGATAAGCAATACTAATTGCTGCCCTGAATGCGGTCAATCACCGCATGATACAATTAATTTGTTTAATTGCCCGTCCCCATCCGATTCAATTGAGCCCTTTAGACCTCTGGGGACGACCAGTTGATGTTGCTTTTTTCCTATATTTGGCAAATACTGAAGGAACGAATAATCTCACTACCATTTAACTCGTATCGAATTTCATCAAACAATTAGGCCATACAGTTATTCTGTAGTTTACCATTATCTGTCACTGCTCCATTTTCCAAGGTAATCAATCCATCAATATTAATAAAAGTATATCCTGGTTCTGTATAGTGAAGCGCACCTCATCATTCCTTTTGAAAGATTGTATATAGGGAGAGTAAGAGTGAGCGTATTTTTTTAAAATATTATCATCCTGACGAGATTTTTCTTGAACATTCAATATATTTCTCATATTTGCTTAATTTTAAATCCATGCATTATATATAACAAATAATTTAGTATAAATGACTTTTGCGTTATCATCGAGTTCATAGAAACCCACCGGAATTTCTATTGTGTATTCTCCAATGTGAAATAAATTATTATCACTATCTATATTTGGAATTGAATTGGTCATATAAAAATCTGTTAAACAACATTCAGAGTCCCCTTTCAGCTCAATAGGGTAGAAATTGTTTGTCGTTTAAACTGAACTTTTACCACTCAAAGACAGCGTTGTTGTCATTGTTAGATCTTATTATTCTATCCGGAACGGACTTTTGTGCGGCAGATATATCACTTCGTGTGACTGGAAAGAAACACCTCGACTTATTAGGATCGTCACTATACATACTATGTATTATATTATGGAAATGATGTTATCCACATACAGCACGCATTTCACGGACCCGGATATTCCCTAAATAGTTTTGCATACTAGTTGATATACGTGTATGCAAGTAGCATGCATTCAGTTTGTCGGTTTAACCATAATTTTTTTGCAATAGTGTTGAGAATTTATTTTGGGGAAAAATCTTGCGTTCGCAAATAATCATCAAAATAACCTCAAATAATTTTGAACATAACCATATAATTTTGTTAATAAAAACTGATGGCTGTTGTAAGTCTATTTACTCGAAGGCATATACCAGCATGAAGAACATCCTAATAATCGATTAGATCCCATCACTTACGTTGTTTATATAAACAAAACTAAAGAAAAAACATTGGTTGTAAGCTACAGGCGCTTGAATAAGGATTGACGATATTAGATATTGACACATTTTAGAACAAAGAAATAAAAATATGTAGAGACTGAAGACAACCTGACAAATAAAGAAAACATTTTTTCGCACTTCCAAAGTTTTCGCAACACTTAACTGCTCAACATGTAGCCCAAGCACTCAACTCAACTCAACTGGATTCAGCGGAACTGAACTCTGCTCTGGTTCAAGTAGCAGAACTTGTCGAAAGTTGTTAAGGCTGTGCACTGCCCTTCCACTTTGACGACGTCGTCGCAAACACCGATGCCATTTACATAAGTTTATCTTTAATGCTTCTGTGAGGATGTCTTCATGTGCGACAGTCGCGCTTAATCTTTTAATAATTTATTTATTGCAAAGTTTAAACATTTCTTTAACACGAGTTTTGCTGAAGAAAAACCAAGCAAAGAAGGATAACTCACATACCGCACTAGCTGCGCTTTCTTCGGAACTTTTTCATCACAAAACACATCTGTGCCATGCACGAGCTGTGGGTGTCCTTTATTAGTACTATGTACGAGTATAGTAGATATTTTTATGCTGCATAGAGTGGAAAACTGGGATACTGAAATCCGTTAAGTCGCTTATGAATTTAAACAGTTTTAACTTGTGATTTTGTACTTGTTTCCGTTGACTGTGTATCTGCCTCTGTATATCTTCCGTGGAACTCTTTACTCGTTGACAAATTGACTTTTGTTTTATTTGCAAAGTTTTCTTCAAGCGATTGAACTGCACAACATACAGAGCAACAGGACTAACGGGCGAAGATTCAGGCATGCAAACCGTCATTGCAGCATAATCTGTTTCCAATATTTTTGTATAAGCCTGTATAAGCATGTCGAATTTATTTATGCCTTTCACATATACATATGTAGCATACAAATCGTATTATCAATTTGTTGTGAAATATGTAATGCAAAAAAGAATGTGTCACAGACTCAATAAAGTACATAGGTATATATACCCAGTGAATACAGAAAATAACGTTCGCTGAAGCAATAGCTTTTCGAATGACTTTCGAATCAATATAATTCGCAAATAGTTCTTAAAATGTTTCCTATTTGTGAGCGCTATATTTAAGCTTACTAGTATGTCCATTTAGCATTTGTTGTTATTGGTATTTCACCGCGCGAATCTCAACAACTTGAAACAAAGAGACAGTAATCAAAATAATAGCGAAGCGCATTCAAATTGAAACACGTAATCTCTTTTTTTTTTATTATTTATAAGAATAGATATAACAAGTTTTACTTAAATAATAAAAAGTGATGATTTTTTTTTCGGTTGTCTCTAAGCGAGCTCTCATTAAATTATTGGTATCTCTATTTAAGTGTTCCTTTTAAGAATTATATATTTAACATTAACTATATTTGTGAATATTAAACTTAGGTATGATGCGATGAAAAGTGAAAAAAAAACATCGCTTCAAAAATTATAAACTAAAAGAAAAGGACTTATAAACTAAAAAATGTTAACCAATAGAGAAAAAAAAATGGGTTGGCTCAGCTTTTAATCCACCAGCAAATATTTTTATTTGAGATCTTTACAATACATAGACGTATCCAACATTTTGTTCTGGCTAGTGAGTATGTTTGTTTCAATTTGCTTTTTATTTGCTCTCCTATAAATATGAAATAATATTGGACACCCATTATTGCACTGAATGTATCCCTTCT
Organism: Leucophenga montana; assembly: GCA_035044765.1. Taxonomy (NCBI): domain Eukaryota; kingdom Metazoa; phylum Arthropoda; class Insecta; order Diptera; family Drosophilidae; genus Leucophenga; species Leucophenga montana. The sequence continues at coordinate 88,545 of JAWNNQ010001560.1, forward strand.
TATCTAAGTACAGAAATATGGTTGGGGACGTGTAACCCGAGCATAGACAGTTTTCAAAATAAATGTCGCTTTCATAGAAAGGTGTATTTATTAACGGGTTATCTGAAGTATTAAGGCACCTTAGTATATGAAGCCTCGTCAGGTTAATTATTTGATTATCAATGCGTATGATCTTTGTAGCGTTATATAGTTCTAGATTAGAATAATACTTCAAGAAATTACTTTTAGGGGATCTGTACATGTGTAGACAAGCTCGTAAAATTGTCCTTTCACATAACCTTAACCGTTCCATATAAGAAGGAGAAATATTGAACCAAATTGCACTTCCATATGAGAGAAATGGGTATTATAAGAGATTGGTACATTATAACTTTAACTCTACTATTTATGTGTTTATTGCTAAACAGTTTTCTATATGCATAAAAGGACTTATATGATTTGGCAATTAGTTGAGTGATATGAGTATCAAAGTACAAAAATCTGTGTATGCCTAAATACTTAACGGTGTCTAGTAATGGTATTCTGTTATTTGTGTATCGCGATTTTATCTGGATTTGTCTCCAATTTTTTCGAACATTATTATTGCATCTGACGAAAAAGTATACTTTCACATTTGTTTATATTGATCTTGAGATGCCAGTCTGTAGAATACTTTTCAATCGAATCAAACGTTAGTTGTAGATTGTCGTTTATTCTTTCTACATTGTCGTTTGAATGGTATATGACAATATCATCTGCAAAGGCAATAATGTTGTCGATTTGAGATAGCAGATCGTTAATATATAGTGTGAAGAGAATAGGCTCGTTAACTGATATTTTATTACTTTTACGATCAATCCTTACGATCCACACTTGGTCAAATGCCTTCTCCAAATAAATAAAGCAGGCACCAGTAACGAATTTTTGTTGCCAATTCCAATTTATCTCTGAGACCAAAAGATTAATTGCATGTACTGTGAAGTGGCCATATTTGAAGCCGAATTGCTTGGGGTTGTCGAGATTGTGGAAATCTATTGTTTTATTTATGGTTTTATTTAAGACCATCTCAAAAATTGTTGCTTATGTTTGGTAGCATGCTAATTGGCCGAATGTTGTTAATGCTGTTTCTTATTTTGTCTTTTTTAGGTATGACGGAGAAGGAAAATATGAATTATTTAATATATTATTAAATAGCGTGCAATATTGTGAAATAATGCTTACCGGTAAGTGTTTTACAACAATAATCGGAATTCGATCTACTCCCGAAGAAACCTTACTACTCAACTTATTGAATATGTCCTTTATGTAATCTCTTTCACGCTCGTAGAGTTTTATCTATTTGTAACTTGCTGTTCGCAGACTATCGTTTAATATTTGCGTGTGTGAAATGCATATTTCATATGAGGATTGTTAAGCATTTTACGTCCAAAATATTTAACCGATTAAAATTTTTTTTAAATTGATTTTGACAAAAAATAGATTGTAGCTTTTTGCCAAAATCGGTTTTATACTGTGAACGTAGCAGTCGTCATAGAAAATTGGCTAGCCTATTCGTACACACATATGCTCGCCAACATAAATTTTGTACGAAAATGTTATAAAGAATTATATAGTTAAATCCTACTAATATTATAAAATGGAAAGTTTGTGACGACATCCATTTTGTTACCCTTTCACGCAAAAACTACTGGCCAGATTTCGATGAAACTTTACATAGTTACAGCTTATACTCGTACATCAAATAGTTTGTTTATTTGTTTGTTTGTCTAATTCTTGGTTTGTTTTTTTTTTTTTTTTTGGAAATAAGGGCCAGTTCAGAAAGTGTGGGGTTCACGTCCACGTCGATGTGTATAAAGCGGCCATCTATAAGATGCCACCATATCGAATTTCAAGTTGATATTGACGTTTTTGACTACCTCAAAAAGTGGGCTGGAGGCGTGGTTGGTCAATCTTGATACTTTATTAAACTGCAATAAAAAGATGTCTATGTGCCAATTTTCAACTGGTTCGCATTAATATTGACATACATATGTACATGGCTAGATCGACTTGTCTCGTCCTTTAATGCCTTACAAACTTTTAGACAAACTGATAATACCATTTCACACTATCGGAGGAGTCACAGAAATCTCTTTCACCCCAATTCCGACCTAAATCAATTTCGTAGGTGTCACAGAAATCTCTTTTAGACCGTTTGAAATCTCCAGCCTTTTGCTAGGTGAAATTGTTGATTGCATATACAAACTCATCAAATCATAAGGTAAAACTTTGTTTATGTGCTAGCTTAATGTATTTCCTTCGCAAATGTGTCTTAGGATTTAAATATTTAGCAGATTTTATTATTTAATTTAAATTTATAAAAATGTGTATTTATTTGCTGAAAACCGACCAGGTCGGTTTACGCAACAACAACGAATGACAGCGTTGCCAACACAACAACTCTGCGTAGCACAAAACTCGTCTGTACACTAAAAGCTGTTTTCTATGAAATCTCGGAGATTTCTGTGACACCACCGTATGTGTGAATGGCATAACAAAATGTCTATTTTTTATACCCCATACCATAAGGTCATAGGTATATTAAGTATGTGCGAATCTGTTTAACAGACAGAAGGATGAGTGGTAGACCCCATAAAGTTTATATATTCTTGATCAGCATCCGAAGACAAGTTAATATAGGCCTGTCCGTCTGACCGTCCGACTGTCAGTTTGAACGAAAATAGACTATAACATATAGAGACTTCAAGTTCGATATTATTTTCTAATCTTTGGTCGACTAGGTATTTATTAGAAAGTTTTTAACATTGAAATTTGGCTACTTCAATAAATTGCACTTAAAAACTCCATGCTCTACTTGTGCAAGCAAATGCACAGCAAAATTGAAACACTTGAAGTGTCGAATAAAAATGTTTGAGAGTAAACAGATTAAAGCATCTGAGCAACAATTATCATCGAACATTACTTTTTTTCTAACAGTCTAAAAGGACTGAATAATAAACAAGAAAAAACGTTATAATACCATTCACACAAAAATTCAAATCGTCTTGTAAAACATAAACATGGATGGCGGGTTTATACAGAGAATACTCAAACATATGGGCCACGAAACCTGAAGCGACCACCATATCGAACTACATATTGGTTCATATTGGCTTAAATAAAAAGTTTTTCATATTGCTACCCCAAAAAGTGGGCGGAAAACGACCATCTGTATATCTATGTGAAGCTGCTATCCATAAGAATCATATCATATCAAATTCCAAGCTAAAAAGCACAAAGTGTGTGTGAATTTCACACTACTTGTATGCGTGAATGGTGTAATTACACAATTTTGTTATAATTTTTTTGTAACGTATTAGTGGAGGCATAGGAGACCCCACTTAGTATATATCGTATATTCTTGATAACCACGACGAGGCGAATCGAACTAGCCATGCCCGTCTGTCTATCTGTCTGTGTGTCTGTCCCCCCATTTGAGTGAATCAAAACTATTCCCTCAGTTTTAATATATCGATCATGACCATTCTACGCCCACTTTTATGGGTACCCCCATACAAACCCACCGCCCACTTTTCGGTTTTTATATAAACAACTTTTTTAATAACAGTCTATATAAACTTGAATTTCGACATGGTAGAAAACTGTACACATGAATTAATGGGCGCGAACCACCCACATTTAGGGGCAGCCTCATCCATACAAACCCGAAGCCCACTTTTGGTTTTTGCATGAAATACTTTTTTATTGCAGTCTATATCAACTTGAAATTCGATATGATGGCTTCTTAAGTACAGAAACTTCTGATATGTATCAATGGGAGTGCCCCGCCTACACAAACCCACCGCCCTTTTCGAATTTTGTATGAACATTTTTTTTTACAGACTTAAATTTCGATATGGTGGCTTCTATTGGACAGAAGCAAGCTTCATATATATTTTAGTGGGCGTGGCCCACCCACTTTTATGTGTAGTCCCCTCAAAGACCAACCGCTCACTTTGTGATTTTTGTAGGTAATATGTTTATATTTGTCTAACTAAGCACCTTAAAAATGGAATACAGATTTCAAAAGTAAAATAGATTATTTTGTTAGATGCTTGTGAAGAGTATTAAAGCGTCGGTGCTAACGAAGTTAACGTTTTCTTTTATTTATTTAAATATACTTATATGTTCCCCTTCACTTTTTTTTCAATTTTAATTGTGCGAATGGGGTAGATATATATACAAACAGCAAAATTTTTCACATCGAGTCGTGTAGGTCACACGTGACTTTTGTTTCTGTTCTTATTAAAATATACAGAATCAATACAGGACCGCATATTAAAAACGCAGGCATTGAGTATATTCACTATTTGCGCATGACATGCCAAAGCAATTGTCTTTGCATTATTCAATATTCTTCATTTTTCTAGTTTATTGTGCACTAATGCACTTTTTGTGTAAAGAGTGACCGCATGACCAAATAATTCAAAACAATGCCGAACTGTTGGTACTTTGTCATTTTTGAGTGCAGCGTTGCCTTATCTTTCTCATATATGCTATTTTTCCACATTTTTGTCGATTTTGTGAAACTATACTCGTATCTGAACCTCTCGCACCTGTAGAACTTTTGCATTAGTGCAACAATTTAAAGTTAGCAATCTCGTGCTTATAAAACATCCTTGCCTATGTCTTTTGTATCAATTATTTTCTATATACATCAAAATGAAAAGCGCTGCTTAGTTTAAATAAATGGCAACGTGGCCACTGAAAATAAATCTAAATAAGTTCTTATTTTTATTGCATACATTTGTGCACTTAATAAGTACAGCCTGCCTGATGACTAAAATGGGAAGCGAGAACAGCAAGGACACTCAACAAGTACATATAGCATAAGTAAAGCAGTAACGGTTCGGTTCAGCGGTTCCTGTCAGTTTGCATTCGGTTTTCCACGAAGAATGTTTTGCGCCATAAAGTCAACCATTCCCATATGATAAGAAGAGTAATAGAGTGGAGCGGAGTGTCCGAACAATGGAGGTGATGATATATTTACTAGGTGGAGGTAAACTGAGTGTCTGCTACTTAATTTAAATTAACGCCTCGCAATTTTACAGTCATTTAAACTTGGCTTAAATGCCTCCAAAGGTGCTTGACGCCGCTTATACAAACGTACACCTACATACTGTAGTACACAGAAAGACACAGCATTGCACATAATAATTAATTTCATGGCAAGCCGACTCTAAAAATCTCACCACCTTTCAAGCAATCTCGTCAAGCACTTAATGAACCAAACGACTTTGTAAGAGTGTTTGGAATGGGATGCTTGTCTAATTTATTACAAAGGCGGAATACATTAAACGCACTTTTCCAAAATTTATAGCTGCGCATTTAAAAAATGTGAAACAACAACTAATCTCAAGAAAGAAAAAAATCCAAGTAATAGCCGTAATAGAATAAATATCATGTGGAAGCAAATGTAGGAGAGATTCTTTTAAGGAGGAAAATATTTTAAAAACCTTAGTTTTGAGAATTCTGTTGCCTATATCGCTACAGCTAGTAAACCAACCAAAGTAAAGAAGTTCGACTGGTAATGAGAGCCTACTAACCGTTTAAGTTAGAAAACTATTAAAGTATGCGAGCGAAGTTTGGTTTGTGTCCAAAAGTTAAATTCTGCGATTTTTATACTATTCACACTTATCAGTTTGTCTGAGTTTTACTATACGATTTCAAATGTGGTGTGAATGGTAGTAGAGCTTCGGTTGAACCGAAGTTCAAGTTTTTTCCTATTTTTATTTAAGCTCCATACTGAGATCGATACAAATTTTTGATATCAAAAAAACTTCATATAAAAAAACGCTCGAACTGTTTTTCATCGAATACTCGGATAACAAAAACGTTTGCTACCGGAAACACTTTATATACTCTTACAGGTGAGAAACAGTGTGACCTTGTGCAACTCCACCAGAAAATCCCAAAGAAAAATAAAAATGTGTGGACTTTTCACCTAATAAATATCTGATTTTAGTATTTCATGTTGATTTGGTAACACTGTTTTTCGTTTGTTTGACAGCAGAAATAATTAACAATTTCATCATCAAAAATTTTCATCGATCTCAGTATTGGTCTTTATAAAGAAAAAATTAGTTCAAATACAATATTGACATTAAATGCAAAACACAAAATTCAAAATTCACACAACGCACGAATGTACACTTATTACATTCAACAATGCATGTATCGTTATCCATTCCTTGTTTCTCTATATATTAATACTCAACACTACCACGAAAGGAAAGAATATAAGTAAGCAGACAATCACGAAACATGTATTCTTTCTATTCGATGCATATGTGCTTAGTCGTTCTGAGCAGGTCCTACAGCTTTATCATATTGTAGCTACAGATACCATTTCTCCATTCCTTCATGAAAAAAACCTCTGTTAGATAGAAAATCAACTTTGGAATGTCTCCCCGCTATTGAGGGAACTTTTATCAACGTTGTAACAGAAAGCATCACTGAAACTTTGTCGGACTGTGAGTTGAAAGTCGGACGGTGTGTCTGGTCAATCAGATGTTTCATTGCAAGATTGTAATGTCCTCAATTGGTGTATCAACTCTTCTCAGATTCGTTAATAAATTCGTTGTTCCGCTTCTGTGGAACATACTAGTAAAAGTACTATTAAGGCATAAATAGAGGGTAGCTGCAAAGTGATAACCTATACGGATTATGCTGCCATCTTATACATCTAAACTTTGTACGGCCTAATGACAGCCACCCTAAACAAACAGTCCATGTGCAGAGAAAGGCAATTAACGAGTAAATACTCGTACATACTTTAAAAGTAAATTATCTTTTTTTAGCAATAGTGTACTTATCTTGGGATTACCATGAAGGTAGAAAAAAAGCCATCATTCCGTACTATCCATGAAGAAACACAGTATGCCTAAAATGGGCACACCATCAAAAATCAACTACTGACTCTAGATTGCCATTGACAGAGTGATACTAATGTATGGCTTCGTAGAATGGTGTCCGTTATTTGATGAAAATACCGTACTTAAACAATTAAGTAAGGTAAAATGATCGGCGGGACTCGGGCCAACGTCACATAACTTTAACTAATGATCTTCACAGTATTCTTCATTCTCCCCGTCTAGACTTGATGTAGTAAACGATTAGCAAATACTGCGCGTTTAAGAAGAGAGAGAACAAATACTTATTTGGCAACTCGACAATACTTATGGCAAAATTGTTCAAACCTGCAGTAAATGACTACTTCGTCAATATATCAATAAATCTTCCAATAATCTACTTTCATTAAGGAAATCTAGGGTCTCTACCTCTCATGAACGCAATCAGTATTTTGACTGATAAGTCTGACTGATAACTCACATCGATCTTATAGTATGTGCGGATGATACGAAGTCCGAATATTGACTCGGACCACTACGTTGTCGCAGCCAAGATACACACAATGCTCAACATGAGCGTTATATATATATATATATATATATATATATATATATATATATATATATATATATATTCATGATCGATATATTCTTGTAGTGCCGTGTATGTAAGTAAAGGCTTATTTTCACGATCTGCTCTCACAAAATTGGCTGCCAAAATACAAGTCGAATTGTCAAAAAAAAAAAAAGTTTTGGAGGCGCAATTGGCGCCGAATGGAAGGCTGTGACATGGCGCATCTTCAAAAGAACTAAGACACATTTCGCAGTTTCAATCGGATTACCAATATAATGTTAAGTTCGTTTGTATACGCTTCAAAAACTCAAAATGTTCTCCACCTCGTTGAGAAAAAATGACATTGAGGACGATTTTCTGATGGAGCAGTTATCGAGATAAGTAACTCAATCTCAAAATGAAATGTTGTATATATGTTAATGGGATATATGTGGATGGGATATATGTTAATGGAAGCGGGCAGGGAAAAGGGTAAAGTATGGAGAGGTAGGGGAAAGGGGCAGAGGAATGCGAAGAGACAAGAAGAGGTGTAGGAGAATTGGAGGTAGAGTAAAGAAGCATGTGGAAGGTGGGGAAGGGGGAAGGAGCGGCAGGGGAAAGGGGTGGCATGTGGAATGGCAGCAACGCGCTAGGTACCATTTAATAAGGAGGGATGAAATGTTGTATACATTTAATAGGATCGAAGGGGCAGGGAAAAGGGGTGGTAAAGTAAGGAGAGGTAGGGGAAGGGGCCAGAGGAATGGGGTGGTTGGAGAAGGGGTGGAAGCGACAGGAGATGAGGGGTAGGATAATTGGAGGTAGAGTAAAGAGGCGAGGGGAAGGAATGACAGGAATTACCATTTAAGATAGAGGGATGAAATGTTGTATACATGTAAATAGGATCGAAGGGGCAGGGAAAAGGGGTGGTAAGGTAAGGAGAGGTAAGAGAAGGGGACAGAGAAACAGGGGGCAGCGTAAGGGGTGGTTCTGGAAGGGGTGGAAGGGACAGAAGAAGTGGGGTAGGAGAATTGGAGCTAGAGTAAAAGGGCATTGGGAAGGTGGGGCAGGGGTAGGAGTGGCAGGGGAAAGGAGAGGCATAGGGAAGGGCAACAACGCGCTGGGTACCATTTAAGAAAGGGGATGAAATGTTGAATATATGTGAATAGGATCGAAGGGGGCAGGGAAAAGGGGTGGTAAAGTAAGGAGAGGTAGAGATATGCTTTGGTTTGTTTCTCATTTCTCATCCATGCAACCACAATGTGCCACAGCGAAGGGTACAGCTAGTACAAAAATAAAATATGAAATAAAAGTTCTCAGGAAAAATTAAATAAAAATCCAGCTATTTGAACCTGAGCATTATTCAGCTATCATAAAGCTGTTAAAAGAAAAACAAACTCAGTTCTACACTTTTCAACCAAAGGAAGAACGCGGTTTTAAAGTAATTCTACGAAACATTCATTACTCTACAGATCAGGATGAAATTAAAGGCGAACTTGCTGAACTAGGACATGAAGTTCTAAATATCTTTAATATTAAGAAAAGCGATACTAAAAAACCGCTTTCTTTTTCTCTCTTGAACTTAAAGTTAAAGTTAAGTTAAAGACAGCAATAAAGACATTTACAACATTTGCCATCTAATGCACTGTAAAATTAGCTTTGAGCCTCCACAGATGAAAAGAACAATAGCACACAATGCACCAACTGTCAGAAATACAGTCATGACCTAGAGCTCAAAGCCTTCTTTTATGGCACATACCATCCTGACAATAAGGCACATGGTGGAACTGCTATTCTAGTTAAGCAGAATATAAAATGCATAGAAATGGAAAAATATCAACAAAATAATATACAAGCCACACAAATTTTAGTAGAAAACAACCATGGCCCTTTTTTGATTTAAATCTTCAATCAAGATACAATAACTCTAGACAAGAATATTTGGACCTTCTTCAAAAACTAGGTAGCAGATACATTATCGGTGGTGACTTTAATGCCAAAAACGCTATATGGGGATCACGACCACAAACAAGAAAGGCAAAAGTTTACTAGACGTCATCAGCGAAAACAAAGCAAAGTGCATATCCACTGGAGAACCAACTTATTGGCCGAGTGATCAGAAAAAAATTCCTGACCTAATTGATTTCTTTATACTACGCAGTATAAAAATGGACCATGTGTCAATAGAACCGTGCTATGATCTTTCCTCCGACCATTCTCCAATAATATTGACGTACAAAAATGTACATTGTGAGTCTGTAAATATCTCGCGCCTTTAAGGAAATTATAAATCGTGAGTTGCAGTTGGATATATCATTAAAATCAACAGACGAAATAGATAGCGCAATAGCATATTTTAATGATATTACTATCAAAGCTGTGGAAAATTCAATCCTATTGCTTAGCTATAAGCCAAGCACCCAACATATCAACGCCCAAATAAAAAATAAAATAAAGCAAAACAGAAAACTACGTAAGAGATGGCAAGAAACTAGACATCCAGCAGACAATACGAAACTCAACGGAACTACTAAGGAACTAAAAAATATGCTAAAACAGGAACAAAATAACAAATTACAGATTTATCTACGCCGACTGGACCTCACAGAGTCAACTATGTACTCTCTATGGAAAGTGACAAAAAAAGATAAATTAAGCATTAGTTCACCAAGCGCACCTATCAGAACTCCAGATGGTAAATGGGCTAGAAATAATACTGACAAGGCGACAACATTGGCAAATCATTTTAAAAATACTTTCACAAACCCAATGGACCAACAGAATTCCACTCTGCCAGATGTTCCACACATTATTAACGGTGTGATTAATCAAATAAGAAAACCTCTTGACGAGGTAAAAATCAAGTGACGAAGGCATACTTGGAACACACAAAACAACTGATATTAATTTTGTGACGATATATTTATATTTTTCATTTGTATGGTTGGAATCGATTGTAATATGTAATTAAACGTTCGTCATGTTGCGAAGTAGTGGTGAATTTTCAAGAATATTCTTGAGTAGAGAAATAAATTGATGTCCTAATAAAAGAGCTGTATTTTATAGTTTAAAAAGTTTAGCAACATGACGAGATTAAATAACCAATTTTTTTTTTTTTTGGCGATTTGTATTTATACATACATACATATTTATGTTGTTTCTTGCATATCTGTATACATATGAATACATACTAAAACAATCCAAAAATAAAAGTGTATACGAGTACAACAGGTTTATGTTAATGCTGCGTAACAGTAACAGCAGCTTAACAGTAACAGCCATTAGTATGACGCATTAGGAAAACTAACTAATTTTGCACACTCTGATATTTGCGATGTAATATCTCGGCTCCCGGAACTTTCACAGAAAAGCATAATATATCAAAATTTGCGCAATCTCGCGAAGTTTTATCACTCCAAATATGAGCACACATTTGGTTTCATTTTTCGGCAAAATCGCAAAATGTACTTTTCAAAATTTATATTGACCTATATTTTTTTAAGTAGGTATTGTACAGCACCATGGTAAAAAAGTTGTAGAACAAATGTTTCTTAGTTGTTTGTGTACTAAAATCCTGTATCAATAAAATTTTGGTTTTCTAAAGGATTCAAACAAACAAACTAACAAACTATTTCATTAACTCGTCAAAAATTTCCAAAATTCATAACTTTTGAGAGGGCTCGTTGGACTCGCTAAGGGAGGGTATTTTTCAACTGGGGTGATCCGATATTATATGTTTTAACATTTTCTGAAAGTATGTTTCAATACCTTTTTAATGGTATGTAACACGTTTCGATCGGACTTACCTGTAAAAACTTTTTTTTTTGGCATAAACCCAACAATTTTTTTTTAATATTTTTATGGTTATAATATTTTTTCTAGTAATTGTCCCTCCTCATCGAAAATATTTAATTTATATTTTATTATGCAACCGTCGTTTTACGCCATCCCTTCAAATCTCCCAGTTTTAAACGGTTTGACAAATTGAAATACTTTAAAATGGAAAATATACATCAAGGTATGTAGAAAACAGTTATATATGTCTTTAATTATATGTGCTTTTGTTTCGTTATGTTTTCAATGTTATTAACAAACCATAATTTTGTCGAATCTAACCTCAATAGGTGTTTCGTGGAGCATTTCTAGAAAGATACAGTTGGATTCAAAAAAGTGCTTATGTGGTATTATGTGATATTTTGGATATATTTAGGTAGAGCTTAAAACATAAACGGATTTTTGCGGTTTCTCGAAATATTTCAATAGATATGGGCAAGGTTGCTATTCGTCGAGGAGATTTGCTGGAAGTTTGGTTGGAAAAGCGTCGCAACATCAACGTTACTTTCGTTTGGGATTGCGCAGAAATACTTCAAAATTCTCTTCCAGAAAATGCTTTGATGGACATTGAAATGAAAATAAAGAATTTTATTGTCCAAGTCAAGAGACTGCTGAATAAAGCCCAAAGAAATGTTCGACGGTTTAAAGAACAAAATGTTAGCTGGCTTGCATCAGATATAACATTTTATTCAAAAAACTCAACTCACCTCCTTATTCATGCAGCTGGTCTGTCTGCTAAGAAGACAAATGATAGAGATATTTCACATATTCTGAAAACAATATTAAATTCTCCTGACACTTCAAAATTAACGGAACGGCTTTCATTGAAAGAACCACTACCATTATCATCTGATGAGGCCTTAGCATTTATTATAGAAAATTCGTTTTCCAAGCAGCAATATAATAACATACGCTTAAAGAATATCGAAAAGAATTCCAAAATATATCCGAGCTACGAAAAGGTGAAGGAGGCTAAGGAAAACTGCCGGCCTATAGATATAAGCGTCTCAGAAACTGTTGCCGAAGTGCTGCTGCAGAACTTATTTGACCATACTGCATCTCGGATAATTTTATATTAAAAGCCAGTACTTAAACAATTTATTGATATAAAAAAATTAAAGCTACCAGTAAGCTATGGTTTTGACGGTTCAACCGACCAGAGCGTTTATAAACAAAAAATTAATGAACCCGAACTAAATAGCCGGAACCAATCTTTGTTTGTTAAAGCAATAATTCCACTCCAAATGGTGGATCAACATGGTCGAATTATTTGGAGAAACCGGTACCCACAATCCGTTAAATATTGCAGGCCGATAAAAATAGAGTTCACTAAAGAAAGTCGGGATCACATTTTGAATTCAAAAGCACTTTTAGATGCTCAAATAAAACATCTAAAGCCATTTTTTTATGTGGCGGACCAAAGGAATGTAGAAGTTGTCTTCAACTTACACATGACACTCATCGATGGAGGGGTTAAATACTTTAACAGGCACTAAATCAACAGTCAACAGTTCAAGCCAAAACCGAATACTTTTCAGTACGGAATAAGTCCTCTCCACACATGGATTCGGTTTTTGGAGTTCGTTCTGAATATTTCATATCGCGTCGGTCTTCAGAAATGGCGAATCAGTACGGATTCTGACAAAGACATCATGCTGATAAGCATTGAACGAAAACTTTGGTCTGAAATGGGGTTACATATAAACAAACCAAGCCAGAATGGTTCTGGAAATTCTAACGATGGCAATACGAGCTATTAAACAAACTATATATAATTTTAATAGTTATATCATGCGAATATGAAATTTGTACGATTAAATTCGAAAAATTTTGTGAAGATACGCTTCGTTTGCATTTGACGAAATATCCGTGGTACCCAATGACCGCTACGGTCCACAACATTTTAGTTCACGGTTCACAGATTATTGAGTCATCTGTACTTCCAGTTGGTTGCTTAGGCGAAAACGCATCTGAGGCTCGCAACAAATACTATAAGCGTGATAGGATATTACATGCCAGGAAAAATAGCCGACTCAACAACTTAACAGACGTATTCCACCGTGCTTTGGATTCTTCTGCTCCTTATTTATCAACCATCGCTTCAAGAAAGACTTCAAAAGCACACAAACTGCCAAAAGAAGTTATTGCACTTTTAAAGTTGCCAACATTTGAAGTTGCAGACCGGACATATGGAGATGAGCACGAGTTTGAAAGTAAAGAACATTTTGATTTGGATCTAGAAGTAGAAAATATATTTTAATAAAAATTAATGTTATATAACTTTAAAATATTACTTTATCAAGGCATAACAATAACATTATAAAATGAATAAAAACAGAAATTTAATTCAATTTTTATATTAATAGTTTTGTAATAATTATGGATATTTTAATAATTCTTTTTGGAAAATAAATTATCACATCTAAACTTTAAAGAAAAAACGATGAAAATAAAATTATGTTTCGATTTAACATGCATTTTTATATTTAATGCAGTTCTTTTATGTGGGCGACGGGGTAGGCGTGGTTGCAGCGCTAAAAACAATTAATTCAAAATTCACAAATAATCTGAGCCGCAAATTCTCCAAGTTTCAAGTTTCTAGCTTTAAAATTAGAGTTTTTGCCAAAATAAAAAACCGATTCCGCCCAATGTGCACTGGTCCTCATATACAATTAAAATCCAATTTTATGTTATAATAATTACTCAATGTCTAAATGACAGATGTAATATACAAGGGAATAATAAAAAACAAACAAATAATAATAATAATAATAATAATAATAATAATAATAATAATGTTGTGAATACCGCATAAACAGAGATTTGTGTAGATATCGTGAAGCTAGTAATTTCATAAAATGTGTCGTTTCAACGAGATAAAATAAAAATTTTACTTAGAATTACTTTTCTCTCTATTCATTCAGTTGTCATAAAATGTACAATATAACAATTCAAGGCAACTCAATTTCATTATCAAAATGGCTTTAGATGTAGTTTAATTCATCCAACCGCAAATATATAAAATCACAAAAAGAGCCTTTGCAGGGCTACAAAGTAATATTTGAGATGGACATGGACAAGGTAATGTAGCAACATACCTATTTAAATAATTCACGCACTCAAAAAACCACAAACGAAATTTTATTAAAATAAGAATAAGAAACCTTAATGAAATTCTTAAACGAATGAAATGTTCCAGAATCTTAATAACTAAAAGGGCATATTTAAAAGACAAGCAAAAAGGGAAACGAACAAAAGAATAGCATTGAAATGGGGTGGGTAGTTTAGAACAAAAGACTTGAACAAAATAGTTCATGTAGACCCACAAAAACTAAGCAGTTACGAATCACAATGAAAATGCTGCTAAATGTGCAGCGTGAAATCCAAAAAAGCTGTTGGTCATCCGGACAACCGGACGGATGATAGGTCGGTAGATGATTGCGGCGGATTGTTCTGTAGTTCATTAGTGAAAGTTTCCCTCGAAATCGACTTTCTTTTCATTGTTTTGCTAGAGAATTTGCCATTTTAATTAAAGTCATGTATGAATGTATGTATGTATGCACGTACAATAGTACTTGTCTATATAAACTTTAATATGGAGACAGTTTTGGATGGCATAGCTACATAAGACACACATGTACAAGTACTATACCAATATAATGAAAACTGCACGAAAGCACAGAGCATCATGGCTTCTTCATAAACAAACAGTGATAGTCCTCAGAGCGCTCTTCTGAACACTTTGCAGGCTTTGCAGTTGAATCTTATTGACATAAGGCAGGAGCAATAAACTCGCTAGATGTTTTCATAGAAAGTACGGTGGAGGAAGACCTGGGTACAACCGTGCTTATAAGGGGTAGAGGGCCGACAAAGATAACTTAAGGACAAAGTAAGACTCGCCAGCCTTGAAGTAAATTACTTTGTTTTTCTAATCTTTCAGAAATATTATAGTTTTAACATGGCTCCTCCTATGGACGCGAACTACATACCGGCGCAAGAAATCATGCTATAGGAAATCATTGGCTATATTAGACACTCAACCCTATTTCCTCAGTCACATGTGCGGATAATACTGGACGAGGACTACAGCCAAATACTACGGACCGTTAATGTCCATCACAGACATACAAAGAGCATTGACACACTGGGAACAGTCGTGAAGTATCTTCCAGGGACACCGGATCATGAAGATTTCATCCAAATACAGTTCAAGCAAAGCAAACTTGTCCAGGCTAATGAAGATAAAAAAACCGTAAATACAGAAATTCAAAAGCAAATAACTCAGTAGTAGTAGAAAAAAATATCCAGATAGATACGGGGCACTTTTATGAATTTTTTCTTGCAAGAAATAGATCAGTAATAGAAGATTTAGAAATTTTGGTAATCTCGATAGCACTCTCGAAAATATGTCCCAACAACCTGGGCATTTTAGATGATACAGAAATAGGAACAATAAGAAAAGACAAGCCCTCTGTAATATAAGCATAACAGACATAATAGGAGCACCAAGTGTGAAGGTTATGCAATATAACAACATTTTAAAAATTGTTTATTTAAGTATCCTAGTCCTTAGCTAGCTTATACTAAAGTAAGCGTATTTCCCGTATCGCACCACGGCAATATGCTGCACATTATTACAACGTAGTAGCGTACAGAAGTTTATGCCGTGAGGAGCTGTAGCGGGCGCACTCATACCTAGACCCAATCGTGAAGGTGGAGATGGTTTCATTCTGGTAAATGAACAGTACGTTTGGATTCAGGAACATCACGAAATACCGATAAAAATAAACGGAAGGATTCTGTTCAAGGCGAAGGTTACCATTAACGGTACCAAATATTATAACATCAATACGTGAGCAAGGCATCCTTCTGATCGTCCCACTTAACTTAACTCAAGAAGTGGGAGATTTGGGTCTACCATTTCTGCATGACAACAGTAGAACGTGTAAGGGCTTTACAAGAAACCGTATAGAAATAGTCGAGATGGAGCATGTCTCTGTTCATAACAGCCAGCGCACTAGGTCTGTTAATACTAACCATAGCAGCAATAGTATGGCATAAGAGAAAGACGGCAACGACAAATGTCGTGAAGGGTCTCATCGAATTTAGCATACGCTAAAGATTCTATATCTGCCATAAACGGATGCACCAAACATGAGCCACCAACCAAGGCCACTGCAAAATAAGCATTAGAAGCAGCAGTGGTAAGCCGTGAGAACGGATACGCTGTACGAGGCGCTGAAGCAGCGGTAGACAACACCGACGACGAGGCGGCGTCAAGTGTAGCTTAAGTTGGAAGATTAAGAATTACTTTAAGTTAGTTTCAATAATTCGCTCGTGAAAAACGCCAGCAGAAGCTGCACTTAATGAATACAATACAATAAGTATTTTTATCTAAGTTGTATGGAAAATCCGCCCTATCTCTAATCGTTTATAGAAATGTACGTACAGGTTAGCAAGATAATCACTGTAAAACTTGCGTTTTGTGATGCGTTGTATACATCCCAACTGCATCCTTGAGTTGGAGCTCCAATTCAATATGGTTGCATACTGCCAAAATGAAAAAAGGTCCTCTTGCACCACGAGCAGCTCATTACAAAACTTTGCCGTGTTTGTCCATTAGTAGATTACATCCTACCTCTACCGCAGATGCATCTACCAAACGACTAACGTCTGCGGCTGTATTTATATTGCAGTGAAATTATGAGCACTGACACTAACGGCCGACGTTTATCAAATTCTTCTACCGTGTTATCGCGAAAGAATCACGTTCGTTTTTAGTCTTATTACTTTAACGATGCTGTCGGATTATCTACAGTTTTATTGAAATCAGTATTTTGTGTTATATGTTAACCAAGCCCAAAATGTTACTTCAAAATTTTTTTTCTGGTTTCTTTTTCATGCTCAGTCCAAATAGAATATTAATAACGATGGAGGCCACCTCAAAAAGCCAATCACAGTAGAGCTGGGAAAATATCGATAGTTATCTTAACGATAGTCGAAACTATCGTCACTATCGATAGTACTATCGTTTTACAGAAATATGATGTCTTCCTGGCATCGGCCACTCGTGTTCGTCTGGCTGCGGCTTGTAACTCAGCGCACTCTGTGTAGCGGGGATTCGACCGCCAAACGACACTGCATATGTTACTAACAAAAATGTATAATATTACAACTCCACAACATATAAAACAATACACGCGTCCTCCTATTCACCTTGACTTTTAAATAAAAAAAATAAGTGATAGTTCCGTGCAGAAACCAAAAAAAATTTCACAAACATTTATATTCAACTGTGACCAGTTGACGAGGGATCCGCTTGTGCAATCCTGGCGTGCCCCGCCCATCATTGGGTCATTCGTGTAATCCAGTGATGGCCGCCCTTTAGTTGAATGTTTTCTTATCGGTCTTTAGTCATGGTGGCGGTGTTGCCAGAAATTACCTACAATTTAAATTTAAAGTAGCACATTTCAATCTTTAACGAACAAATTTAATAGCTTGTCAGTTATCTATTAGTTATAGGTGAGAAACTGGTTCATACAACACGATTGATCGTACAATACGAATATTAATACTACAAAAAAATACTAACAAAAACCAACGAGATTAACAGATACATATATCAATATCTAGGATTGCCGATGTTTGTCACATCTATGTAATATTTGGTATATATATAAGTTATATAAAAACGAGGTATATAAAAACCTGTGGCCCTTTATATCTGGGCAGCAGCGTTGTACTGGTATCGTTTGTCTCGCCAAATTTATTTCAGTGCTGCCGGCCGTGTTTCAAATCGTCTCTGTTGTCTGAATTTGTATATATCAGGGCATTGAATTTATATGTGTTAAAACTTCTTTCCATGGTTTTAACATACAAATTACTTGCTCATACATTCCTCCTTCTTCAGAAATGAGGATCTACTGTCAGCATGCCGCTGCGATCTCATACATCGCTACTCTTTTACATGAAGATCATCTTATTGTTTTAGGTGATTTTAATCTACCTAATATAAGATGGTCAAATTTGATTGATATCTCTATGCTGCTTCCAGGGTAAAGAATCAGTTTCTCGATAGTCTTTTTGAATTGTCCATGCAACAGTGAATAATGTTCGCAGCAGCTCTGGAAGACTTCTTGATCTTGTTTTCTTGATACTGGTTTTGATGTATTTTTTAACAGGATTCCTTCTTTTACAATGCCTGAAGATAATCACCATTCAACTTTGGAAGTCTCTTTTCAGCTTGACTGTATTTGTCGTTCACAAGACATAAATAAATCTCTTCGACGCGTCAGATGTTTTAAAAACTGACTATGTTAAGTTAAATCACTTACTTTTCAATACTGATTGGTCTGCACTCGAGCGCTCTTCAGATATTGAATTGGCAACGAATATTTTTTAATTCACCATTCTCAGTTATTTTGACAGATGCATTCCATTCACTGCCCTCCCAATCTCAGGAAAGCGTCAGCCTTGTTTTTCACGTAGCCTTTACCGATTAAAAAATAATACGTCGCGGTTATTTAAAAAATATAAACATAGTGGCTCTAATACTGATTTTACTAAATATTGTGTCGCACGTTCTGATTTTAATGCATTAAATAAAAGGTGTTATGTTAATTATTTAATAAAAGCTAAACGAAACATGCGTCACAATCCAAAATCGTTTCTCAATTTTTTTAATACGAAACGTAATACTTCAGCGTATCCTTCGCAATTATTTCTTGATGGTGCAGTTGCATCTTCTGATTCGCCTTTATCAGATATGTTTGCCGACTTACTTTTCCAAAGTACGTATTCTTGCAGCTCTGTTAATCCTAGTTTCTCATATCCTTATAGCATCACATCGTATGACTTTATATCTCCTCCCGCTATATCCATACAAAATATATTAACATGTCTTTTGTCAATTAAATTCTCTTTCCTACCTGACCCTGATAATATTCCCAGTTGCATACTAAAACATTGTTTTAGCTCCATTTGTTTTCCTTCCACATCCACAAAGCTATGTAAATTTCCATCTCTTTGGAAAGAATCCTTTATTATCCTTTTACATAAAAAGAGTAGCAAGAGTGATGTCTCGAATTATAGAGGTATTGCTAAGCTGAGTGCTATTCCAAAGCTCTTTGAAAAAATCATTTGTGACCAATTGCAACAGTCATTAAAGTCTGTTGTCAGTTCTTCCCAACATGGTTTTGTTAAAAGAAAATCTATTACAACTTTTCTTTTAGAATTTTCCACTTTTGTAAATAATGGTTTTAAGTCGGGTTGCCAAACTGATGTCATTTATACAGACTTCAGTAAAGCTTTTGATAGTGTGTGTCATAGGGTTTCCTCCGTCTCTTGTTACTTGGATTGAGTCATACTTATCCGATAAAACACAAAAAGTTTTATTTAACAATTGTTTGTCTAAAACTATTTTTGTTTCTTCTGGTGTTACCCAAGGGAGGCACATAGGTACAATATTGTTCAACATTTGTATTAATGATATTCCTTTGTCTATGAATCATTCCCATACACTAATGTTTGCAGATGAATTTAAATTGTGCTTGTCATATTCTGATGTTTCGCAACACAGTTTATTGCAGGCTGACTTAAACTCACTACATACATGGTGTCGTCTAAATTTTCTAAATTTGTTAAAATCAAGTGTATGACGTTGTATCGCAGAAAACCATTTATAGTAACATATTATTTAAATAACATTACCCTCGGTAGAGAGTTGTGTTTTAATGACCTAGGTATCCTTATGGAACCTAAACTTATATATAATAATCACATTTGTTCAATAGTAAATAAAGCAAAAGGTGTCCTTGGCTTTGTTAATATTATATACTTCTCTTGTTCGTCCGATTTTAGAATTTTGGATCTTGTATTTGGAACCCATATTATGCTATTCACGAGGATCGTATTGAGTCAGTCCAAAAACAGTTTCTTCTGTTTGCTCTTAGGAGTCTCAATTGGGATCCTGATATAAATCTTCCACCCTATCATGATAGGTTAAAATTAATTGATCTCCCAACCCTCTTGTCACGCCATTCTCTTGTCACGCTCTCAGTTGCTTTTCTTCATAAAATTCTTATTGGGGACATTGATTCTCCCTACTTACTTCAGTCCATAGTACTAAATGTCCCCATTCGGCCAACTCGCCACTTCGTGCCAATAAAATTGCCTTTTTGTACGACAAATTACGCGCTCAATAATTCACTCCGAGCTCTTTGTTCTATCTACAATAAGTTTTCGCCTTATTTTTCTTATAACTCTTCCTTACACTATGTAAAAAACTCTGTACTAACAAATCACTATTCAATAAATTTGTAAATTTCATTTAGCAATTTCTTTTTTCTTTATTTTTGTAATTGCGCCCGACTAGTTTCACACCTCGACTGACTAACTACTTTTCATACTGTCTATCTCGAGGTGGCTCCAGTAGTCGTGACCGAATCCTCCAACAACACTTGGCCACAGTTTAAGACTGTTCCCACCTACTACTACAATAAATCGTGTGATTTAACTGTATGTTGGCCAACGACACTAAAAACAGATTTCTCATGTCACCGTTAGCCGATCAATCATGCCCAGAAACATAATGTTTGAAGCCTATGTCTTGCTGCTTAGTATCCGGAGTGCAGCAAAGGCAGAGCGAGAAAGCTCAAAGGTACACATTTGATCGCTTTTTAAGCGCACACCTAAAAGTTTGCTGGAAAGCTAATATTCTCTCTCTTTCTCTATCTCTCTCTTACGCATTTTCTATTTAGACGAACCGTGCGAACTAAAACAAGGTGTACACTTTCGATATTCCAAAGCTGGCCGTTAATCAAATAAATTTTGAATTATTATATTAGATTATATTCATTATTTGTCAAATAACCGTCTTTACTACTAGTGTGCACGTAACAAATTTAAGGGTGTAAATGATATAATTAATTATAAGGAGTTATTATTGACAGAATTTACATTCCAATACTCGAGTGGACTATTACCTTGCGATGCGTGAGATTTTTTTCTTTTAAAATTTTTCTTGCATAAAGCTGATAAAGGCTGCTCTTGTGGATAGCTTTTTACGTTGGGTGTTGGAAAGTCGGAGAAATTAAGTTTCTAGCAATTTTGCTGCATTATCCGCATTGTTTATGCTTCGAAAACCTACTTTCTTGAATGGAGCATTCAATAGTGTTGTTAGTCTCGGCCCTTTTCGGCTCTCATTAGGAAAACGCCGATAATTTAGGCGATCAATATGATATGTACACATCTGTGAGGCATTCAAAGTTTTCATATTAGTTTTCATAGCATTTAAGCGTTGATAAAGATCGTGCGAAACTGGAATCATTAGCGAAATTGTGACAAAGTTACTCCCTGATACCTGAGAAGTAGCAGTAGTAATGAGGTAAATAAGTTCACCTAGTCTTTTAATACTTCTATAACATCCACTGTAAGTGGCTGAGGTGCCTTTGAAGTGCTGAAAAGCACACTAGAAATTGCGCCGTTTGTAAGCAATAAACGTTGAATCATTTTATATGCGCTACTCCATCTTGCTGGTACTTCTTGACTTAAGCTGTATGGCCTTTCAATCAATACTTTGCGCAGTTCCCAATTTTAAATATGCGCTTGGGCTTCTTTTAAAGTACAAGACTATGATCTTACACTTTGTCATGACGGCCTCTATATTTTTACGTGCATAATGAGATTTAAAGTGTGGGCAAAGCATGATAAATGTTTTATTTTAAGAATTCGCAAAATTTAACAAATCACTCTGAGAGTACTCCATGCAGTGAATCTGCTATATTTTGTTACGAGTGGTCAGTATATTCTAGTAGTTTGATAGCAGACAATACCACAGACCGTAATTTGAAGATTGAAGCTTGTCATAATATGACATGTTACAGCCAAGTAATAATCATTTGATCGTGATGTCCGTCCATCGCTTGTTATGGTACAGAACCCCATGCTACTAAAAATTATTTTTAACTTATTTTTCATGATTTTCAGTAGCACATTCTATAAAGTAGGTTTTCTGTGAAGAGTATATTGAGTGTCTAAAATGTGCTCGAAATTCTGGAAGCCTTTGTCCTCAACGATTCGAAATAGTTTGCATTTTCGATAGTATCGTTGGTGAAAAACAAACTATCAATAGTGCGACACAAAAAAACTATCTATACTATCGATAGTACTATCGATAGTACTATCGATAGTTTTCCAGCTCTAAATTACAAAGTTGAATTGGTAAGGCAAGTGCCTGAAATAATCCTTTTCTTTTTTGTGTTATTAAACGCGTATACATATGCAGATTTACCTCTCCATTCCTCGCATAGAAAATTCTAAGCAGTTAATAAGAGAAATGAATTTATGGATATTCGGTGAATGAAAATAAAATTACTTTAAAACAGAAACCAGCTGATCGAGTTTATATTGAAAAAAAAACGGGTAAAAGCACATCCATGACACGAACCATTTAAACAAGTTTTTCAACAGTTTCATTAACCGAATCTGGCAGAAGTAGCCTAGAAGTATGCCCGTTTATTTATATCAACTGCGAGATGAGTAAACTTCGTTATTTGTTGCTGGCTTTAATAATACACTTCGTTAAAAATGCTCAAGAAATTGAAACATACATTAAAAAATAGTCTAGAAATGTTAGACGAAATTTCGACATTTTTCTTTTGATGGCACTCAGTTAAAAAAAAAAAAAAATCAAACTTAGTTTTACCTCTTAGTGATGCGCTGTAACCGTGTGGTTTTCGTCACACTTTCATACCAGTAGGGACGCCAAGACGGTAAAGTAGATAATGAGAAAAATATGGTATATTTTTATCCTTTATACGCATAGGGCACAAATGTATGTAACAGGAAACAGGCCTCATATAGACCTCATAATGGTGTACATATAAGGTCCGTTTCACAGAACTATAGCACATGCGTTCGAATAAGTACTCTACTATTTCAATTGTACTCACTGAATGATTACTCTTTTAATGTAAAATTGGTAATTTGTCAATTCTCTTTTGATATTGTTATATTACTACACATGTCTTGCCATGTTTTGCTTAAAGAAAGCAATGCATAAACAAACGCTAGAGTAGGCCATTCAACGATCATAAACTACTATAGGAATCTATCACAACACATTGACTGTTGTGTACCAACACTTGTTTCCGATAAAAACTATAACGTCAAAATATCCCCCATAAGCAGCGCTAAAAGCATTAGACTCTTACATAACAAAATCGAGATTGCCCAGCCTTAGAGTATATACCGTGTTGGGTGCCAGGGCACAGTGATATCGAAAGAAATTGCAGAGGAGAGGAGCATGCGGCTCACGGCACCATCACCTAAATTATGTCAACATGCCTCTGTTAACTTTTAAAGTGCTCATCATATAAAAAACCATCGGCACAGTAAATGGACACTGGTCAAGCCTAGCCACACATGTACGTTGAGTGAGAAATGGGCCTCATCAGTGAACAGAATCACCCCTTTCGTAATTGGTTTCAACATTTTTAACATGTTCGATGGTTAAATGATCCATTAACGCAAATGACAAACAATAAACTAAGAAAGTGACGCTTGGAATGGGAGATAGTCTTGAAATACAACGATTTTAAAACCACGAAATGGAATAACCCATAATGTAAGGTAGCTAGTCGCGGAATCCGTATGCTGCCAGAAAGATGGGGGAAAGAGTAGTGTCTTGCGATGGAAAATACTTTGAATAATCTATTTGTAACCACTTTTGCACAATAATGCCTTATTTTTTTGAAAATGACTAGTAAACTAAAAATATGGCGCTTGGAATGACATGTTTGAAAGACAACGGATAACACTACCGTTTTAAAACCACGAAATGGATAACCCTTTTATGTGTCCTAGCGCTCTTTTTTTCAGTTGGCAAAATAGAGGAAAAAAACTGCTATCCGTCCCGCTCTAATCGCTGTGTGAACAGACAAATGACTGAATTTGACATCTTCAATTATTCCACCATGATCCCACATGAATTACACAAAAAGTTTCATCGTTATTCGTATTATTTGTATACCGAAGGCGAAATTTCATATGCTATCCCAGGCGTTCGGCCGCACTAGTGCGGAACTAGTAAATTCACCGGGCACCAGAGGCGGGCACCTACGTGCGGCCTTGACCGAGGGACGATTTTAGAGCCATTCAAGTAAGTAAGTCTTGTATCTTACGATGGAAATGTCCATCACTCGCAACGTATCTTTTAAATACAAATTAAATTTATTATTAAATAGCGAGTCTGAAAAAGACGAACCACTAGAACCAGTAGTCTGGTAGATATATAAACCTATACGTTTTCATACATGCTCCATTCCATGTACGAAAAGAATGACTAGTTTAACATACAAGCCACCCTGGTGGAGCTTCAAAATAGATAAGGTACGAAAGAACTGTATGAAGACTTTCAACAAAGCTATTAGGATCAACTCAGAAGTAGACTAGTCCCAATTCACAGATGCTACAAGACTCAGAAAGCCTCTGTCAAAATCGGATAACTCAATAAGGTATCTTAAAAATCAGAAAATACCTAGACAAATTCAAGTAAGGAATCTTTGAACAAGTGAATGGAAACTGACTCTCCTTGATGTGCATCCGAAAGGCATTTCATTTCCAGAGAAGGGGGTTACCATACCATATAGTTTGGACAAAAATGTGAGTGGACTATTAACTCATTTCACCCGTTGAATTGGCCCGGGGCCGAATGGTACAATATATTCCCGGCCCAACTACAAAACACTTATAAACATGTGGCAAAATGACTGACCTTGCTATTTAGGGAAAAAAATTAAAATCAAATCAAAATGTTGAATGGAGATGAAAGTGGTTTCCATACCTAAAGCGGGCAAGGCATCGCATGTCCCAAAGACTACAGACCAACAAGTCTCTCCTTATCTCTGCTGAAGATTTGTCGTATGATATCTTCTCGTTTTTTTTTTTAAAATTTTAACGTTTTGTTCAGTCCTAAATATCGACAGTCCTACGATCGTGCACAGTGTAGGGACAAATAGGGTAATATCAACTTGGAGCTGCAGGAGTGTATCCGATTTTAACCGGCAACACTCAGCAGCCACACGTTTCAAAAAAAAAAAAGAGCCAAAGGTCATCATTAATGTCAGAATTAGTCAATATTCGAATGCTACGAGTATTTATATTATTAAGGCTAGAATTGTCAGAATTAATTCTATGACTGCCATATGAGAATCATACTAGTAAAAAACTAAAAAAGTATTGGTATAAAAAGAATAGCAAAAACGATTTTTATACGTTTTAAATAAAAAAGCAAGGCTCACAGAGGCGACTACCTTTCAAAAAATTACATCACCGAGAGAAAATACAAAGAAGAGACATTAACCATTATTACATTATATGGAGATTGATGAAGGACCATTAATTAGTTGGATCCATGCAGCGGCACACATTGGAGAACCGCAATTTAGTTCATATAGTTTAATACTAATTCCGTCAGGTTATTTATTGTTTATTCCTGCTATTTAATTATCTATTTAATTATTAATTTATTTGATTATTTATTTATTTATTTAAAATATTTATTTAAATGTTGTGTGTAGTCCTTAATTTGTATATTTGTGTATTTACTATTCAACTAAATCAACCAAACCAATTTATTTTCTGTGTAAGTGGGCTTATAAACGTCGCAATTTTTTTTAGTGCTATTTAAAACAGCACCCCTTTTAGAGCTCCATTAGGATTAGGTGACCCCCTAACCAAGAGAGGCAGGTCCATTAAAATTTATTTTAATAACTTATCTTTCAGAGTTATATAGCCACACTATAGCCGTTTATGTGCCCATATACTATAATTCCTTTTTTTTCTTTTTTTTTAGTATTAGCCATGCTTGAAATTATAAATTTTTTGGGCTAACAAAATACAATAATGTCGGTTTTATTCAATTCTTCAGCAGGGCGACTACAACCAATCAGGCATGGCGACTTTGCAATATATAAAAAGGAATATAGCTATTAATTAAATTGATAATAAAGGGAGCAGTGCAGTAAGGAGGCACTTGCTCAAGGTTGGGAAGGCACCAAAAGATCACTCCGCCCGAACATGCCGACATGCCGTGGCAAAGTTCATGTCGTACGATTGATCAGGGTTCCGTAACATAGTATTAAAAGTCCTGGCTTGGAGAATCAAATACGTACTTTCATTTATAGTTGTATTTTATTGAAGTAAATTTTAGATGATTAATTAATTGAATGTAGAGCTTTAACAATAGATTCTAAGGTTTGAAGCTTAATCGTAGATTTAGTAGTAAAAGAATATACAATAGTTTTAAGTAACTTTTAATGTAAATTAAACAATAGATTTAGTATGTAACTTCTAATCGGTTTTCTATAGCTTTTTCTTACTTTATAGCAATTAATTATTTCTTGATTCGTACTTGTAACTCGCAGCGACAAAGGATCGACACGATCGCACTCTACAACTGCTCACAACGACTCTCTTTCCATTATCAAATACAAGTCAGTAGGTTTAGCGTTACCCGCAAACTACTCCGTTTAAGCAGAGTTGCACTGATCAGGGCTGGAAGTCCGGCTCAGTGCCAATCCCACATTCGGGCCGTCCTGACAATTCATTTAACCCGAATGGAGAATCCCACCTTTTCATGAATTCGTCTACAGTTGTGGTTTTGTTTGGTCCTTTAGGATCACCCACCTTCTCGTCATTATATCTGTTATCCAAGGAATTTCATTTTTAACTTCAGATCTGTTCCAAACTGTTTATTTGCTACTAGCTCACCTACATTGTAATCGCTGTCCATCTTTCTATTTTTGTTAAAATTATTCCGACTTTTATTCTGAATCCTTACAATATTTTCATGTGTTTCCTGGCTGATGGCCTCTCTTTCTCCACATAGTTCTTCGCATGCTATTTCTTCAACCAACTTTATACATATAACTTATCCAATATCTATAAACAACCTAGAACATTTGCGATGAAGACAGATAGGCAGTCACCATATAAGACAAAATTTACGTGCTGGAGGTTACTACAGCAATATTAGACCAATTTCTTCACCAGCCTCGTGTTCATACACCCACTATTATGCACGAGTGTAGTCCAAATTGTTTTCCAGGTATATGCTAAAGAACGGTGCCTTCCACCATCTGAGTCTGTACTGAAAAATAAATGTTCGACGTTACCAGATCGATACCAGAGATGCAGATCTAATTTAATATAGAATCATTATTAGCCTTAATATCCGTTTTTTTTTTTACATCGAGGGTTCCAATCAATTAAATTTATATGATAGAAGTTGTGAAGGAGAGGAGGGGAGATGAGTTGTGCTAAATGTCTACAATAAAAAAAAAAAATAATTAAAAGAAATAATCATATTAATCACAAACACAAGAAGAAATGACGAAAAAAAACATTATAGTCCTTGCCCGCGGCGATAGATTATCCTCTTTGTGTAAGAGCGCTCATAGGAAGGAAGTAGGCCCCGCTTGATTCGAGTTTAAAGACGATTGAATACAAAAAAAATATATACCCGTGATGGTTGATAACTAATTTGTGACTAAATTAATTTGTGAATGTTGTTTTAAATGAAAAAAAAAACAAGTTGAAAGATGGCGCTGGCATTCATAGTAGATGAAACATAAAATTAGTTGAAAGATGGCGCTGGTATTTTAAACAATATTCAAACTAAGACCCAGCGCCATCTATCAACTAATATGAATTTTGTTTATTGTGAATGTTAAATTTCACCACCACATTTAAGTGAATGTCGTTTTCAACGTAGCAACCAGCACCATCTATCATTTAATTTTTAAATGTGTTGAAAAAATTAAACTTACACAGTTTAAAGTTGAAAATATCTTATAATTCGCAACTAGTTTCTGCAACGATACGTTAAAGGCTCCATTTTTGTTCAAACATTGATTCGTTTTTTGTATTTGGTTTCTTCAATTTTATTTAAGTTATGCTTATTTATATTTTATATTTATTTCATTTATAAACGTGTAAAGGTTAACTTTAAGTTATTTGCCGCCTCTCTGTATTTGTTTTTTTCTAGATAGACTAAGTCATCAAAAAAAATATATATATATTTTTAAAAACATTTAAGAAATGGAGGAATTGCAAAAATTTATGTAAGGCGTTTAAAATGCTAAACTGCAGCAGATTATAATATTTATGTTTATTTAAAAACGAATAGGTCAAAAGCAAATTTAGGAATTTTGTCGAAAATTAAAAAAAAAAATAATTTTTTTTTCATCAAATACCATCGAACAACCAACGTATTCACCTGATATATCTCCGGCCGACTTTTTTCTCTTTCCAAAACTCAAATCCGATATCACCACAAAGCGCCTTATGACAGAAGTTGTGGCAACCTACTCGGACGGCCGGACATCAAATATGGATTCTGCCGACATAATGGGAAGCAACATTATTTTATATCGTTCTACCCGAAGAAATCAAGAAGGAGTCGGAGAAGGATATCAGCCGCGCAGCAAGCTCGAGAAAGGGAATCTTTCGACTACCGCAAGGTGAGTATTATTGAATTGTTTAATGAAATTAAAAATAATTTATATTATTCTGCCCCAAGAAATCAAGAAGGAGTCGGACAAGGATATCAGCAGTCCAGCAAGCTCGAGCAAGGGGTTTTTTCGACTACCGCACGGTGAGTATTATTAAATTGTTTAGTGAAATTAAAAAAAAATTTATATTATTCTGCCCAAAGATTTCAAGGAGGAGTCCGACAAGGATATCAGCAGCGTAGCAAGCTCGAGCAAGACGATCTTTCGACTACAGCTAGGTGAGTATTATTGAATTGTTTAATTTTTTTCTAAATAATAATGTTTTGCATGTTTTACAGAGGAGGTTCAGTTGGAAAAGGCAGGAATTTTTAATTATGTTTTAAAAACTCACAGGACATTGCAGGAAAAATTCGTTTTACCAACGTATTTACGTACATATGTAGTATTTAATGATGTATGTTTGTAAGCTAGTATGTACATACCTATATGCTATGTATCGTCAAATATATTTAATTCCACGACTTTCAAGAATTGTTAGACTGTCTATGAAGTGATGTATTTATTTACTCATTCGCATTGTCAAGTTAATAAGAGTTTCAGTGGGCATGGCCGCATCGGTCCGATAAGTAAGCAACGTATGTTGGTACTCTATACTGAAGTTTTTTATAAAACAAGGCAACTTTAACACTATAAACTAAGTTACGATTAGTTTGGCTCACGAATCGAATTATACATAAGTGCATGTGTTTTTATTTAATTGCTACCAAAAAAGTATTTGTTTAGATACAAACAAGTTATCGTCAGTTCCCACGTCCGGCTCTACCAACGCTGTATAACCAAGCGTTCACATACTTGCGACTCGGATTGCATCTGCACTAAATCGGATGGTTTCCTCTGGTCTGCGCTCATGACTGATCAGCGCACGGACCGTATCGGATTGTATACACACCTAAGCGACTGTATTCAGTCGACCGTCCGGCCAAACGCTAAGGATCGGATACCGCAAGAGGCGCAACGTCAGCAGCAGCGATAGATTAAGCTAGGGTTATTACTTAGGTGGCTCTACAATCGTAAAAAAAAATTTGTGTAAATTTGTGAATAGTGAGTTTGATTAAGTTGATTATTATAATTTAAAAGACAATACACTATAACAATGGAAAAATTTTAAGTTTAGTGGGTAGAGGACGTCACTGTTCCCAGGAAAATCGTTGAGCTTAGAAAGGACGGGAAAACAAAAAAGAAATACAAAGTCTTTTCAAATGTTCTGCCAAAACGGTACGCAATGCCATAAATTATGAACTGAAGCCCGAAAATGGTGGTGCCGACGCATAGTGCTTCAGCAATGCCAATCCTTTTGCATCCTCTAGGGATATAAAAGCGGAGCTGAAGTTGGGGATCAGCGACGTAGCCATTCGAAAAAATTTTTGTCTCATAATGGTCTTTATAATACGATTTATCAATCTAAAAATTGCAGGTCATCTGCACTGCTATTTCAACGAAAGCGGACTTATAATCGACAAATAGGTGGTGTGTGTCTTTATTGTACTCACAGGTCTTTTCCAGGATTTGGCGTAAAGTGAAAATTTGGTCACTGGTTGACCTCTTTGGTCTGAGGCCGCACTGATACTGGCCTGTGAGTACATATGTATGAATTTTGTATCCTATTGAAAGGAGACTTATTCCCCGGTAGACTTCCTACAGTTCTTTCGTACCTTATCTATTTCTAAGCTCCACCAAGGTGGCTTGTATGTTACCCTAGTCAATCTTTTCGTACATGCAATGGAGCATGTACGAAAACGTATAGGTTTATATATCTACCAGACTATCAAGCTCGTTTGCATGCTGAGGTGTATCGAGACGATCTACTGGTAATCTACTGGTTCTAGTGGTTCTAGTTCTAGTCTTTTTCAGACTCGCTATTTAAAAATAAATTCAATTTGTATTTAAAAGATACGTTGCGAGTGATGGACATTTGCATCGTAAGATACAAGACTTACTTACTTAAATGGCTCTAAAATCGTCTCGCGGTCAAGGCCGGACGTAGGAATCCTATTGAAAGGAGACTTATTCCTCGGTAGTTCGCGCAGACAACGGGGTATCTTTTCTTGGAGATAGGACAAAGAACACTGAGGTTCCAATCGTTGGGCATGCATTCAGACCACATTTTCCATAACAGTTGGTGCATACGCCTTACCAACTCTTCGCCACAGGTCTTGAATAACTCAGCTGGCAACTCATCGGAGCCTACTGCTTTGTTATTCTATTGGTAGTTCTATGTACGCTTCTCTATCGGCGGTATTATTCTCTTCATCGCCCCTAAGTAAATTAGAGAAGTGACTTCTCAATAGTCTCAGGGATTCCTGTGCATATGTAACCAGACTTCCATTATTGTCCTTGCAGAAAGAAACTCCTGGCTTAAAACCTTCATTCAGACGCCTGACTTTTTGATAATACTTTCAACCTTCATTTCAATTACATAGCACCTCACCATCCTCAAGCTTACGCCTTTCTTGTTCCTTTTTTTTTGCGTATGAAAAGGCATTTCTCCTCTCTCCTTTTCTAACGATATCATTCTCTAACATCTCGCGTTGCTCCCGACTGCCTAGTTCGATTGTAAGCGGCGTCTTTCTCTACAGTAGCTTGGCGACGCCATGGAGTGCGAGATATATCTCCACTGCTCATCTATAACTTCAGAAGCCGGAGAGTACTCCCGGAACAGTTGGGAGAGTCTGGGTGAAAAGGCTTCGCCGGTCTGTTGTGTAGCCAAGTAGCCTTGTGTATGTTACGGTGTGGAAATCTGGTGCTACTGATTACCATGTTCCGACCTGCGACGAAATCGATAAGCCTCTCTCCATTGCTGGAGGTAGAATCGTGATGGCTAAATTTTCCAACTGCTGGGCCAAATATTCATTCCTTCCCAATTTCGGCCTTGAAATCGCCATGCACGATTTTTACATCGTGATTAAGGCAGCGCTCGTAGAGACGATCGAGACGCATATAAATAAAATTGGAGTGTTAGCTTGTGATTTTGAAATAAAAGTTTTTTCTTTGGCTCATATGGATAATTGCACGCTACCAAAACATAATCAAGCGTTTTTTAAATTTTAGTCTAACTGTTTCTTTGTCCGAGCTAATCTCGGAAACGACTTTACCGATTTCGGCAGGAAATTCATTGGGAGATAGAGGAATTTTCATACATTATTATAGGCTATTGGAGAAACAAAAAATTTAAGGTATTCAGAATGTCGTGCAGCATTGCATCAGTGCAGAAATGCAAGAAAAATATTGTACAACTAACAACAATTCATTCTATATTATACTATATTCTTGATCTTAATCAACAAACAATATGTGCTAAGGTAGAGAATGATATACTTATTATACCATTCACACATAGTGTGATATGGTATTATCAGTTTGTCTGAAACTTTGTAACGCATTAAAGGAGCCATCGTAGACCCCATAAAGTATATATATTCTTGATCAGCTAGACGAGATTTAGCCATGTCCGTCTGTCTGGATAGAGTTGTGCATTTTTTGGGGACTAATTTGTATGGTATCCAGTTGAAAATTGGCACATGCATATCTTTTTATTGCAGATTAATGATTATTAAGATTGGCCTACCACGCCCCATACAAACCCTCCGCCAACTACTGACTTTTTGTGTGAAAAACGTTTTTATTGTAGTCAATATCAACTTAATAATTGATATATAAGCTTTTAGTGAAGGGACACTTTATATATACATCAAAAGTGGGACCCGCCCACTGTTTGGGGTAGCTCCCATACAAACCTACTGCCCACTTTTGTGTTTTTGTATGAAAAACTTCTTTATTAAAATCAATATTAGGTTGAAATGCGATGTGGCGCCTTTTATGGACAGCTGCTCAACATATATATACTAATGGGCATGTCCCGCCCACTTTTTTGGGTAGCCCCCATACAAAT
The DNA here is from genome assembly GCA_035044765.1 of Leucophenga montana. Taxonomy (NCBI): domain Eukaryota; kingdom Metazoa; phylum Arthropoda; class Insecta; order Diptera; family Drosophilidae; genus Leucophenga; species Leucophenga montana. The sequence goes on from JAWNNQ010001560.1 coordinate 121,260, forward strand.
CAACCGCCCACGCTGTTTTTTATGAAAACAATCACAGGTCACTTTTATGCATTTGTATGAAAAACGTCAATATGTTGGCATGTGTATCGCCCACTTTTTGGGGTAGCCCCCATTTAACCCCCACGTTTATGTTTTACAATTACGATTTAAAATTTCGTGTGAATGGTATTAACGAAGTTTACGTTTTTTTCTTTTTTGTCGCCATGTTGAATTCGCCAGTCAAATGCGTTGCAGGTGGATAGATGGTGGATAGATAGGGGACTGGTACCCGCCTCTGGTGCCCGGTGAATTTACTAGTTCCGCACTAGTGCGGCCGAACGCCTGGGATAGCATATGAAATGTTTTATTTCGCCTTCGGTATACAAATAATACGAATAACGATGAAACTGTTTGTGTAATTCATGTGGGATCATGGTGGAATAATTGAAGATGTCAAATTCAGTCATTTGTCTGTTCACACAGCGATTAGACCGGGACGGATAGTAGTTTTTTCCTCTATTTTGCCAACTGAAAAAAAGAGCGCTAGGACACATAAAAGGGTTATCCATTTCGTGGTTTTAAAACGGTAGTGTTATCCGTTGTCTTTCAAACATGTCATTCCAAGCGCCATATTTTTAATTTACTAGCCATTTTAAAAAAATAAGGCATTATTGTGCAAAAGTGGTTACAAATAGATTATTCAAAGTATTTTCCATCGCAAGACACTACTCTTTCCCCCATCTTTCTGGCAGCATACGGATTCCGCGACTCTGTAGAAGCAGTCTAAAAATCAACGCAATTTTTGGTTTCCTTGCACAGTCAGATGAAAATTATTCAATGGGAACAAGTGGTAAAGAGAAGGAACAATGTCAGGCGAATATAGCTGGTGGGGTAACCCTTTCCAATTGAGTGTTTCCAACTTGATTTTAAACGGTTTCGCATTATGGGGCCGTGCTGAAACATCACTTTATCGTATTGGCAGCGAGCCGCTGTAATGGTTTCATTGGTTGTGATTAGCTTATAGTGGACTACATCTAGCTGATCCCACACAAAAAACAGAGGACAAAGCTCGAATGCATTGATATCTGGCTTCGCCGTTGATGGTTGGCGTGCCTAACCCGATCCACTTTTCATCGAAGTAATAAAAAAGAACTCCATGTAGAAACAATGTATCTATAAGTTGGACAATATATGCATGTTTGGATAGGTCTATATTAAACAATAAACAAAAAAATTAATAAAATGTGTGAGCCTCATCCACATAGTCTAATGAGATAATCGAAACTTCTTTAGCCGTATGCTTAATGGCCAAGGCGGGCATGTAAATGTAAAGTAAATGATGAAAAATGCGCATCTAAAAATATACGACAGCTCAATTGCTTTTCATATGTGTGAGTGAATGATACAAATAATGTTGGCAGGTCGATATGGTACGACCCGACATTGAAAATGTTTGTTTTGGTACACAACAGTCAATGTGTTGTGATAGATTCCTATAGTAGTTTATGATCGTTGAATGGCCTACTCTAGCGTTTGTTTATGTATTGCTTTTTTCAAAACATGCAAGACATTTGCATTAATATAACAATATCACAAAAGAGAATTGACAAATTAACATTTTTGCATTAAAAGAGTAGTCATTTAGTGAGTACAATTGAAATAGTAGAGTAATTATTCAAAGGCATCGTACTTGTGCTATAGTTATGTGAAACGGTCCTTATATATATACCATTGTGAGGTCTATAACGCCGCCTGTTGCCTGTTACATACATTGTGCCCTATGCGTATAAAGTATAAAAATTTACCATATTTTTCTCATTATCTCCATTACCTTCTTGGCGTCCCTACTGATATGAAAGTGTGGCGAAAACCACACGGTCACAGTGCAACACTAAGAGGGACATTTTAGCGGATAAAGGTAATCCACTAATAGCCAAACACGGCAATGTTTTGTAGATGTATTGCGATCATAATGAGCTGCTCGTGGTGCAAGAGTACATTTAGGCAGAGTGCAACCATATTTGTGGATTGGAGCTCCAACTTAAGGATGCAGTTGGTATCTATACAACGCGTCAAAAAGGCAAGTTTGACAGGGATTATCTTGCAAACTTAGTACGAATCGTAATTTGCCTTATTTTGCAGATATTGGAATAAATATACCTTATCCGAATCATATTTACGTATATGTATATTCAACTCGAAGCCTGTTTATCTAGAGATGCGCTGTAACCAACTGGATCAATTTCGGCACATACACTTTTTCAGCTCGAGTCCTGTTAGAATCTTGAAAGGATTAAAGTTCGTAGACCTATGAGTTATTCTATTTATAAACTATTGAACTTTATCGACATGGGCGTACCAGTTTGAAGGCTTATTGTGGCATAACTTTATTAACATTGGGACAACTACTTTGTGTATTCGTTCAACTTGTCCGTTCCCGCGTGGTACCCGTGTTACAAATATTGCTGCTTGCTTGCTTTATACTTGACTACTTCATCTGATCTGGACTTCGTTGGATAGAGCCGTAGGAATTTGGAAAAATCATCGACTACGACTAGGATTTGATTATATTTCTTCTTTGTTTCAGTCATTGGGTCTACGTGGTAACAAAACTGATATTCTAACTCTACTATGTGTCTTAACCGGACATTGCTTACTAGAAACCATTCAACCCAATTTATACAGAAAATGTCAAAGCAGTGAAGAAGAGGAGAGCACTCAGCACCAAGCTTTTGTATTGAGTGCGTAGTCCACGATACAAATATTTAAACAAACCAATACTTTGAATCCAGTTGAACAGAAGCTAGAAATTTAAAATCCTCTTGTAAAATAAAATCGTTGGTGGTGGGTTTGTTTAAGGGTAACACAACGAAAAGTGGGCGAAATGCACTCATTAGTATATGTGTGTGAAGCGACCATCTATAAGATGACATCATATGTCAAGCAGATATTGAATTAACTAAAGAAGTTTTCCTCACAAAACCTGAAAATAGGGTGATGGACTTATATAAGAGGAAATATAAACTTGGGACTTGGGATTAAATACTCGCTTTCAGACAGATAAAAAATCAGTCATTCTAATTGCCCTATCGTTCTACACCTTCTATCCCTTTTCCAACACTCCCCTTTCCGCCATTCCTCTTCCTTTTTAAAAGGAACCCGGCGTGTTGCAGCCCTTTCTCCTACCTCTCTTTCCCCTGCCCCTTTCCCCACCACATGTTCCCCTACCATAACGTCCCATACCACTTCTTGCCACACTCTTCCTCTTTTCCTTTCACTCCAACTTCTCCCTACCCCCTTTCCCATGCCCGTCGTGGATAACTCGTATATTAATTTTATTATTAATTTTAATATAATTTTTTTTCCATATTTTATTTATTTATTTTGTTCTGCTATTCGGGGCGCGGAGAAGAATTCAACAAATCAGAGATCATTAAAATCGGTTCAGCCGTTCTCGAGTTATAAAATTGTTCATACAAAAATACTAAAATCACGATTAAAAAATGGGGGTTGGGATAGGAGGGTGAAAAATACCTTACGACGTATTCCCATACCTACCGAATATACACAAAAAAATCGGTCATTCATAAAAATCGGTCAAGCCGTTCCGTAGGAGTTTGCCTGCTTAGCTAGCCGAGCGGGGAGAGCGGTGACCACGCGACTTTTATCTAATACTTACATTTTTAAACACGTGATATCTTTCGAATGGAATGTCCGAATTGAATAATTCAAAAAGTTATATAAAGGTATTGAAGCAGTCGTGAATATGAAGTTTGATAAGGATTAATACCAAGGTACAAATAAAGAGAATTTCAATTAAATTTTTATAATAAAAGAACACTTATTGTGACATAACTATAATAGTTAGACATATGCAGTCGCGGTACTTTTAGATTAGGCACTTGTAGATAATGATGTGTTCTCGGAAGTCGTAATACATTATTTTGTTCTATTATCAATGGCCGAGTGGAACAAAAGAGGTAGAAAAGAATAAAAGTGGCTTCCACGCATGTGTGCAGCAAAAAAAAAAGTGTTAAAATAAAAAAAAGATAATTAAAGAAAAAGAAACAAAAGAAGCGAAAATTGAAACAAACATCCTAAAGAGCATAGTTATTTGCAAGATCACACACAAATTTACGACGAGGTACGCAGTTGCCGCATAAGACAATTGTTGGTCTCATCGGGGAGGACTACAGCAATTTTCTGGTGGGTTAAATTGACTAGCCACCATACGGAGATCATCAGCAGTAACCAGCAGCAACGAGGTCAACGACAACAACAGGACCCTAGCGACCCATCATCACCCGGCAAGGCGACAGCAACCTCAAGCGTTCCGACACGTGGGCAGTAAAGACAACCAAAGGAAGGAAAACAGACATCGCGAGTCAACCAGCGGTCACAGGTTTTGTTTATTTATTTTTGAATAAGATCCCCCTTGATCCTGCAGTAAGACAGTAAGACAACTAACTTTCAATCAACCTTGGCGGTAACTCCCAGCCATTTGGTGAGGAGGTATTAACCTCAATCAACCAGAGCCGTCCCCGACATTGCGACGTGTCCTGCAAACGAAAACTATTTCCATGGCCATTTAAGATTCACCGGAGAAGGTCACGCATTTTTTACATGTTGCAAGTAAAACGGTCGCGTACGAATGCTGCATTATTTGATTCGACGCGTCTGAAACAATGAGTCTATGAAAACATCAAAGAAACCTTCAAATATTTTTGCCTTAATCATAGTAGAGAGTAGGTAGTTTAATCTAAAAGGAAAACTTACTGTTGATATATAGTTACGTACATACGAGTACACATACGTGTATGTTCATCTAATCCGCCCGTTTATGCAAATTAACCTCTTTCACTAGAGCGCTCCAGTAGTTAGGTAGGTGAAAGTTTTGGGTGCAAAAGTAGCGAAAATAGTATGAACGCAATTTATTCGCGTATATTTATTAAAGCTATCATCAGATTTTTCCTCTTTATAATTAATAATGACACGATAAGACATTAATCATTTAAAAATATATGTTAATATGAAAAGTCTGTTTTGTTTTGACGGGTGGGTCACGGAAATCTGATGGATACCAAGAGTGGTGAGTTATTGGTCATATAGTGCACACGTTTTTTTTTTTTTTTTTTTTTAAAGGGGTCGCAGTTATCCCTACGATGGTATAACATAAAGCGACAAAGGTATGATGGGGTAAGAGGGGTCAATACCAGCAACGAATCGAAACTTTCTAGATTCTCTTTGAGCCCTATTCGAGTTTGTAATTACTATTTTCAGTGCAGTAGTATAGCAAATAAATTAATTGTTACCTCCATCATTTTTGGTATCGGTAGTCGATCCCCGCCCTGGGAACGACTGAGCGAGCTGCCGGAGGACCGATAACGAAGAGAAGCCGTTAGCGGCGGTGAGAGTGTAACAACGATTCATTTCAAATATATCAAATATCCACATATAGGTATACCTAAAGTTACGTGGAGCGCGATGGTGCCTGTATATGATGTCACGCATTTCCTGCTGCTTCTAGTCAAATAATACTAGTTTACACCAACAAAAAGTCTTGTCTTTCATAAATTTTTTTCCATATACTTTGATGCATAGATTATAAAAACATATAGATTATATTGTTATACAATTCACACATACTATTTTACAATGGTATTATCAGTTTGTCAGAAAGTTTGATGGAAGATATACCAAATTTGATTCAATTTATTGAAAACATAAACAAAATGGGGTCTGTTTGGGCGTTACAGCTCGTGGTGGTCCAAATTAACATAACATTTCGTACAAAAACAATAAATTGGCGGTCAAGTTTGTATGTAACTAGTAGAAGCTGTGATAACTGCGCGGAACCAGAAACCGTCTATCACCTTCTATGTCACTGCCCCGGACTGTAAAAGAGAATATGCAGGCACCTGGGGCACAACTTCCTAAATGACATATTTAAAACTTTTAAGTTGCAAGTCAAAAATTTAGTGAACTATGTAAAATATTTCCAATCATTGTAAAATGATAGGGTTCAAAGTCTCAAAGGAGATTCATGTGGTGTCACAACAGGCCGTGTGCGACGCAAGTGCTGGAGGGGAATTTGTAATTCACCCGACCATTCTAACCTAACGATGTACGTAACAACAAAAACAAAAGAATGTTCATAAAACTAATCATAGGTGGGGAGCTGTTTTGTGCGGAGGTTACACAATTAACATGGTCATCTAATACATAATATTTGAATAGGAAATAGGAGCATCGAAATATGTAAACTCTATCTCTTATAGTCTCCATCATCTCGATGTGCAAACAGACGGCAAGACGGGCCTGGCTCTTTCATCTCAGCTTACGATGCGGAGCAAGAATGAAGTTTACCACGTCTCCTGTTGCCTGTTACATACATTTGTGCCCTATGCGTACAAAGTATAAAAATCTACTATATTTTTCTCATTATCATTATCATATTTCAATTTCTTTACCATTTTCAACGAAGTGTATTATTAAAGCAAGCAACAAATAACGAAGTTTACTCGTTTCGCAGTTGATATAAATAAACTGGCATACTTCTAGGCTTCTTCTGCCAAATTCGGTTAATGAAACTATTGCAAATCTCTTTTAATTGGTTCGTATCATGGATGAGCTTTTACCCCTTTGCGATTTTTTTAGACAACAACTCGATCAGCTGGTTTGGTAAAAACGCCAAAATTCTGTTTATAGTTTTCTCTGCCAATTTTCAGTGCAATATAATTTCCGACTGCAATATGAATACAGCCGCAGATGGTAGTCGTTCGGTAGATGCATCTGCGTTAGATGCGTAAACCAACTACATCCCAATTTAAGCGATGAAGTTATTGCTAAACGCGTAAGCAATGAGACAGACAATTTGGCGGATCAAGGAAATCCACTAATGGCTATACACGGCAAAGTTTTGTAATGAGCCGCTCATTGTGCAAGAGGACCTTTTTTCATTTTGGCAGTATGCAACCATATTTGGATTGGAGTTCCAACTTAAGGATGCAGTTAGGATGTATACAACGCATCACAAAAGGCAAGTTTGACAGTGATTATCTTGCTAACTTAGTCCGAATCATAATTGCCTTATTTTGCAGATATTGGAATAAATATACCATATCCGAATCGTATTTACGTATATATTCAACTCGAAGCCTGTTTATCTAGAGATGCGCTGTCACCAACTGTATGAATTTCGGCACGTACACGAATTGCACTCGATATCTGTATGATTATGTGTACTACAATTTTGAAAATGATTTGCTGATGAAAATGAACGCGGGGAAACTGTGTACAGTACCTGGGTGAGTGGCAGGATAAATGTGCTTCTTTTTGAATAAATACTAAAATTCGTACATTTCCAAAAATGATTAGCGATAGTACGAACTTTCCGTACACAATAATCGGATCGGATCACCCTATTTTGTACTAGCCTGGCAGCTGACAATTATTAACGACAGTAAACGCACTGGTCTGTGGAAATACTTGCTCAAGCCGCACATAAATATGGTCGGTACCAGATGTAAATGGGAATATTGAATGCAATTAAGGATCTTGACTGTCAGGGTGATATGTTTAAATGATTTTTTATATGTTATATTTATTGTACTATGTGTACTTATTTAATATTTGATGTGCCGCTTTCAGAGGTCCAGTCCATCGTAGATCTCCATTTGGCGCCCTTGGAACGGTGACGTCATAAGTTATAAGACTTGGGACATAATCTTAGCACTATATACTATCTGAAGTTGGGTGTTGGTCACATTACTCATTGGACCTATTACTCTTATACCAGCAGGCTAACATAAAAACCAACGGCGATACTAAATTGGAATTAAATATTATCACCTTAAAAATATTATCACCTCGTGCTTAAAGCCGACATTTCGTACTGTTGTCACCGCAATTTGATGCAATTGTCGAATCGATCCACACGGGTGAATTTTCAATATGACGGCAACAAGGTGTTCTGGATTAGTATCTGCAATAACTAATATTAATTACAGGTCCATGGCATAGCATAAATCTTCTCTATTCGATCAATTGTTCTAAGGTAACTGAAATGGCTTCAAACAGCCTCACTGTAACCAGCATTACTAATCGCATGTTAAAATTGGCTCGTATTGGAATTTAAACGAATACTTTAGCAATACTATCGTCAGATATATCAGTGGACAGTAAACAAAAGTTGACGTCATATAGACAATATGTACAAATCACATCGTAAAATCAAAACTCTTTTTCGTATAGATGTATGATAAATAACTGCTATGTATGTTTTCCTCATGCATTATTTTACAAAAGAACAATGCGTTTTTGAAACGATTAATCACATATTCATAATGAAACCTTTTCAATATGCAACTTATTAGAATTAATACAAATTCTTTTTCAATATTTTTTATTATGGTATTCTGACCTTTGTGAGTTCGGTCGCGAGACTAAAGACTAACAACAAATTTAGCTAACCATTACCCCTAGCTGAGATGTATCAGGTGAGAGGTGATGCGTTATCGTGCGACTTTTTCCATCTCTTGATGGAGTACATCCTACGCCGGTCCGGCACGATCTTCCATAAGGAAGTGATGCTACTCGCATATGCTGATGACATTCACATCATCGGCATGAACGATCTGCGAGTTAGTAGTTCGTTCTCGGAGATTGAGAAAAAATCACGTCACATGGGCCTAGCGGTGAACGAGGAGAAGACGAAGAACATAATGTCCACTTGCAGACCATCAGTGCGTCTTAGGCGGCCTGTGAGTATGGAGAATTTCCACTTCAATGTTGTAGAAAACTTCGTCTATCTGGGAAAAAAACTAACCAGAGACAACGTCAGCATAGAGATCAGACGAAGAAACACGCTTGCTAATCGCTGCTACTTTGGGCTCAGCAAGCAAATTAGTAGTAGAGCCCTCTCACGAAGATAAAAATCTATGACACTGATAATCCCGGTCCTGCTGTATGGCGCAGAAGCATGGACCCTGACATCAACGGATACAGCGTATTTAGGAGTGTTGGAGAGAAAGATTCTTCGTAGGATTTTTGGTGCCCTTAGTGTTGGCATCGAGTTTAGGACCCGTATGTACCACGAGGTGTATGAGCTGTATAATGAGGTGGACATCCAGATGAACCCCGAAGTTCCAGGTCAGGTCTATGATGACCTGAAGAAGCTCCAGATTGGCAGCGATAGGCACCGGCGCGCACTAAACTACACCGAATGGTGACCTTTCCTACGTGCGGCCTTGACCGATAGACGGTTGTAGAGCCACCTAAGTATTAACCCTAGCTCAATCTATCGCTGCTGCTGACGTTGCGCCTCTTGCGGTATCCGATCCTTAGCGTTTGGCCGGTCGTTTAGGATGCTGCTCCTCGTACGCTGATCAGTCATGAGCGCAGACCAGAGGAAACCATCCGATTTAGTGCAGATGCAATCCGAGTCGCAAGTATGTGAACGCTTGGTTATACAGCGTTGGTAGAGCCGGACGTGGGAACTGACGATAACTTGTTTGTATCTAAACAAATACTTTTTTGGTAGCAATTAAATAAAAACACATGCACTTATGTATAATTCGATTCGTGAGCCAAACTAATCGTAACTTAGTTTATAGTGTTAAAGTTGCCTTGTTTTATAAAAAACTTCAGTATAGAGTACCAACATACGTTGCTTACTTATCGGACCGATGCGGCCATGCCCACTGAAACTCTTATTAACTTGACAATGCGAATAAGTAAATAAATACATCACTTCATGGACAGTCTAACAATTCTTGAAAGTCATGGAATTAAATATATTTGACGATACATAGAATTAAAAATTCCTGCCTTTTCCAACTGAACCTCCTCTACGAGGTCCACGGCCTGTAAAACATGCAAAACATTATTATTTTGAAAAAAATTAAACAATTCAATAATACTCACCTTGCGGTAGTCGAAAGATCCCCTTGCTCGAGCTTGCTGCGCTGCTGATATCCTTGTCCGACTTATTCTTGATTTCTTCGGGTAAAACGATATAAATAATTTTGCTTCCCATTAAACAATTTAACAACACTCACCTTGCGATAGTCGAAAGTTCCTCTTGCTCTGTCTTGCTGGATTGCTGATATCCTTGTCCGACTCCTCCTTCAATCCTTTGTGCAGAGTAATAAAAAATATTTTTAATTTCATTAAACAATTCAATAACACTCACCTTGCGATTGTCGAAAGATCCTCTTGCTCGGTCTTGCTGGACTGCTGATATCCTTGTCCTCCTCCTTCAATTCTTTGGGCAGAATCATATAATTTATTTATTTTGAATTTCATTAAACATTTCGAGAATACAAACCTTGCGGTAGTCGAAAGATCCCCTTGCTCAAGCTTGCTGGCTTGCTGATACGCTTGTCCGATTCCTCCTTGATTTCTTTGGGCGGAATGATATTATTTTGGATCCAATTAAACAATTCAATAATACTCACCTTGCGATTGTCGAAAGATCGTCTTGCTCGGGTTTCCTGCGCTGCCAATATCCTTGTCGGACTCCTCCTTGAATTCTTTGTGTAGAATAATATAGTTTATTTTTAATTTCATTAAACAATTCAATAACACTCACCTTCCGATAGTCGAAAAATCCCCTTGCTCAAGCTTGCTGGCTTGCTGATATGCTTGTCCAACTCCTCCTTGATTTCTTTGGACGGAATGATATTATTTTGGATCCAATTAAACAATTCAATAATACTCACCTTGCGATTGTCGAAAGATCCTTTTGCTCGGTCTTGCTGGACTGCTGATATCCTTGTCCGACTCCTCCTTCAATTCTTTGGGCAGAATAATATAGTTTATTTTTAATTTCATTAAACAATTCAATAACACCAACCTTCCGATAGTCGAAAAATCCCCTTGCTCGAGCTTGCTGGCTTGCTGACACGCTTGTCCGTCTCCTCCTTGATTTCTTTGGGCGGAATGATATTATTTTGGATCCAATTAAACAATTCAATAATACTCACCTTGCGATTGTCGAAAGATCCTCTTGCTCGGTCTTGCTGGACTGCTGATATCCTTGTCCGACTCCTCCTTCAATTCTTTGGGCAGAATAATATAATTTATTTATTTTGAATTTCATTAAACATTTCGATAATACAAACCTTGCGGTGGTCGAAAGATCCCCTTGCTCAAGCTTGCTGGCCTGCTGATATGCTTGTCCAACTCCTCCTTGATTTCTTTGGGCGGAATGATATTATTTTGGATCCAATTAAACAATTCGATAATACAAACCTTGCGATTGTCGAAAGATCGTCTTGCTCGGGTTTCCTGCGCTGCCAATATCCTTGTCGGACTCCTCCTTGAATTCTTTGTGCAGAATAATATAGTTTATTTTTAATTTCATTAAACAATTCAATAACACTCACCTTCCGATAGTCGAAAAATCCCCTTGCTCAAGCTTGCTGGCTTGCTGATATGCTTGTCCAACTCCTCCTTGATTTCTTTGGGCGGAATGATATTATTTTGGATCCAATTAAACAATTCAATAATACTCACCTTGCGATTGTCGAAAGATCCTCTTGCTCGGTCTTGCTGGACTGCTGATATCCTTGTCCGACTCCTCCTTCAATTCTTTGGGCAGAATAATATAATTTATTTATTTTGAATTTCATTAAACATTTCGATAATACAAACCTTGCGGTGGTCGAAAGATCCCCTTGCTCAAGCTTGCTGGCCTGCTGATATGCTTGTCCAACTCCTCCTTGATTTCTTTGGGCGGAATGATATTATTTTGGATCCAATTAAACAATTCGATAATACAAACCTTGCGATTGTCGAAAGATCGTCTTGCTCGGGTTTCCTGCGCTGCCAATATCCTTGTCGGACTCCTCCTTGAATTCTTTGTGCAGAATAATATAGTTTATTTTTAATTTCATTAAACAATTCAATAATACTCACCTTGCGAGTGTCGAAAGATCGTCTTGCTCGGGTTTCCAGCGCTGCCAATATTCTTGTCGGACTCCTCCTTGAATACTTTGTGCAGAATAATATAGTTTATTTTTAATTTCATTAAACAATTCAATAACACTCACCTTCCGATAGTCGAAAAATCCCCTTGCTCGAGCTTGCTGGCTTGCTGACACGCTTGTCCGACTCCTCCTTGATTTCTTTGGGCGGAATGATATTATTTTGGATCCAATTAAACAATTCGATAATACAAACCTTGCGATTGTCGAAAGATCGTCTTGCTCGGGTTTCCTGCGCTGCCAATATCCTTGTCGGACTCCTCCTTGAATTCTTTGTGCATAATAATATAGTTTATTTTTAATTTCATTAAACAATTCAATAACACTCACCTTCCGATAGTCGAAAAATCCCCTTGCTCGAGCTTGCTGGCTTGCTGATATGCTTGTCCAACTCCTCCTTGATTTCTTTGGGCGGAATGATATTATTTTGGATCCAATTAAACAATTCGATAATACAAACCTTGCGATTGTCGAAAGATCGTCTTGCTCGGGTTTCCTGCGCTGCCAATATCCTTGTCGGACTCCTCCTTGAATTCTTTGTGCAGAATAATACAGTTTATTTTTAATTTCATTAAACAATTCAATAACACTCACCTTCCGATAGTCGAAAAATCCCCTTGCTCGAGCTTGCTGGCTTGCTGACACGCTTGTCCGACTCCTCCTTGATTTCTTTGGGCGGAATGATATTATTTTGGATCCAATTAAACAATTCGATAATACAAACCTTGCGATTGTCGAAAGATCGTCTTGCTCGGGTTTCCTGCGCTGCCAATATCCTTGTCGGACTCCTCCTTGAATTCTTTGTGCATAATAATATAGTTTATTTTTAATTTCATTAAACAATTCAATAACACTCACCTTGCGAGTGTCGAAAGATCGTCTTGCTCGGGTTTCCAGCGCTGCCAATATCCTTGTCGGACTCCTCCTTGAATACTTTGTGCAGAATAATATAGTTTATTTTTAATTTCATTAAACAATTCAATAACACTCACCTTCCGATAGTCGAAAAATCCCCTTGCTCAAGCTTGCTGGCTTGCTGACACGCTTGTCCGACTCCTCCTTGATTTCTTTGGGCGGAATGATATTATTTTGGTTCCAATTAAACAATTCAATAATACTCACCTTGCGATTGTCGAAAGATCCTCTTGCTCGGTCTTGCTGGACTGCTGATATCCTTGTCCGACTCCTCCTTCAATTCTTTGGGCAGAATAATATAATTTATTTATTTTGAATTTCATTAAACATTTCGATAATACAAACCTTGCGGTAGTCGAAAGATCCCCTTGCTCAAGCTTGCTGGCTTGCTGATACGCTTGTCCGACTCCTCCTTGATTTCTTTGGGCGGAATGATATTATTTTGGATCCAATTAAACAATTCAATAATACTCACCTTGCGATTGTCGAAAGATCGTCTTACTCGGGTTTGCTGCGCGGCTGATATCCTTCTCCGACTCCTTCTTGATTTCTTCGGGTAGAATGATATAAATAATGTTGCTTCCCATTATGTCGGCAGAATCAATATTTGATGCCCGGCCGTCCGAGTAGGTTGCCACAACTTCTGTCATATGGCGCTTTGTGGTGATCTCGGTTTTGACCTGCTTTCCACGATAGACTACACCAAATATCGTTTCGCAAGTGATTATGTGTCCTTCCGTCTGAGGCGGCGTCTTAAGAGGTATTGCAATTGGCATTCTTTCGTTTTTTTGTTTTAAAATTTCAGTAGTTTAATTGTATACATAACACTTTCACAAAATCTGTTCAGACCGTCCGGCGCTGCTGTCGCTGGCAAGCTGTAAATAAATATAGTGCCAATTATGTTGTCCCCAAAATTTACAGAGTTGCATTTCGACTTATTGTGCACGACAATTGACAAAAACAAAATGAAATGAAATACTGCAGAAAATGATTTAAATTATAAACAAATAATTAAAAATGAATTGAATTTAAATTATTTAAAATGAATTGTATACAACATTTAAATCATTCATTGCAAAAGTTGGCATTACAAAAAAAAAAAAAAAAATAATACAAAATTGCATTCAATTTATTTATTTAACTAGCAGGTATACCCATTGCTCGGTGCAGAATGATAACAATGAAAATCGTCTGTGAAAACGACTGAATATAGAAAATTCTTTTTCTTAAAACAAAATGTGATATTCTTAAATGTCCTGATTTTTTTTTTTATTTTCATTTAGTATCTACTCTCTTCTTCAGCTCTGTACTTGTTACCCGTTCTGACCACTCTCGATCGGTTATATTTCTATATTGCTTATTTGATATCGGTGCCAATTGATATCGGTTACATTTGGTATCGGTTTTATATAATATCGATTGTAGTAACACTAATACGATAAACGCATGCAACTTTATTAGCATTGATGTTGATAACCCTTTTATGCGTCCTAGCGCTCATATCTTCAGTTGGCAAAGAAAACATTTCATATGCTATCCCAAGCGTTCGGGTTACTAGTGCGGAACTAGTTAATTCACCGGGCACCAGAGGCGTGTACCAGTCCCCTATCTATCCACCTGCAACGCATTTGACTGGCGAATTCAACATGGCGACAAAAAAAGAAAAACGTAAACTTCGTTAATACCATTCACACGAAATTTTAAATCGCAATTGTAAAACATAAACGTGGGGGGGTTAAATGGGGGCTACCCCAAAAAGTGGGCGAGACACGCCCACTAGTATACGTTTATGATGTGACCATCTATAAAATGCCAAAATATTGACGTTTTTCATACAAATGCATAAAAGTGACCTGTGGGTTTGTATGGGACACGCCCATTTGTATATGTGTATGAAGCGATTGTCAATCCAAATCGAATTTCAAGCTAATATTGATTTAAATAAAGATTGTTTTCATAAAAAAAACACCGTGGGCTGTGGATTTGTATGGGGGCTACCCAAAAAAGTGGGTGGGACACGCCCATTAGTATATATATGTTGAGTAGCTGTCCATAAAAGGTACCACATCGCATTTCAACCTAATATTGATTTTAATAAAGAAGTTTTTCATACAAAAACACAAAAGTGGGCAGTAGGTTTGTATGGGAGCTAGGCCAAACAGCTTATATATCAATTATCGAGTTGATATTGACTACAATAAAACGTTTTTCACACAAAAAGTCAGTAGTTGGCGGAGGGTTTGTATGGGGCGTGGTAGGCCAATCTCAATAATGTATTAAACTGCAATAAAAAGAAATGCATGTGCCAATTTTCAACTGGATACCATACAAATAAGTCCCCAAAAAATGCACAACTCTATCCAGACGGACGGTCATGGCTAAATCTCGTCTAGCTGATCAAGAATATATATACTTTATGGGGTCTACGATGGCTCCTTTAATACGTTACAAAGTTTCAGACAAACTGATAATACCATATCACACTATGTGTGAATGGTATAATAAGTATATCATTCTCTACCTTAGCCATATTGTTTCTTGATTAAGATCAAGAATATAGCATAATATT
This sequence comes from Leucophenga montana, assembly GCA_035044765.1. NCBI lineage: Eukaryota > Metazoa > Arthropoda > Insecta > Diptera > Drosophilidae > Leucophenga > Leucophenga montana. The sequence goes on from JAWNNQ010001560.1 coordinate 136,710, forward strand.
TTTCTTGCATTTCTGCACTGATGTAATGCAGCACGACCTTCTGAATACCTTATATGTTTTGAAACTGACTCTCCTTGATGTGCATCCGAAAGGCATTTCATTTCCAGAGAAGGGTGTTACCATACCATATAGTTTGGACAAAAATGAGAGTGGACTATTAACTCATTTGAATTGTCCGGGGCCGAATGGTACAATATATTCCCGGCCCAACTACAAAACACTTATAAACGTGTGGCAAAATGACTGACCTTGCTATTTAGGGAAAAAAATTAAAATCACATCAAAATGATGAATGGAGATGAAAGTGGTTTCCATACCTAAAGCGGGCAAGGCATCGCATGTCCCAAAGACTACAGACCAACAAGTCTCTCCTTATCTCTGCTGAAGATTTGTCGTATGATATCTTCTCGTTTTTTTTTAAATTTTAACGTTTTGTTCAGTCCTAAATAAGTGGGCTTATAAACGTAGCTATTTTTTTTAGTGCTATTTAAAACAGCGGCCAATCCGACCCCTTTTAGAGCTCCATTAGGATTTATTTTAATAACTTATCTTTCAGAGTGATATAGCCACACTATAGCCGTTTATGTGCCCATATACTATAATTCCTTTTTTTTTTCTTTTTTTTTTTAGTATTACAAAATACAATAATGTCGGTTTTATTCAATTCTTCGGCGGGGCGACTGCAGCCCAAATAAAATAAGAAATGTAGCTATGAATTAAATTGATAATAAAGGGAGCAGTGCAGTAAGGAGGCACTTGCTCAAGGTTGGGAGGGCACCTCTCCAAAAGATCAATCTGCCCGAATCCAACATGTTTGTGGTAAATATTTGTGTTTTTTCTTTTTAATTTGAATTGCCGTTGTGTGTTTTGTCTGATGTAAACAAATTTTAGTGTTCGGCCCTCGACGTCATGAACTTGGTCAACAACCTAGCCCTGAGACTGAGCCGCTGCTAGCCGTGGCAAAGTTCATGTCGTACGATCGATCAGGGTTCCGTAACATAGTATTAAAAGTCCTGGCTTGGAGAATCAAATACGTACTTTCATTTATAGTTGTATTTTATTGAAGTAAATTTTAGATGATTAATTAATTGAATGTAGAGCTTTAACAATAGATTCTAAGGTTTGAAGCTTAATCGTAGATTTAGTAGTAAAAGAATATACAATAGTTTTAAGTAACTTTTAATGTAAATTAAACAATAGATTTAGTATGTAACTTCTAATCGGTTTTGTATAGCTTTTTCTTATTTTATAGCAATTACTTATTTCTTGATTCGTACTTGTCACTTTATGTTATCCAGTTGAAAATTGACACGTACACTTATTTTTTTGCAGTTTAATGGAGTATCAAGATTAATCCGCCAAGGCCACTTTTTGGAGTAGCCCTAAAACAAACCAACCGCTCACTTTTGACTATTTGTATGAAAAACTTTTTTATTGTGGTCAATATCAATAATAATTGATATAGTAGCTTCTAAAGGACGGATGCTTCACTTACACATTAATGGGTGGGACCCGACCACTTTTTGGCGTAGCCCCCATACAATCCTACTGCCCACTTCTGTGTTCTTGTATGAAAAACATCATTATTAAACTCATTATTAGCTTGAAATATGATGTGGTGCCTTTTTATATACAGAGACTTAACATACATAGACTAATGGGTGTGTCCTGTGTATTTTGGGTTAATCCGCACATAAACCTACTTTTGAGATGTTTTATGAAAAAATTCGTTGTTTAAATCAATTTTAGCTTGAAATTCGATTTGGCGGATTTAAGTGGACAATCGCTTCATATACATATACAATGGGCTGATTGTTTATGTTATAATTTATAAATTTTTTGCAAGTGTAAACATCAATGCTAATTGTGTTGTACGAGTATATCGTATTACAATTACTACAATCGATATTATATATAACCGATACCATATGTAACCGATATCACATATAACCGATATCAAATAAACGATATAGAAATAGAACCGATCGAGAGTGGTCAGAACGGGTAACAAGTACAGCGCTGAAGAAGAGAGTAGGTACTAATTGAAAATAAAAAAATAAATCAGGACATTTAAGAATATCACATTTTGTTTTAAGAAAAAGAATTTTCTATATTCAGTCGTTTTCACAGACGATTTTCATTGTTATCATTCTGCACCGAGCAATGGGTATACCTGCTAGTTAAATAAATAAATTGAATGCAATTTTGTATTATTTTTTTTTTTTTTTGTAATGCCAACTTTTGCAATGAATGATTTAAATGTTGTATACAATTCATTTTAAATAATTTAAATTCAATTCATTTTTAATTATTTGTTTATAATTTAAATCATTTTCTGCAGTATTTCATTTCATTTTGTTTTTGTCAATTGTCGTGCACAATAAGTCGAAATGCAACTCTGTAAATTTTGGGGACAACATAATTGGCACTATATTTATTTACAGCTTGCCAGCGACAGCAGCGCCGGACGGTCTGAACAGATTTTGTGAAAGTGTTATGTATACAATTAAACTACTGAAATTTTAAAACAAAAAAACGAAAGAATGCCAATTGCAATACCTCTTAAGACGCCGCCTCAGACGGAAGGACACATAATCACTTGCGAAACGATATTTGGTGTAGTCTATCGTGGAAAGCAGGTCAAAACCGAGATCACCACAAAGCGCCATATGACAGAAGTTGTGGCAACCTACTCGGACGGCCGGGCATCAAATATTGATTCTGCCGACATAATGGGAAGCAACATTATTTATATCATTCTACCCGAAGAAATCAAGAAGGAGTCGGAGAAGGATATCAGCCGCGCAGCAAACCCGAGTAAGACGATCTTTCGACAATCGCAAGGTGAGTATTATTGAATTGTTTAATGAAATTAAAAATAAACTATATTATTCTGCACAAAGAATTCAAGGAGGAGTCCGACAAGGATATTGGCAGCGCAGGAAACCCGAGCAAGACGATCTTTCGACAATCGCAAGGTGAGTATTATTGAATTGTTTAATTGGATCCAAAATAATATCATTCCGCCCAAAGAAATCAAGGAGGAGTCGGACAAGCGTATCAGCAAGCCAGCAAGCTTGAGCAAGGGGATCTTTCGACTACCGCAAGGTTTGTATTATCGAATTGTTTAATTGGATCCAAAATAATATCATTTCGCCCAAAGAAATCAAGGAGGAGTCGGACAAGCGTGTCAGCAAGCCAGCAAGCTTGAGCAAGGGGATCTTTCGACTACCGCAAGGTTTGTATTATCGAAATGTTTAATGAAATTCAAAATAAATAAATTATATTATTCTGCCCAAAGAATTGAAGGAGGAGTCGGACAAGGATATCAGCAGTACAGCAAGGCCGAGCAAGAGGCTCTTTCGACAATCGCAAGGTGAGTATTATTGAATTGTTTAATTGGATCCAAAATAATATCATTCCGCCCAAAGAAATCAAGGAGGAGTCGGACATGCGTGTCATCAAGCCAGCAAGCTTGAGCAAGGGGATTTTTCGACTATCGGAAGGTGAGTGTTATTGAATAGTTTAATGAAATTAAAAATAAACTATATTATTCTGCACAAAGAATTCAAGGAGGAGTCCGACAAGGATATTGGCAGCGCTGGAAACCCGAGCAAGACGATCTTTCGACACTCGCAAGGTGAGTATTATTGAATTGTTTAATGAAATTAAAAATAACCTATATTATTCTGCACAAAGAATTCAAGGAGGAGTCCGACAAGGATATTGGCAGCGCAGGAAACCCGAGCAAGACGATCTTTCGACAATCGCAAGGTGAGTATTATTGAATTGTTTAATTGGATCCAAAATAATATCATTCCGCCCAAAGAAATCAAGGAGGAGTCGGACAAGCGTATCAGCAAGCCAGCAAGCTTGAGCAAGGGGATCTTTCGACTACCGCAAGGTTTGTATTATCGAAATGTTTAATGAAATTCAAAATAAATAAATTATATTATTCTGCCCAAAGAATTGAAGGAGGAGTCGGACAAGGATATCAGCAGTCCAGCAAGACCGAGCAAGGGGATTTTTCGACTATCGGAAGGTGAGTGTTATTGAATTGTTTAATGAAATTAAAAATAAACTATATTATTCTGCACAAAGAATTCAAGGACGAGTCCGACAAGGATATTGGCAGCGCAGGAAACCCGAGCAAGACGATCTTTCGACAATCGCAAGGTGAGTATTATTGAATTGTTTAATTGGATCCAAAATAATATCATTCCGCTCAAAGAAATCAAGGAGGAGTCGGACATGCGTGTCATCAAGCCAGCAAGCTTGAGCAAGGGGATTTTTCGACTATCGGAAGGTGAGTGTTATTGAATAGTTTAATGAAATTAAAAATAAACTATATTATTCTGCACAAAGAATTCAAGGAGGAGTCCGACAAGGATATTGGCAGCGCTGGAAACCCGAGCAAGACGATCTTTCGACACTCGCAAGGTGAGTATTATTGAATTGTTTAATTGGATCCAAAATAATATCATTCCGCCCAAAGAAATCAAGGAGGAGTCGGACAAGCGTGTCAGCAAGCCAGCAAGCTTGAGCAAGGGGATTTTTCGACTATCGGAAGGTGAGTATTATTGAATTGATTAATGAAATTAAAAATAAACTATATTATTCTGCACAAAGTATTCAAGGAGGAGTCCGACAAGGATATTGGCAGCGCTGGAAACCCGAGCAAGACGATCTTTCGACACTCGCAAGGTGAGTATTATTGAATTGTTTAATTGGATCCAAAATAATATCATTCCGCCCAAAGAAATCAAGGAGGAGTCGGACAAGCGTGTCAGCAAGCCAGCAAGCTTGAGCAAGGGGATTTTTCGACTATCGGAAGGTGAGTGTTATTGAATTGTTTAATGAAATTAAAAATAAACTATATTATTCTGCACAAAGAATTCAAGGAGGAGTCCGACAAGGATATTGGCAGCGCAGGAAACCCGAGCAAGACGATCTTTCGACAATCGCAAGGTGAGTATTATTGAATTGTTTAATTGGATCCAAAATAATATCATTCCGCTCAAAGAAATCAAGGAGGAGTCGGACATGCGTGTCATCAAGCCAGCAAGCTTGAGCAAGGGGATTTTTCGACTATCGGAAGGTGAGTGTTATTGAATTGTTTAATGAAATTAAAAATAAACTATATTATTCTGCACAAAGAATTCAAGGAGGAGTCCGACAAGGATATTGGCAGCGCTGGAAACCCGAGCAAGACGATCTTTCGACACTCGCAAGGTGAGTATTATTGAATTGTTTAATGAAATTAAAAATAACCTATATTATTCTGCACAAAGAATTCAAGGAGGAGTCCGACAAGGATATTGGCAGCGCAGGAAACCCGAGCAAGACGATCTTTCGACAATCGCAAGGTGAGTATTATTGAATTGTTTAATTGGATCCAAAATAATATCATTCCGCCCAAAGAAATCAAGGAGGAGTCGGACAAGCGTATCAGCAAGCCAGCAAGCTTGAGCAAGGGGATCTTTCGACTACCGCAAGGTTTGTATTATCGAAATGTTTAATGAAATTCAAAATAAATAAATTATATTATTCTGCCCAAAGAATTGAAGGAGGAGTCGGACAAGGATATCAGCAGTCCAGCAAGACCGAGCAAGAGGATCTTTCGACAATCGCAAGGTGAGTATTATTGAATTGATTAATGAAATTAAAAATAAACTATATTATTCTGCACAAAGTATTCAAGGAGGAGTCCGACAAGGATATTGGCAGCGCTGGAAACCCGAGCAAGACGATCTTTCGACACTCGCAAGGTGAGTATTATTGAATTGTTTAATTGGATCCAAAATAATATCATTCCGCCCAAAGAAATCAAGGAGGAGTCGGACAAACGTGTCAGCAAGCCAGCAAGCTTGAGCAAGGGGATTTTTCGACTATCGGAAGGTGAGTGTTATTGAATTGTTTAATGAAATTAAAAATAAACTATATTATTCTGCACAAAGAATTCAAGGATGAGTCCGACAAGGATATTGGCAGCGCTGGAAACCCGAGCAAGACGATCTTTCGACACTCGCAAGGTGAGTATTATTGAATTGTTTAATTGGATCCAAAATAATATCATTCCGCCCAAAGAAATCAAGGAGGAGTCGGACAAGCGTATCAGCAAGCCAGCAAGCTTGAGCAAGGGGATCTTTCGACTACCGCAAGGTTTGTATTATCGAAATGTTTAATGAAATTCAAAATAAATAAATTATATTATTCTGCCCAAAGAATTGAAGGAGGAGTCGGACAAGGATATCAGCAGTCCAGCAAGACCGAGCAAGAGGATCTTTCGACAATCGCAAGGTGAGTATTATTGAATTGTTTAATTGGATCCAAAATAATATCATTCCGCCCAAAGAAATCAAGGAGGAGTCGGACAAGCGTATCAGCAAGCCAGCAAGCTTGAGCAAGGGGATCTTTCGACTACCGCAAGGTTTGTATTATCGAAATGTTTAATGAAATTCAAAATAAATAAATTATATTATTCTGCCCAAAGAATTGAAGGAGGAGTCGGACAAGGATATCAGCAGTCCAGCAAGACCGAGCAAGAGGATCTTTCGACAATCGCAAGGTGAGTATTATTGAATTGTTTAATTGGATCCAAAATAATATCATTCCGCCCAAAGAAATCAAGGAGGAGTCGGACAAGCGTGTCAGCAAGCCAGCAAGCTTGAGCAAGGGGATTTTGCGAATATCGGAAGGTGAGTATTATTGAATTGTTTAATTGGATCAAAATAAAATCATTCCGCCCAAAGAAATCAAGAAGGAGTCGGATAAGGATATCAGAACTCCAGCAAGCTCGAGCAAGGGGACCTTTCGACTACCGCAGGGTGAGTGTTATTGAATTGTTTAATGAAATTCAAAATAATTTTTATTATTCTGCCCAAAGAAATCAAGAAGGAGTCGGACAAGGATATCAGCAGCCCAGCAAGCTCGAGCAAGTCTAACTTTCGAGTACCGCTAGGTGAGTATTATTGAATTGTTTAATTTTTTTCTAACTAATAATGTTTTGCATTTTTTACAGCCCGTGGACCGCGTAGAGGAGGTTCAGTTGGAAAAGGCAGGAATTGTTAATTATGTTTTAAAAACTCACAGGACATTGCAAAAAAAAAAATTCGTTTTACCAACGTATTTACGTACATATGTAGTATTTAATGGTTTTTAATGGAGTATGTTTGTAAGCTAGTATGTACATACCTATATGCTATGTATCGTCAAATATATTTAATTCCATGACTTTCAAGAATTGTTAGACTGTCTATGAAGTGATGTATTTATTTACTCATTCGCATTGTCAAGTTAATAAGAGTTTCAGTGGGCATGGCCGCATCGGTCCGATAAGTAAGCAACGTATGTTGGTACTCTATACTGAAGTTTTTTATAAAACAAGGCAACTTTAACCCTATAAACTAAGTTACAATTAGTTTGGCTCACGAATCGGATTATACATAGTGCATGTGTTTTTATTTAATTGCTACCAAAAAAGTATTTGTTTGGATTTTACTATCTTAAGCTCGAACGTCCACTCTAACGCCGTCCACCAATCAAGTACATGTTTCCATCGTAAACCTTTAGTGCTGGAGCTTCGGGGTTCATCTGGATGGCCACTTCATTATATAGCTCATACAGCTCTTGGTACATACGGGTCCTAAACTCGATGCCAACTTTAAGGGACCAAAAATCCTACGAAGAATTTTCTTCAACACTCCTAAAGACGCTGTATCCGTTGATGTCAGAATCCATGCTTCTGCGCCATACAGTAGGACCGGGTTTATCAGTGTCATAGGTTTTTATCTTCGTACTTCGAGAGAGGGCTCTACTACTATCTCTATACTGACGTTGTTGTCTCTGGTTATTTTTGTTCCCAGATAGACGAAGTTTTCTGCAACATTGAAGTGCAAAATTGTCCATACTGACAGACCGTCTAAGACGCACTGATGGTCTGCAAGTGGACACTATGTACTTCGTCTTGTCCTCGTTCACCGCTAGGCCCATGTGACGTGATTTTTTCTCAATCTCCGAGAACGAACTACTAACTCGCCGATCGTTCATGCCGATGATGTGAATGTCAATATCATTTTTGCTTTTTCTGATGGCATGCAGACTGACGTAATTTATACAGATTTTAGTAATGCATTTGATAGTGTTAATCATAAAATATTGCTTTTCAAGTTTTATAAAATCGGGTTTCCCTCTAATTTACCCAGTGGATAAAATCTAACTTCTAAAATGATCAACGTCTCTTCCGGTGTTCCTCAGGGTAGTCATTTGGGCCCAGCATTGTTTTTGCTGTTTTTAAACGACCTTCCGTCTGTCATTCTCAATGCGAAAATTTTAATGTACGCAGACGATGTAAAACTTTTCCTTCATTTCAAAGTACAAGCCCAATCCTTATTGCTACAAGATGATTTGGATCGCATGGTTGTATGGTGCAACACAAATGAACTTTATTTGAATGACAAAAAGTGTCTTTTCGTAGACGCAACCCAATTCAATCGTCTTATTGTATCTGTGGCAACGCTCTTGAAAAAGTCGAAACGTTTTACGATCAATGGATATATCAATGGATATATCCATTGATCCATTATCCATTTTATATCAATGGATCCTAAATTGAACTTTAATGCCCATATAGATATTATGGTTAATAAAGCCTCTCAATGCTGGGCTTTGTTAAAAGATGGTCAAAAGAGTTCGTTGACCCGTACATAACTAAGTTTTTGTTGTTGTAACAGCTTCGTGTGAGCTGTATCAGGAAATTATATATACACAATTTATTATATATGAAATGAATGTAGTAGTGCAAAGCAATTTGTGAAAGTAAGAGAAAGACAGACCGAAATGCAACCTCAGGTGTCAAGGTCTAGGAAAAAAGCAACATCCTCTGGTCGTAACCAGAGGTCTAAAGGGCTCAATTGTGTCGGATGGAACGGGCAATTGAACAAATGAATAGTATCATGCGGTGATTGACCGCAATCAGGGCAGCAATTAGTGTTGCTTATCCCAATTCTTTCCCTGTAGCACTCGAGCTTTACGCTCCATTCGGATCTTAACTGTGCAAGTTTCGTCCTGGTGCTACGAGGGAGATGTTTTTCGATCTCATTAATAGACGGAGGTCTTCCACCTAATATAATATTGTCCCTATAAGAGCGAATGGCATGTTCAGTTGCATCTTTATGCAATTGGGCCCTTCCAGAAGTATACTCATACTCCTCTATATTGCTATCAGTGATAAAGCGATTTATGCTCGACTTATATATCCTGATATCCGATCTTATTCGGGTAGGCGCTGATGTAGTGAGGTTGCCATGGTTCGGAGGATCACCTCTGTACGCACCCAACAAGAACTGCTTCGAAAGCAACTCATTATGTTGATGAACATAATCATCGCATATCATCGCTTCATTGTGCAAATGATCCTCATGGGTCATTTGCAAACAACCAGTGGCAGTCTTCAGCGCACTATTTTACTCAGAAAAGGAGTCCATACAGGAGCAGCATAATTTAGGACAGAACATCCAATAGCTTTAAAAGTTGTTATTATAGTATCCTTGTCCTTACCCTAAGAAGATCCGGCAAGCGCTTTCAACACTTTGTTTCTCGACTTAAGACGGTTATTTGTCTTGGTGGCATGAGCCGAGAATCTAAGCAATGGGTCAAATGTAGTTCCTAATATCATCGGGTACTTGACAGTAGGAACCCTTAGACCTCCAACAAAGAAATCTAGTTCCATTCTCACCTCCTTAGTCCAGGAAGTGAAAATGGAAGCAGATGACTTATGAGTTGAAAGCCAAGGTTGCGAGCATTGAAAAAATTTAATAAATTATCCAAATAGATATTAATTCTCGCACAGATATCTACATTCACGCCATATGATAAAACAGAACAATCATCTGCATAGGTCACTAGTTTTATATGGGGAGAAGGAAGGGGCATCGTTGCCAAATAAAGGTTGATGAGAAGAGGAGAGAGAACCCCACCCTGTGGAACACCTATCTTTAACTTACGATAACCAGACGTCACACCCTTGAACTCAACATATGCCCTTCTACCATTAAGAGAGTTCAATAGCCAGCGTTTCGTTTTATCGGGTAGTGAGGTGGAGTCCAGGTCTTGAAACAAGATTGCATGATCAACTGTGTCAAATGCCTTGTTCAAGTCTAGAGCCACCATCACTGTACGTTCGCATGGTCTCGGCTTATTAAGTCCATCAGCTATAAAAGTAGTGATTTCGCTTAGTGCTGAAGTCGTACCACGACCTTTCCTAAAACCGTGCTGATGATCTGCTAGAAGGCAGTGTTCTGTCATTGAAGGAAGTAATAATGACTCAAGAACTTTTACTACAGGTGAAAGAAGCGATATGGGCCTATAAGAGGATCAGACCTCACTGCCAGGTTTTAAGAGAGGTACAATCCTTGCCACCTTCCATACATCAGGGACAATTAACTGGGAAATGCCGCCTGGGCCGAGTGCCTTGGCCGCAAGAACCTCCTCACATGTAAAATCCACCAAATCTTCATGTCCTTTTTTCCTTCTAATATGACGTATGGTTTTACGCTTTAACCTATTCTACTGAGAAGGGTGTTGCACGAACTGTCTGCAGAAATAGGTGCCACACTTTTTTGACGATCCTATTTGCACTCCCTCAAATGTGACAGATGAAACAGTTCTATTCTGCGGTACACCAGATATCTTTTTAATGGTGTTCCACAGACTTCGCGAACCCTAGTCTCAATTATCCAAGTGCTCTAGCCATTTTGCCTTTCTATGTTCCGCAACGAGATTGTTCACATTGCGAGACAACAAGGCAAGGACGACTGGGTTTTCGCCCCGGACCGATCTACACAAGAAGATTCGTGCAGTCAAAATTTGTCCAACTCAGCCCAAGTGGCTGTATCAGGTAACTAAGTTGTTTTTGAGTTTGGTTGCATTGTGTGGAATCCTCAGTACGAAGTGCATTCTTCAAAAATAGAATCGGTGCAGAAACAATTCCTAATTTTTGCTTTAAGAAGCTTAAATTGGGGTACCTCTTATCGTCTACCTTCGGTTTCGAGTCGTCTTGATTTACCTTCGTTAAAAAGCCGCCGTTCAATGTTAAGTGTTATGTTTCTGTATAAAGTTATATCTGTATAAAGTTATATCTCAGCCTACATCTTAAATAATATTTTATTTAATGTTCCCCAGAGATCAAACAGTCATTTTGTGCCTCTCAAACTAAATATTTGTATTTCCAACTTTGCACTGTTTAACCTCTTTATTAACTTAATAATTGATATAGAAGCTCCTAATAGAGACGGGCGTTTCACATATACTTCAAAGGGTTTGACCTGCTTACTTTTTGGGGTAGCTCCCATACTACACCGCCAACTTTTGTGTTTTTGTAAGAAAAACTTCTTTATTAAAGTCAATACAATTTTTTTAGTTGATACTTTGGCCTCCACAATGGACCATGTTGAGTATCACTTGGATTTAAGCCTAGTGAATACGGTGGCCATTGTTGTGAAGAAACGAAGTTGGGAACGTTATTTTGTAAAAAACGTTGGGTTTCTCTGGCTTTATGAGATGGTGCCGAGTCTTGTTGAAACATACAATAGTTTCTAACGAATTGTGTACGTGGCCAAGGTTATTAAGTTAATAACCCACTTAGAGTAATATGCGCTGAATTTAATAAACTCAGTTCGTGCTTTTTACTGTGTGCTAGCAATTATACTTATAAAAAAAAACATTCTATTAGTTCTCAATATTTGACTATGTAATTTGTAGTTTTTTATTTTTTTAATTTTTATATTGTATTGTACTATATTGTTTTTTTTTTTGTTTGTTATTTCAATAAAATTTAAAGCAGCTGATGACGTAAGTCTGTAGCTGTGTAACAGGACTAGTCCTGGTGTCGATGGGCTACTTGATTGTAGCATGCTATCCAAAGTCCGTCCTTATTATTATTATATGCGAGTAGTATAAGAGTCAAGAGATGGAAAAAGTCGCACGATAAAGCGTACGAAAAAGAGTTTTGATTTTACGATTTGATTTGTACATATTGCCTATATGACGTCAACTTTTGTTTACTGTCCACTGATATATCTGAAGATTGTATTGCTAAGGTATCCGTTTAAATTCCAATACGAGCCAATTTTAACATGCGATTAGTAATGCTGGTTACAGTGAGGCCATTTTGAAGCCATTTCAGTTACTTTAGAACACTGGTTCCCAACCAGTGGTCAGCGGACCAGCAGTGGTCCGCAAACGCCAAAATATGGTCCGCGAATGATTTTAAATGGAGCTTTGAGTAACAATATTAGTCCTAGGATAACCGAACTCATGAAGAAGATGCAAGCTCAGAAATCACATTAATACAAAATTACAGAAGTTTATCCTAAAAATATTATTATTTCTTTTTGTGTTCCTATTAAGTTTTTAATTAAAGTTTCAGTTTGATTATTACAGTTTATTTTTATTACACCTACATAGTGGTCCCTGCTAACAAGATTGATTTAAAAGTGGTCCCTGACTAAGAAAAGGTTGCGATCCCCTGCTTTAGAACAATTGATCAAATAGAGAAGATGTACATATGCTATGCCATGTACCTGTAATTAATGTTTGTAACTGCAGATTGTGGATACTAATCCAGAACTCCTCGTTGCCGTCAGTTCGGTGCAGTTAAGTGCGCGCCGGCGCCGGTCGCTGGCAATCAGGAGCTTCTTCAGATCATCATAGACATGATCTTGCCATCTTAAGCTCTTAAGTTATTAAGTCCTTTCTGACGCCGTCCATCAATCAAGTTCAGGTTTCCGTCGTAAACCATTAGTGCTGGAGCTTCGGGGTTCACCCGGATGAGTTGACCAGCCCAGTGCAGTCAAAGGATGTACTCCATGAAGAGATTAAAAAAGCCGGCCTGAAATCTCTCTTGGTATCAAAAGGTTCGAAAGGTTCTTCCCTACTCTGATGACGCTTTTGGGTGTGTGATAGCATCATCATGCAAAGTCGAACGGTCTTTGCTGGGATACCAAGTTCAGATAGATATGTGCGCCTTTGTTGTACTCACGAGTCTTTTCCAAAATTTGTGGTTAGGTAAAAATTTGGTCACTGGTCGACCTCTTTGTTCTGAAGCCACACTGATACTGGCCTATCAGTGCATCCGTGTATGGCTCCAGCCGTTTACAAAGTACGCGGGACAGAATTTTGTATCCTATTGAAAGGAGACTTCCCCGGTAGTTCGCGCAGACAGCGGGGTCTCTTTTCTTGAAGATAGGACAAAGAACACTGAGGTTCCAATCGTTGGGCGTGCATTCATCGGATCATACTTTCCATAAAAGTTGGTGCATATGCCTTACCAACTATCCGCCACCGGTCTTGAATAACTCAACTGGCAGCTCATCGGAGCCTGCGAATTTGTTATTCTTCAGCTTTTAATTACTCAGTCGACCTCGTTATAATCCGGTGGCTCTACAAGAGAGCCATCAACAATTGGTAATTCTAGAAATGCTTCTCTATCGGTGGTATTCTCCATAGTCTCAGTGATTCCTGTGCATATGTAACCAGACTTCCATTATTGTCCTTGCAGAAAGAAACTCCTGGCTTCATTTCTATTACATAACACCTCAACATCCTCAAGCTTACGACTTTATTGTTCCTTTTTTTTGCGTATGAAAAGGCATTTCTCCTCTCTCCTTTTCTAACGATATCATTCTCTAACAGCTCGCGTTGCTCCCTACCGCAGAGTTCGTTTGTAAGCGACGTCTTGCTCTTCAGTATCTTGGCGACGCCATGGAGTGGGAGATATGTCTCCACTGCTCATCTATAACTTCAGAAGAAGGAGAGGACTCCCGGAACAGTTGGGAGAGTTTGGCTGAAAAGGCTTCGCCGGTCTGCTGTGTAGCCAAGTAGCCTTGTGTATGTTACGGTGTGGAAATCTGGTGCTACTGATTACCGTGTTCCGACCTGCGGCGAAATCGGTAAGCCTCTATCCATTGCTGGAGGTAGAATCGTGATGGCCAAATTTTCCGACTGCTGGGCCAAATATTCATTCCTTCCCAATTTCGGCCTTGAAATCGCCATGCACGATTTTTACATCGTGATTAAGGCAGCACTCGTAGAGACGATCGAGACGCATATAAATAAAATTGGAGTGTTAGCTTGTGATTTTGAAATAAAAGTTTTTTCTTTGGCTCATATGGATAATTGCACGCTACCAAAACATAATCAAGCGTTTTTTAAATTTTAGTCTAACTGTTTCTTTGTCCGAGCTAATCTCGGAAACGACTTTACCGATTTCGGCAGGAAATTCATTGGGAGATAGAGGAATTTTCATACATTATTATAGGCTATTGGAGAAACAAAAAATTTAAGGTATTCAGAATGTCGTGCAGCATTGCATCAGTGCAGAAATGCAAGAAAAATATTGTACAACTAACAACAATTCATTCTATATTATACTATATTCTTGATCTTAATCAACAAACAATATGTGCTAAGGTAGAGAATGATATACTTATTATACCATTCACACATAGTGTGATATGGTATTATCAGTTTGTCTGAAACTTTGTAACGCATTAAAGGAGCCATCGTAGACCCCATAAAGTATATATATTCTTGATCAGCTAGACGAGATTTAGCCATGTCCGTCTGTCTGGATAGAGTTGTGCATTTTTTGGGGACTAATTTGTATGGTATCCAGTTGAAAATTGGCACATGCATATCTTTTTATTGCAGATTAATGATTATTAAGATTGGCCTACCACGCCCCATACAAACCCTCCGCCAACTACTGACTTTTTGTGTGAAAAACGTTTTTATTGTAGTCAATATCAACTTAATAATTGATATATAAGCTTTTAGTGAAAGGGACACTTTATATATACATCAAAAGTGGGACCCGCCCACTGTTTGCGGGGTAGCTCCCATACAAACCTACTGCCCACTTTTGTGTTTTTGTATGAAAAACTTCTTTATTAAAATCAATATTAGGTTGAAATGCGATGTGGCGCCTTTTATGGACAGCTGCTCAACATATATATACTAATGGGCATGTCCCGCCCACTTTTTTGGGTAGCCCCCATACAAATCAACCGCCCACGCTGTTTTTTATGAAAACAATCACAGGTCACTTTTATGCATTTGTATGAAAAACGTCAATATGTTGGCATGTGTATCGCCCACTTTTTGGGGTAGCCCCCATTTAACCCCCACGTTTATGTTTTACAATTACGATTTAAAATTTCGTGTGAATGGTATTAACGAAGTTTACGTTTTTTTCTTTTTTGTCGCCATGTTGAATTCGCCAGTCAAATGCGTTGCAGGTGGATAGATGGTGGATAGATAGGGGACTGGTACCCGCCTCTGGTGCCTGGTGAATTTACTAGTTCCGCACTAGTGCGGCCGAATGCCTGGGATAGCATATGAAATGTTTTCTTTCGCCTTCGGTATACAAATAATACGAATAACGATGAAACTGTTTGTGTAATTCATGTGGGATCATGGTGGAATAATTGAAGATGTCAAATTCAGTCATTTGTCTGTTCACACAGCGATTAGACCGGGACGGATAGTAGTTTTTTTCCTCTATTTTGCCAACTGAAAAAAAGAGCGCTAGGACACATAAAAGGGTTATCCATTTCGTGGTTTTAAAACGGTAGTGTTATCCGTTGTCTTTCAAACATGTCATTCCAAGCGCCATATTTTTAATTTACTAGCCATTTTAAAAAAATAAGGCATTATTGTGCAAAAGTGGTTACAAATAGATTATTCAAAGTATTTTCCATCGCAAGACACTACTCTTTCCCCCATCTTTCTGGCAGCATACGGATTCCGCGACTCTGTAGAAGCAGTCTAAAAATCAACGCAATTTTTGGTTTCCTTGCACAGTCAGATGAAAATTATTCAATGGGAACAAGTGGTAAAGAGAAGGAACAATGTCAGGCGAATATAGCTGGTGGGGTAACCCTTTCCAATTGAGTGTTTCCAACTTGATTTTAAACGGTTTCGCATTATGGGGCCGTGCTGAAACATCACTTTATCGTATTGGCAGCGAGCCGCTGTAATGGTTTCATTGGTTGTGATTAGCTTATAGTGGACTACATCTAGCTGATCCCACACAAAAAACAGAGGACAAAGCTCGAATGCATTGATATCTGGCTTCGCCGTTGATGGTTGGCGTGCCTAACCCGATCCACTTTTCATCGAAGTAATAAAAAAGAACTCCATGTAGAAACAATGTATCTATAAGTTGGACAATATATGCATGTTTGGATAGGTCTATATTAAACAATAAACAAAAAAATTAATAAAATGTGTGAGCCTCATCCACATAGTCTAATGAGATAATCGAAACTTCTTTAGCCGTATGCTTAATGGCCAAGGCGGGCATGTAAATGTAAAGTAAATGATGAAAAATGCGCATCTAAAAATATACGACAGCTCAATTGCTTTTCATATGTGTGAGTGAATGATACAAATAATGTTGGCAGGTCGATATGGTACGACCCGACATTGAAAATGTTTGTTTTGGTACACAACAGTCAATGTGTTGTGATAGATTCCTATAGTAGTTTATGATCGTTGAATGGCCTACTCTAGCGTTTGTTTATGTATTGCTTTTTTCAAAACATGCAAGACATTTGCATTAATATAACAATATCACAAAAGAGAATTGACAAATTAACATTTTTGCATTAAAAGAGTAGTCATTTAGTGAGTACAATTGAAATAGTAGAGTAATTATTCAAAGGCATCGTACTTGTGCTATAGTTATGTGAAACGGTCCTTATATATATACCATTGTGAGGTCTATAACGCCGCCTGTTGCCTGTTACATACATTGTGCCCTATGCGTATAAAGTATAAAAATTTACCATATTTTTCTCATTATCTCCATTACCTTCTTGGCGTCCCTACTGATATGAAAGTGTGGCGAAAACCACACGGTCACAGTGCAACACTAAGAGGGACATTTTAGCGGATAAAGGTAATCCACTAATGGCCAAACACGGCAATGTTTTGTAGATGTATTTCGATCATAATGAGCTGCTCGTGGTGCAAGAGTACATTTAGGCAGAGTGCAACCATATTTGTGGATTGGAGCTCCAACTTAAGGATGCAGTTGGTATCTATACAACGCGTCAAAAAGGCAAGTTTGGCAGGGATTATCTTGCAAACTTAGTACGAATCGTAATTTGCCTTATTTTGCAGATATTGGAATAAATATACCTTATCCGAATCATATTTACGTATATGTATATTCAACTCGAAGCCTGTTTATCTAGAGATGCGCTGTAACCAACTGGATCAATTTCGGCACATACACTTTTTCAGCTCGAGTCCTGTTAGAATCTTGAAAGGATTAAAGTTCGTAGACCTATGAGTTATTCTATTTATAAACTGTTGAACTTTATCGACATGGGCGTACCAGTTTGAAGGCTTATTGTGGCATAACTTTATTAACATTGGGACAACTACTTTGTGTATTCGTTCAACTTGTCCGTTCCCGCGTGGTACCCGTGTTACAAATATTGCTGCTTGCTTGCTTTATACTTGACTACTTCATCTGATCTGGTTGACTTCGTTGGATAGAGCCGTAGGAATTTGGAAAAATCATCGACTACGACTAGGATTTGATTATATTTCTTCTTTGTTTCAGTCATTGGGTCTACGTGGTAACAAAACTGATATTCTAACTCTACTATGTGTCTTAACCGGACATTGCTTACTAGAAACCATTCAACCCAATTTATACAGAAAATGTCAAAGCAGTGAAGAAGAGGAGAGCACTCAGCACCAAGCTTTTGTATTGAGTGCGTAGTCCACGATACAAATATTTAAACAAACCAATACTTTGAATCCAGTTGAACAGAAGCTAGAAATTTAAAATCCTCTTGTAAAATAAAATTGTTGGTGGTGGGTTTGTTTAAGGGTAACACAACGAAAAGTGGGCGAAATGCACTCATTAGTATATGTGTGTGAAGCGACCATCTATAAGATGACATCATATGTCAAGCAGATATTGAATTAACTAAAGAAGTTTTCCTCACAAAACCTGAAAATAGGGTGATGGACTTATATAAGAGGAAATATAAACTTGGGACTTGGGATTAAATACTCGCTTTCAGCCAGATAAAAAATCAGTCATTCTAATTGCCCTATCGTTCTACACCTTCTATCCCTTTTCCAACACTCCCCTTTCCGCCATTCCTCTTCCTTTTTAAAAGGAACCCGGCGTGTTGCAGCCCTTTCTCCTACCTCTCTTTCCCCTGCCCCTTTCCCCACCACATGTTCCCCTACCATAACGTCCCATACCACTTCTTGCCACACTCTTCCTCTTTTCCTTTCACTCCAACTTCTCCCTACCCCCTTTCCCATGCCCGTCGTGGATAACTCGTATATTAATTTTATTATTAATTTTAATATAATTTTTTTTCCATATTTTATTTATTTATTTTGTTCTGCTATTCGGGGCGCGGAGAAGAATTCAACAAATCAGAGATCATTAAAATCGGTTCAGCCGTTCTCGAGTTATAAAATTGTTCATACAAAAATACTAAAATCACGATTAAAAAATGGGGGTTGGGATAGGAGGGTGAAAAATACCTTACGACGTATTCCCATACCTACCGAATATACACAAAAAAATCGGTCATTCATAAAAATCGGTCAAGCCGTTCCGTAGGAGTTTGCCTGCTTAGCTAGCCGAGCGGGGAGAGCGGTGACCACGCGACTTTTATCTAATACTTACATTTTTAAACACGTGATATCTTTCGAATGGAATGTCCGAATTGAAAAATTCAAAAAGTTATATAAAGGTATTGAAGCAGTCGTGAATATGAAGTTTGATAAGGATTAATACCAAGGTACAAATAAAGAGAATTTCAATTAAATTTTTATAATAAAAGAACACTTATTGTGACATAACTATAATAGTTAGACATATGCAGTCGCGGTACTTTTAGATTAGGCACTTGTAGATAATGATGTGTTCTCGGAAGTCGTAATACATTATTTTGTTCTATTATCAATGGCCGAGTGGAACAAAAGAGGTAGAAAAGAATAAAAGTGGCTTCCACGCATGTGTGCAGCAAAAAAAAAAGTGTTAAAATAAAAAAAAGATAATTAAAGAAAAAGAAACAAAAGAAGCGAAAATTGAAACAAACATCCTAAAGAGCACAGTTATTTGCAAGATCACACACAAATTTACGACGAGGTACGCAGTTGCCGCATAAGACAATTGTTGGTCTCATCGGGGAGGACTACAGCAATTTTCTGGTGGGTTAAATTGACTAGCCACCATACGGAGATCATCAGCAGTAACCAGCAGCAACGAGGTCAACGACAACAACAGGACCCTAGCGAGACGACGACAAGGAAGCAGCAACATCATCACCCGGCAAGGCGACAGCAACCTCAAGCGTTCCGACACGTGGGCAGTAAAGACAACCAAAGGAAGGAAAACAGACATCGCGAGTCAACCAGCGGTCACAGGTTTTGTTTATTTATTTTTGAATAAGATCCCCCTTGATCCTGCAGTAAGACAGTAAGACAACTAACTTTCAATCAACCTTGGCGGTAACTCCCAGCCATTTGGTGAGGAGGTATTAACCTCAATCAACCAGAGCCGTCCCCGACATTGCGACGTGTCCTGCAAACGAAAACTATTTCCATGGCCATTTAAGATTCACCGGAGAAGGTCACGCATTTTTTACATGTTGCAAGTAAAACGGTCGCGTACGAATGCTGCATTATTTGATTCGACGCGTCTGAAACAATGAGTCTATGAAAACATCAAAGAAACCTTCAAATATTTTTGCCTTAATCATAGTAGAGAGTAGGTAGTTTAATCTAAAAGGAAAACTTACTGTTGATATATAGTTACGTACATACGAGTACACATACGTGTATGTTCATCTAATCCGCCCGTTTATGCAAATTAACCTCTTTCACTAGAGCGCTCCAGTAGTTAGGTAGGCGAAAGTTTTGGGTGCAAAAGTAGCGAAAATAGTATGAACGCAATTTATTCGCGTATATTTATTAAAGCTATCATCAGATTTTTCCTCTTTATAATTAATAATGACACGATAAGACATTAATCATTTAAAAATATATGTTAATATGAAAAGTCTGTTTTGTTTTGACGGGTGGGTCACGGAAATCTGATGGATACCAAGAGTGGTGAGTTATTGGTCATATAGTGCACACGTTTTTTTTTTTTTTTAAAGGGGTCGCAGTTATCCCTACGATGGTATAACATAAAGCGACAAAGGTATGATGGGGTAAGAGGGGTCAATACCAGCAACGAATCGAAACTTTCTAGATTCTCTTTGAGCCCTATTCGAGTTTGAAATTACTATTTTCAGTGCAGTAGTATAGCAAATAAATTAATTGTTACCTCCATCATTTTTGGTATCGGTAGTCGATCCCCGCCCTGGGAACGACTGAGCGTGCTGCCGGAGGACCGATAACGAAGAGAAGCCGTTAGCGGCGGTGAGAGTGTAACAACGATTCATTTCAAATATATCAAATATCCACATATAGGTATACCTAAAGTTACGTGGAGCGCGATGGTGCCTGTATATGATGTCACGCATTTCCTGCTCCTTCTAGTCAAATAATACTAGTTTACACCAACAAAAAGTCTTGTCTTTCATAAATTTTTTTCCATATACTTTGATGCATAGATTATAAAAACATATAGATTATATTGTTATACAATTCACACATACTATTTTACAATGGTATTATCAGTTTGTCAGAAAGTTTGATGGAAGATATACCAAATTTGATTCAATTTATTGAAAACATAAACAAAATGGGGTCTGTTTGGGCGTTACCGCTCGTGGTGGTCCAAATTAACATAACATTTCGTACAAAAACAATAAATTGGCGGTCAAGTTTGTATGTAACTAGTAGAAGCTGTGATAACTGCGCGGAACCAGAAACCGTCTATCACCTTCTATGTCACTGCCCCGGACTGTAAAAGAGAATATGCAGGCACCTGGGGCACAACTTCCTAAATGACATATTTAAAACTTTTAAGTTGCAAGTCAAAAATTTAGTGAACTATGTAAAATATTTCCAATCATTGTAAAATGATAGGGTTCAAAGTCTCAAAGGAGATTCATGTGGTGTCACAACAGGCCGTGTGCGACGCAAGTGCTGGAGGGGAATTTGTAATTCACCCGACCATTCTAACCTAACGATGTACGTAACAACAAAAACAAAAGAATGTTCATAAAACTAATCATAGGTGGGGAGCTGTTTTGTGCGGAGGTTACACAATTAACATGGTCATCTAATACATAATATTTGAATAGGAAATAGGAGCATCGAAATATGTAAACTCTATCTCTTATAGTCTCCATCATCTCGATGTGCAAACAGACGGCAAGACGGGCCTGGCTCTTTCATCTCAGCTTACGATGCGGAGCAAGAATGAAGTTTACCACGTCTCCTGTTGCCTGTTACATACATTTGTGCCCTATGCGTACAAAGTATAAAAATCTACTATATTTTTCTCATTATCATTATCATATTTCAATTTCTTTACCATTTTCAACGAAGTGTATTATTAAAGCAAGCAACAAATAACGAAGTTTACTCGTTTCGCAGTTGATATAAATAAACTGGCATACTTCTAGGCTTCTTCTGCCAAATTCGGTTAATGAAACTATTGCAAATCTCTTTTAATTGGTTCGTATCATGGATGAGCTTTTACCCCTTTGCGATTTTTTTAGACAACAACTCGATCAGCTGGTTTGGTAAAAACGCCAAAATTCTGTTTATAGTTTTCTCTGCCAATTTTCAGTGCAATATAATTTCCGACTGCAATATGAATACAGCCGCAGATGGTAGTCGTTCGGTAGATGCATCTGCGTTAGATGCGTAAACCAACTACATCCCAATTTAAGCGATGAAGTTATTGCTAAACGCGTAAGCAATGAGACAGACAATTTGGCGGATCAAGGAAATCCACTAATGGCTATACACGGCAAAGTTTTGTAATGAGCCGCTCATTGTGCAAGAGGACCTTTTTTCATTTTGGCAGTATGCAACCATATTTGGATTGGAGTTCCAACTTAAGGATGCAGTTAGGATGTATACAACGCATCACAAAAGGCAAGTTTGACAGTGATTATCTTGCTAACTTAGTCCGAATCATAATTGCCTTATTTTGCAGATATTGGAATAAATATACCATATCCGAATCGTATTTACGTATATATTCAACTCGAAGCCTGTTTATCTAGAGATGCGCTGTCACCAACTGTATGAATTTCGGCACGTACACGAATTGCACTCGATATCTGTATGATTATGTGTACTACAATTTTGAAAATGATTTGCTGATGAAAATGAACGCGGGGAAACTGTGTACAGTACCTGGGTGAGTGGCAGGATAAATGTGCTTCTTTTTGAATAAATACTAAAATTCGTACATTTCCAAAAATGATTAGCGATAGTACGAACTTTCCGTACACAATAATCGGATCGGATCACCCTATTTTGTACTAGCCTGGCAGCTGACAATTATTAACGACAGTAAACGCACTGGTCTGTGGAAATACTTGCTCAAGCCGCACATAAATATGGTCGGTACCAGATGTAAATGGGAATATTGAATACAATTAAAGATCTTGACTGTCAGGGTGATATGTTTAAATGATTTTTTATATGTTATATTTATTGTACTATGTGTACTTATTTAATATTTGATGTGCCGCTTTCAGAGGTCCAGTCCATCGTAGATCTCCATTTGGCGCCCTTGGAACGGTGACGTCATAAGTTATAAGACTTGGGACATAATCTTAGCACTATATACTATCTGAAGTTGGGTGTTGGTCACATTACTCATTGGACCTATTACTCTTATACCAGCAGGCTAACATAAAAACCAACGGCGATACTAAATTGGAATTAAATATTATCACCTTAAAAATATTATCACCTCGTGCTTAAAGCCGACATTTCGTACTGTTGTCACCGCAATTTGATGCAATTGTCGAATCGATCCACACGGGTGAATTTTCAATATGACGGCAACAAGGTGTTCTGGATTAGTATCTGCAATAACTAATATTAATTACAGGTCCATGGCATAGCATAAATCTTCTCTATTCGATCAATTGTTCTAAAGTAACTGAAATGGCTTCAAACACGCTCACTGTAACCAGCATTACTAATCGCATGTTAAAATTGGCTCGTATTGGAATTTAAACGAATACTTTAGCAATACTATCGTCAGATATATCAGTGGACAGTAAACAAAAGTTGACGTCATATAGACAATATGTACAAATCACATCGTAAAATCAAAACTCTTTTTCGTATAGATGTATGATAAATAACTGCTATGTATGTTTTCCTCATGCATTATTTTACAAAAGAACAATGCGTTTTTGAAACGATTAATCACATATTCATAATGAAACCTTTTCAATATGCAACTTATTAGAATTAATACAAATTCTTTTTCAATATTTTTTATTATGGTATTCTGACCTTTGTGAGTTCGGTCGCGAGACTAAAGACTAACAACAAATTTAGCTAACCATTACCCCTAGCTGAGATGTATCAGGTGAGAGGTGATGCGTTATCGTGCGACTTTTTCCATCTCTTGATGGAGTACATCCTACGCCGGTCCGGCACGATCTTCAATAAGGAAGTGATGCTACTCGCATATGCTGATGACATTCACATCATCGGCATGAACGATCTGCGAGTTAGTAGTTCGTTCTCGGAGATTGAGAAAAAATCACGTCACATGGGCCTAGCGGTGAACGAGGAGAAGACGAAGAACATAATGTCCACTTGCAGACCATCAGTGCGTCTTAGGCGGCCTGTGAGTATGGAGAATTTCCACTTCAATGTTGTAGAAAACTTCGTCTATCTGGGAAAAAAACTAACCAGAGACAACGTCAGCATAGAGATCAGACGAAGAAACACGCTTGCTAATCGCTGCTACTTTGGGCTCAGCAAGCAAATTAGTAGTAGAGCCCTCTCACGAAGATAAAAATCTATGACACTGATAATCCCGGTCCTGCTGTATGGCGCAGAAGCATGGACCCTGACATCAACGGATACAGCGTCTTTAGGAGTGTTGGAGAGAAAGATTCTTCGTTGGATTTTTGGTCCCCTTAGAGTTGGCATCGAGTTTAGGACCCGTATGTACCACGAGGTGTATGAGCTGTATAATGAGGTGGACATCCAGATGAACCCCGAAGCTCCAGCACTAAAGGTTTACGACGGAAACATGTACTTGATTGGTGGACGGCGTTAGAGTGGACGTTCGAGCTTAATACAGTAAAATCAGGTCTATGATGACCTGAAGAAGCTCCAGATTGGCAGCGATAGGCACCGGCGCGCACTAAACTACACCGAATGGTGAGCTTTCCTACGTGCGGCCTTGACCGATAGACGGTTGTAGAGTCACCTAAGTAATAACCCTAGCTTAATCTATCGCTGCTGCTGACGTTGCGCCTCTTGCGGTATCCGATCCTTAGCGTTTGGCCGGACGGTCGACTGAATACAGTCGCTTAGGTGTGTATACAATCCGATACGGTCCGTGCGCTGATCAGTCATGAGCGCAGACCAGAGGAAACCATCCGATTTAGTGCAGATGCAACCCGAGTCGCAAGTATGTGAACGCTTGGTTATACAGCGTTGGTAGAGCCGGACGTGGGAACTGACGATAACTTGTTTGTATCTAAACAAATACTTTTTTGGTAGCAATTAAATAAAAACACATGCACTTATGTATAATTCGATTCGTGAGCCAAACTAATCGTAACTTAGTTTATAGTGTTAAAGTTGCCTTGTTTTATAAAAAACTTCAGTATAGAGTACCAACATACGTTGCTTACTTATCGGACCGATGCGGCCATGCCCACTGAAACTCTTATTAACTTGACAATGCGAATGAGTAAATAAATACATCACTTCATAGACAGTCTAACAATTCTTGAAAGTCGTGGAATTAAATATATTTGACGATACATAGCATATAGGTATGTACATACTAGCTTACAAACATACATCATTAAATACTACATATGTACGTAAATACGTTGGTAAAACGAATTTTTCCTGCAATGTCCTGTGAGTTTTTAAAACATAATTAAAAATTCCTGCCTTTTCCAACTGAACCTCCTCTGTAAAACATGCAAAACATTATTATTTAGAAAAAAATTAAACAATTCAATAATACTCACCTAGCTGTAGTCGAAAGATCGTCTTGCTCGAGCTTGCTACGCTGCTGATATCCTTGTCGGACTCCTCCTTGAAATCTTTGGGCAGAATAATATAAATTTTTTTTTAATTTCACTAAACAATTTAATAATACTCACCGTGCGGTAGTCGAAAAAACCCCTTGCTCGAGCTTGCTGGACTGCTGATATCCTTGTCCGACTCCTTCTTGATTTCTTGGGGCAGAATAATATAAATTATTTTTAATTTCATTAAACAATTCAATAATACTCACCTTGCGGTAGTCGAAAGATTCCCTTTCTCGAGCTTGCTGCGCGGCTGATATCCTTGTCCTCCTCCTTCAATTCTTTGGGCAGAATAATATAATTTATTTATTTTGAATTTCATTAAACATTTCGAGAATACAAACCTTGCGGTAGTCGAAAGATCCCCTTGCTCAAGCTTGCTGGCTTGCTGATACGCTTGTCCGATTCCTCCTTGATTTCTTTGGGCGGAATGATATTATTTTGGATCCAATTAAACAATTCAATAATACTCACCTTGCGATTGTCGAAAGATCGTCTTGCTCGGGTTTCCTGCGCTGCCAATATCCTTGTCGGACTCCTCCTTGAATTCTTTGTGTAGAATAATATAGTTTATTTTTAATTTCATTAAACAATTCAATAACACTCACCTTCCGATAGTCGAAAAATCCCCTTGCTCAAGCTTGCTGGCTTGCTGATATGCTTGTCCAACTCCTCCTTGATTTCTTTGGACGGAATGATATTATTTTGGATCCAATTAAACAATTCAATAATACTCACCTTGCGATTGTCGAAAGATCCTTTTGCTCGGGGTCTGCTGGACTGCTGATATCCTTGTCCGACTCCTCCTTCAATTCTTTGGGCAGAATAATATAGTTTATTTTTAATTTCATTAAACAATTCAATAACACCAACCTTCCGATAGTCGAAAAATCCCCTTGCTCGAGCTTGCTGGCTTGCTGACACGCTTGTCCGTCTCCTCCTTGATTTCTTTGGCTAAATGATATTATTTTGGATCCAATTAAACAATTCAATAATACTCACCTTGCGATTGTCGAAAGATCCTCTTGCTCGGTCTTGCTGGACTGCTGATATCCTTGTCCGACTCCTCCTTCAATTCTTTGGGCAGAATAATATAATTTATTTATTTTGAATTTCATTAAACATTTCGATAATACAAACCTTGCGGTGGTCGAAAGATCCCCTTGCTCAAGCTTGCTGGCCTGCTGATATGCTTGTCCAACTCCTCCTTGATTTCTTTGGGCGGAATGATATTATTTTGGATCCAATTAAACAATTCGATAATACAAACCTTGCGATTGTCGAAAGATCGTCTTGCTCGGGTTTCCTGCGCTGCCAATATCCTTGTCGGACTCCTCCTTGAATTCTTTGTGCAGAATAATATAGTTTATTTTTAATTTCATTAAACAATTCAATAACACTCACCTTCCGATAGTCGAAAAATCCCCTTGCTCAAGCTTGCTGGCTTGCTGATATGCTTGTCCAACTCCTCCTTGATTTCTTTGGGCGGAATGATATTATTTTGGATCCAATTAAACAATTCAATAATACTCACCTTGCGATTGTCGAAAGATCCTTTTGCTCGGTCTTGCTGGACTGCTGATATCCTTGTCCGACTCCTCCTTCAATTCTTTGGGCAGAATAATATAATTTATTTATTTTGAATTTCATTAAACATTTCGATAATACAAACCTTGCGGTGGTCGAAAGATCCCCTTGCTCAAGCTTGCTGGCCTGCTGATATGCTTGTCCAACTCCTCCTTGATTTCTTTGGGCGGAATGATATTATTTTGGATCCAATTAAACAATTCGATAATACAAACCTTGCGATTGTCGAAAGATCGTCTTGCTCGGGTTTCCTGCGCTGCCAATATCCTTGTCGGACTCCTCCTTGAATTCTTTGTGCAGAATAATATAGTTTATTTTTAATTTCATTAAACAATTCAATAATACTCACCTTGCGAGTGTCGAAAGATCGTCTTGCTCGGGTTTCCAGCGCTGCCAATATTCTTGTCGGACTCCTCCTTGAATACTTTGTGCAGAATAATATAGTTTATTTTTAATTTCATTAAACAATTCAATAACACTCACCTTCCGATAGTCGAAAAATCCCCTTGCTCGAGCTTGCTGGCTTGCTGACACGCTTGTCCGACTCCTCCTTGATTTCTTTGGGCGGAATGATATTATTTTGGATCCAATTAAACAATTCGATAATACAAACCTTGCGATTGTCGAAAGATCGTCTTGCTCGGGTTTCCTGCGCTGCCAATATCCTTGTCGGACTCCTCCTTGAATTCTTTGTGCATAATAATATAGTTTATTTTTAATTTCATTAAACAATTCAATAACACTCACCTTCCGATAGTCGAAAAATCCCCTTGCTCGAGCTTGCTGGCTTGCTGATATGCTTGTCCAACTCCTCCTTGATTTCTTTGGGCGGAATGATATTATTTTGGATCCAATTAAACAATTCGATAATACAAACCTTGCGATTGTCGAAAGATCGTCTTGCTCGGGTTTCCTGCGCTGCCAATATCCTTGTCGGACTCCTCCTTGAATTCTTTGTGCAGAATAATACAGTTTATTTTTAATTTCATTAAACAATTCAATAACACTCACCTTCCGATAGTCGAAAAATCCCCTTGCTCGAGCTTGCTGGCTTGCTGACACGCTTGTCCGACTCCTCCTTGATTTCTTTGGGCGGAATGATATTATTTTGGATCCAATTAAACAATTCGATAATACAAACCTTGCGATTGTCGAAAGATCGTCTTGCTCGGGTTTCCTGCGCTGCCAATATCCTTGTCAGACTCCTCCTTGAATTCTTTGTGCATAATAATATAGTTTATTTTTAATTTCATTAAACAATTCAATAACACTCACCTTCCGATAGTCGAAAAATCCCCTTGCTCGAGCTTGCTGGCTTGCTGATATGCTTGTCCAACTCCTCCTTGATTTCTTTGGGCGGAATGATATTATTTTGGATCCAATTAAACAATTCGATAATACAAACCTTGCGATTGTCGAAAGATCGTCTTGCTCGGGTTTCCTGCGCTGCCAATATCCTTGTCGGACTCCTCCTTGAATTCTTTGTGCAGAATAATATAGTTTATTTTTAATTTCATTAAACAATTCAATAACACTCACCTTCCGATAGTCGAAAAATCCCCTTGCTCGAGCTTGCTGGCTTGCTGACACGCTTGTCCGACTCCTCCTTGATTTCTTTGGGCGGAATGATATTATTTTGGATCCAATTAAACAATTCGATAATACTCACCTTGCGATTGTCAAAAAAAAAAAAAAAAAAAAAAAAAAGCGCTGCCAATATCCTTGTCAGACTCCTCCTTGAATTCTTTGTGCATAATAATATAGTTTATTTTTAATTTCATTAAACAATTCAATAACACTCACCTTCCGATAGTCGAAAAATCCCCTTGCTCGAGCTTGCTGGCTTGCTGATATGCTTGTCCAACTCCTCCTTGATTTCTTTGGGCGGAATGATATTATTTTGGATCCAATTAAACAATTCGATAATACAAACCTTGCGATTGTCGAAAGATCGTCTTGCTCGGGTTTCCTGCGCTGCCAATATCCTTGTCGGACTCCTCCTTGAATTCTTTGTGCAGAATAATATAGTTTATTTTTAATTTCATTAAACAATTCAATAACACTCACCTTCCGATAGTCGAAAAATCCCCTTGCTCGAGCTTGCTGGCTTGCTGATATGCTTGTCCAACTCCTCCTTGATTTCTTTGGGCGGAATGATATTATTTTGGATCCAATTAAACAATTCGATAATACAAACCTTGCGATTGTCGAAAGATCGTCTTGCTCGGGTTTCCTGCGCTGCCAATATCCTTGTCGGACTCCTCCTTGAATTCTTTGTGCAGAATAATATAGTTTATTTTTAATTTCATTAAACAATTCAATAACACTCACCTTCCGATAGTCGAAAAATCCCCTTGCTCGAGCTTGCTGGCTTGCTGACACGCTTGTCCGACTCCTCCTTGATTTCTTTGGGCGGAATGATATTATTTTGGATCCAATTAAACAATTCGATAATACAAACCTTGCGATTGTCGAAAGATCGTCTTGCTCGGGTTTCCTGCGCTGCCAATATCCTTGTCAGACTCCTCCTTGAATTCTTTGTGCATAATAATATAGTTTATTTTTAATTTCATTAAACAATTCAATAACACTCACCTTCCGATAGTCGAAAAATCCCCTTGCTCGAGCTTGCTGGCTTGCTGACACGCTTGTCCGACTCCTCCTTGATTTCTTTGGGCGGAATGATATTATTTTGGATCCAATTAAACAATTCGATAATACAAACCTTGCGATTGTCGAAAGATCGTCTTGCTCGGGTTTCCTGCGCTGCCAATATCCTTGTCGGACTCCTCCTTGAATTCTTTGTGCAGAATAATATAGTTTATTTTTAATTTCATTAAACAATTCAATAACACTCACCTTCCGATAGTCGAAAAATCCCCTTGCTCGAGCTTGCTGGCTTGCTGACACGCTTGTCCGACTCCTCCTTGATTTCTTTGGGCGGAATGATATTATTTTGGATCCAATTAAACAATTCGATAATACAAACCTTGCGATTGTCGAAAGATCGTCTTGCTCGGGTTTCCTGCGCTGCCAATATCCTTGTCGGACTCCTCCTTGAATTCTTTGTGCAGAATAATATAGTTTATTTTTAATTTCATTAAACAATTCAATAACACTCACCTTCCGATAGTCGAAAAATCCCCTTGCTCGAGCTTGCTGGCTTGCTGACACGCTTGTCCGACTCCTCCTTGATTTCTTTGGGCGGAATGATATTATTTTGGATCCAATTAAACAATTCGATAATACAAACCTTGCGATTGTCGAAAGATCGTCTTGCTCGGGTTTCCTGCGCTGCCAATATCCTTGTCGGACTCCTCCTTGAATTCTTTGTGCAGAATAATATAGTTTATTTTTAATTTCATTAAACAATTCAATAATACTCACCTTGCGAGTGTCGAAAGATCGTCTTGCTCGGGTTTCCAGCGCTGCCAATATCCTTGTCTGACTCCTCCTTGAATACTTTGTGCAGAATAATATAGTTTATTTTTAATTTCATTAAACAATTCAATAACACTCACCTTCCGATAGTCGAAAAATCCCCTTGCTCAAGCTTGCTGGCTTGCTGACACGCTTGTCCGACTCCTCCTTGATTTCTTTGGGCGGAATGATATTATTTTGGTTCCAATTAAACAATTCAATAATACTCACCTTGCGATTGTCGAAAGATCCTCTTGCTCGGTCTTGCTGGACTGCTGATATCCTTGTCCGACTCCTCCTTCAATTCTTTGGGCAGAATAATATAATTTATTTATTTTGAATTTCATTAAACATTTCGATAATACAAACCTTGCGGTAGTCGAAAGATCCCCTTGCTCAAGCTTGCTGGCTTGCTGATACGCTTGTCCGACTCCTCCTTGATTTCTTTGGGCGGAATGATATTATTTTGGATCCAATTAAACAATTCAATAATACTCACCTTGCGATTGTCGAAAGATCGTC